>JAKTYP010000065.1:0-320113 GCA_030561945.1 Metschnikowia krissii | reverse complement strand
TATTAGTATTAGTATTAGTATTAGTATTAGTATTAGTATTAGTATTAGTATTAGTATTAGTATTAGTATTAGTATTAGTATTAGTATTAGTATTAGTATTAGTATTAGTATTAGTTACCATGATTGTTGAGTTGGTGCATTGGGAAACTTTGGGATTGTAAGAAAGATTTGTAAATATTCCTCTTCTCTTAAAAATATAATGAAGACACAAAGTATGAAAAAACATGAGGTGAATATGAGTGGGGTATAAAAGAGCGCAAGATGGACCAACCCCATCTTTTACGCCGCTACAAAATACATACGCCTTATCGATAGAAGTTGATTTTCAATTCTGATAAAAGAATAAAGCGCCTGAGCTAACACCTCAAACCAAGGTCGGTTTATCTACCATTTCGAGTTTTGGAGCGTCACTTAAGATCACAGCTTTGCGATTCGTTGTTTGACCACCTCCGTAAAACCACTCCCCAAATATAGAAGCTATACACCCCTATCATGGAAAAATAACCCCGTATACAAGTGAGGTCAACAAGAAAGTATGTATTCAATGACCACATCTTGCATTCGGCATATAGAGTTCGGACGTTCACTGGAAATTGCCGTCAGCGAACCGCATACTCGACATCCGTCTCGCCACTAATACATATACTGGTTGGAAGTCGAACACGGCAGCCATAGGCGAAGCTTAGACGGTGAGACAAGAAGCACATCACGTCACGAGTCGCCTAAGGTCCTGGATGTCTTCAAGCGAGACTGTTGATCCGCCGCAGATGACAAAGATCACGACATCATCTGCAGCTAGCAGACCGAGAGCGCTCAATAAGTCGTGTCTGCCCATCGAAACCGCCACCGTTGCTCCACATGCGGGCTCAATAACCTCATGGAAAGCGTCGAGGTAACTGACCATTGCAGCCACCGCATCCACGTCATCCATTGTTTTCACCGTAGTAGGGTGCGAGCGGTAGTTGTCAAGAGCACGCTGCGCAATGAAAGGAGCAGCCAAGGACGTGGCAAGGGTGTCAATATGCGAAAGTGAGACCACGTGGTTTGCGGCGACTGCGGACGAAAACGTGGGTGTTTGCTGGGTCTCGACCACTAAGACTTGAACATGCTGCAACGGGGGATTCCGCTCAAGACCAACAACCACTCCGTTATATAATCCGCCGCCACCGCAGCTACACACGACGCCCCTGACTTTTGCAGGGTCAATGTTCATACCCAAGAGCTGCGCCGGAAGCTCATCCACCATTTCTGCATGACCTTCCCAGAGCACCTCATTGTCGAAGGGATGGCAGTATACCGGGGACACCAGCAGCGGCACGTTGGCAATGATGTGTTGGGTGAGATAGGTGTCAGCCTCGCCCCAATGAGCACCGTGCACAACGATATTGGCCCTCAAATGCTCCAACTTCTTGATGGCCGTTTGTTTGGTGGTGACAGGAAGAGTCACTGTGCATGGCACGCCGTGGAAATTGCTGACATACGCCGCAGCCAAGCCGGCGTTACCGCCACTAGATGAAAACACATGGACTGTTTTTCCCTGTACCCGCGCAAGTTCGATCTCGCTTGCAATGACCTTGCTCATGCCTCGAAGTTTGAAGCTTCCGGACGGCTGCTGATTCTCTTTCTTGTACAAGACCCGGCACGGTGCATCCACCTGCCCAGACACTTCCACCAAATCGGTTTGGATAGAAGGCACCACCATTTTTTACGACTTGTGAACGTCTGTTCGATTTGGTAGGGTTTCGGTATGAAACAAAAACGAAACAGACGCCCGTGATTCCGAGTTGGGTGTATCAACCCGCTTCAGGCCCCAGGCAGGTCACGTGATGAGATGGCTCGGTATCGCGAATGGCCTGGTATCGGGCTCAGCTACCAATGGGCCGCACCCCAGACCTTGGCTCCAACCCACTTCTCCGTTCCAGTGCCTTTCCCCCTCTTGTTCTTTTTCTTGTTTCTTTTGAAGAATCACGTGAGCCGATCCGCTTGCGCGTTAGATGCCTCCGAAATTCCGGAAGTCTATTCAGTACGCGAACGTACCCACGGACATCGAGACCGAGGTGCTCGATGCCTATGCTGACGTCTTGGATATTACCAAGGCACCAGATCTAGTGTTGAAAGATGTCCCTGGATTGCTCGACGGCCTCGACATCCCCCGATGTTTCACGGCAGATATCACGCAGTGTGTGGACTGGTTCTACCATACGCAGCAAACAAGCTTGGCCCGCGCCAGTCCGAACTGGCCCGTGGCAGAGCAACTCTTGCGGCACCTTACGATCTCACTGACCATTGCTGGCTGTTTTGACGTATCGGATATTGTAGACATCGATAAGCTCTTGCGGTTCTGTAACCGGCTCGTCAAGTTCAGAGACCACTACCTGAAAATCACGCAGAACTGGGCCTTATTCGTAGAGGCCGCTGGTGCGAAGAGCTGCGACCCCACGGTGCATTGCCTCACGCTCCCAGACCTTGTGAGGGTAAAGATGGCGCTCCTGCTCGATGATGTCAATGACAGCATTCTCATCGATATGCTTGGCTGTAGTCGCAGCAGTGTGAACGGCGAGGTGTTCAATTACAAATTGTCGTCCGGGACCTTAGGCGTCACGATCAAGGATTTTGCCGAAGTTTTGGGGTTGCTTGGCGAATACGACGGGTGAAGTGTTCTCTTTGGAACAGGGAATATCATATCCAACCGGGCGCCCCACTAAGCCTGTTCTTGTATCTGTTTTTTTTTGCGTATAGCGTGCCGCTTGCGTCCAGATACGCAAACCTGCTTTCCGGATCCAGATGCTCCAGTAAAAAAAAAATAAGATCTATGGAGAATGGTAAGGCAGAAGGCGTGCGGCAAAAGCAGTGACAGAGGGTCGAAGGGGATCCTGGACGCCCGCTTTTCCCCTTTCCGTCAATAAGCACTCCCACAGTATGGTGGATATGCCATGCTTTGCGGACAATCATATTTTACTGATCTGATTCACCGTGGCCGGAATGTACCGGGGCTGTTATCTAGCTCCCTGTGCATATCTCAATACGTCTGTCAAATATCCTACCATGGGTATGCGACCGTAGGCATAAGGTAAGGTTGGAGCATCCGGCATTACTATCATCCTTCGTTTCCGTATCCTTCAAGGACACGTGGGTATATTCATGCCACAATGGCAGACGGCTAAACAGAAATTGCCAATAGACTTTTGCCAATTGGACGTTGTTTTCTGTTTCGAAAATCATTTTTAAAAATTATCCCCCCCTCGCCTCCAAGAACATCACGTGGGGAATATAGATTGCGAAAGGTTCACTCCCCCAGGCCATAATCTGATTACCGGCAATCCCCATATATATATATATATATATATATTGCAAACTATCAGAATGCTTCAATTCTTCGCAAACACTCTTCTAAAGTCGCCAGGGGCAACTAATCTTGGACCTTTGCAGAGTCCCTTTCCCTATACTACGAAAGATTAAATACTGAATGATAAATAGTAAAGAAAAAGAAAAAGATATACAACTTTTGCACCCATACACTCATTGACATTCTTAGTCCACAAACCTGGCGCCACCAGCTCAGCGCACGCCGCGCACGTGCCGCGCACGTGCCCCCAATTTCAACCCACCATCTGGCTGAACCAACTAAGGTCCTGGCTCCCATCCGCCATGCCAAGCCGCCAGTCCCGCGACCGCCAATTCCTTGACCGCCAGACTCGGTATATTGACCTGCTTCTCGCGGAGCTCTCGCAGTTGTGTGCTGCTGACACCGTGAACTTCAACAACACCAAGCAGTTCGACACGCTCCTCCGGCACCTTGAGCTCACACTAGCGGCCACCCGCTTCTGTGCCGTGCCTTCGGAAAATATTCTCCACATTCTCTTCACTCTTGCGGCGCGGAGCCCGGCTTCCAACTGGTCGCACGACCTGCTCCACAGTTTTGCAGGTGACGCCGCAGAGTACATGAAACACGTCAACTTGGACTACGACGCGGCTCTCTATAAGGCTTCACTCCAGCAGCGCAGCGCCGCTGTTTTACGGCGATATTTGGACATCTTGCAGAGTGGTGCCCGCACGCCGCAGCATGCCGCCTTGTACAAAAACGTGCGTGGCGTGCTCCGCTGTTTCTGCTCCTCAGACGTCGCGCTGTTCTTCCATGCCTACCCCAGGCCCGTGCTCCCACGCAAGAGTAAGTCGTTGGCTGTTTCGTATGCGCCGGAGTGGGGATATGGCGCTGACGTCGGCTCCGATAGCAGCTCCGATAGCAGCACCAATAGCAACGCCCGCACCGGTAGCGAGGTTGGTGCCTTCAAGCTGTTGTCCATACCCAGTGCAGTTGAGGTCATTAGCGACTCCGAGGACTCCGACGCATTGGTGGACGCCGCCACGGGAGAGTATGTCTCTCCAACTTCGGCGGAGTCTGCTGCCGCACTCGCGGCCGGTATCTACGTCAGCGAGCCGCCCCATCTGCGGCCCGCGGCGTCGTTCTCAGACTTGGCCCTTAGCACATCGGGCTTGGGCGAGACCGCGTCTCTCTTCAAGCTGATGCCACACTTGCTAGCCTCGGGCTCGCCCGATCCTGAGGAGCTGCGTGTAAAGAAGGCCCGCGTGCTCCCGGCAGCATGGAAACGGCTCCAGGTGTTTGACGACCATGTCGTGCTGCACAAGCTCCTGGCATCGCCTCGCTATGACGTGTGGAGCTTGCTCCGCTGGACGTGTTGGTGTGCCAATACTAGCTCCGAGTACCAGGCGTTCCTCTTTAACGCGAGCCTGACGCATGTGCACCATATCTACCGTTCTAACGCCAGTTTCCTCGGGATCTTTTTTGCGTTCTGCCACGCCGACCTCCGGGAGACGCTTGGTACTGGTGCCAGTTCCAGTTCTAGTGGTACCGTCATTGCCCGTCTCATCTCGCGGCTCGGCCCGCGCAATGCGTGGCACGAACGCGCCGCCCAGCTAGTGTTTGTGGGACTCGGCACCCCGGCTCACGACCGGCCGCACCCGTGCTACCACCGCGAGCTCGCCTTGACACGGAACGACCCTACTGTTACAAACTCCCGCTGCAAAACTACGTGCCGCAGCGACGACAACATGCATTCCATGGGGCTCCGCGTGGGTCTCCTCCTTCTCCTATTTGACTTTGACTCGGCGTCCGCAGCCAAATCTACACCTACCCTTACACTGACATCCAAGGGGTGCACGCCGGTCGGTAGCTTGATGCGCCACGTTCAGTGCAAGCTCCGCACTTTGCCACTCGCATACCTCCAGTCTTTCTTCACAACATTGCGCCGAGAGGCAGATACCGGGACCATGCTGCCGACGCTCGATGCAGAGATCGCCATCGCATGCCTCGCCGAACTTTCGGGTGCTCGTGTTCCTGTTGTGCCGGTGAGTGGACTCGCATTTGTCTCGCTGGTCGTGGACACGCTCGCGGACAAGTCTACTTACCATAGCATCGTACACGATGCCGTGTTCGCGTGTGCCGACGAGTTCGACTTGTGCTGGAAAAAAATTGTTTTTGTGGCCGAGTGGCTCTTGAACCGTGCTTTAGATGACGTGTCATCAATGCTGCTGCCACTGCTTCTGCTTCTGCTGCTGTCCCAAGGACATACGGGCAGGCTGAGTGAGCACACCACCATTGTCGAGAAGGCCCGACTCGCGGATCAGGTCGCAACACGGCTCCGCGCAGAGTACCTCGAGGGCCGGTATGAAGACGCAGAAGTGATCCCGGAGACGTCGTTTACCTTGACACGCGTGGAGATCGACACGTGGTTGGCTCGGGGACGGTGCTCGTTCGGCGACTTGGCTGCGTTTAAGCTCGGCGTGCGGCAATAGGCGCAGAACGTGCTTTTACAATTACAGTTGGCTAATCGACCATACACTGAGGATCAGTATGAACTTAGGTATGAACTTTGAACAGTTGGTGCTTCTTGTGGTATTATATCCATATATGGGACGGGACGGGCCATGGCATGCCATGCCATGTCCCGGGGACCATGTACCCGGTGTCGCCTGTTAGTCGCAAGCCGGCTAGATGATATGCTTCATTTTGAAGTAGTGTCTCAAGTACTGGATCTGCCAGGCGCCCAAGGCAAGCAAGACCAGTATGATCAAGATGGAGAACCACTGCACACGCGCATTGGTGCTCTCGTTGGTATCGCGCATTCTCTCTTCGCGCGCCTTCAAGTAGTGCAACTCCTGGGTGATTTCTTTGGTCATCTCGTGCACACGCTTCAAGTCCACCTCCGCGGGTCGCAACTTCTCGGCGGCCTGCAACGCGTTCCAGTCGCGGGCGCTGGCGCCGCTCTCGACGTCCAAGTTCACCTCGCGGCTCAACAGACGCCGCCCACGGTGGCCGCGGTCCAAGAAGTTGGCAAAGCAAATGTCGATTGCCGCGGCGTCCTGTGTCGTGAACGAGATCCGCGACTCCTGGTTGATGTCGTTCTTGCGCGCAAACTGGTTGCCCAAGGTGTCCGTCACGGTCAACTGCAACTTCTGCCCGTCGCCACGCTGGCCGTTGGTTTTGACGCTAATCACCACAAGCTGGTCCTTGCCCACAAAGTCCCGGATACACACGGGCTGTGCGTTCTCAAGCGCAGGTACATCAAGCTGTAACGCGGCGGCCCACAGAAGAAGGCACGCCAAAAAGACCCACGTGTTTACAAGCATTGGCGGGTTTCGGATCTTGTCCTTTCCTTTTCGTCTTCCTCTTTCTTTTCTTTTGGGTTTGCTGGAGTAGCAGCGGATATGTGGTTGGGGATAGAGGTAGAAGTAGAAGGAAAGGGTAGAAGAGTATTTGGGGGGGAGAGGGTGGAGAAGGCCGCGAGGCTTTTCCAGGGCCAGCAAGCGCACCACCGCGGCGTGGGTCGCGCGGACGAAAAAAAAAAAAAAAAGAGAGAGAGAGAGAGAGAGAGAGAGAGAAAAAAAGGAAAGAAAAAAAACACCAACAGAAATCCGCAGCCCCAAAGACCTGGATACTGGTGGCAGGCATTCGCGCGGTGCGCCCACTTGGGTCCTAGGCCAGTGCCACCCTGAGAAGGTTAGGCGGAGGACTGAGTTTTCGATGCCAAGTTTACGGAAAACAGATAATGGTTGCGGAGCAGGTGGTGGATGAGCAAAAAAAGGGAACAAACGAAGCAAGGACGGCCTTCAGCTACGCTTTTCCATATGTACGTTTCCCAGTCGCCCATGCGTGCGGTAGTGCCACACTTTTATTCCGCTTCATATTTTTTTTTTCTCTTTCTGTTTCTTCTTTAGATTTGTTCTTTTTTTGACAGATTGGTTCGTGCTGGTGCTCAGTGGGGATTCATGCCCGGGCTTCGCGGCGCTCGTCTTCAGGGCCATAAGTGACGGGATACTTGTACACGGCCCGCGCCAAGGGCACAGAACAGGCGGCGCGGGGCCGCCCGTAGCTTGGGCGAGATTTGTTTTTGATTGAAGAAACGAAAAACCTGGCGAATTAATTTAAAAAAAAAAAAAAAAAAGAAAACAAAATGGCGAATTTAAAAAAGAAGAAACAGCCACTCAAATGATTAGAAAGGGCTGTGGCTCCCGAATTTCCCGCTCCATGTTTTGCTACCATCATTCTTTTCATTTTTGTCTTTCCGATCTTCTTTTGGGTATGCGCTCCCTGACTTTGAGCACTTGGTTCTTGGTGGTGTTATACAATTGTGTGGTTAGTAGTGCAGGCGTAGGCCCCGCCCGCTAGAGCCTCCTTCATATGGCCTCGTCCGCTGCCCTATAATGTGAGCATACAAACGCCCAGTTTATTTGCACCCATGGTCACAGAACCTATTTGTTTTTTCCCACAGAATTTTTTTTTCTCTTTTGCTTCGCTTCTCTATTGTTTTCTCTTATGATTTGTCAGTGCCAGGAGAAGGGGGGGGAAGAAAGGAAAGATATGTCGCTGGCGCTTTTACCGCACCGACTGCCAGCTATTCCATGAGGTGTACGGGTGTGAGGGCCGCTGGGGATTTTTTGCTCAACTCAATGCTCCACCTCAAACTCCTCATCAACAAAAATGGCAAAAGCAAAGTCCGTACATACCATGGTGAGGCTTGTGTCGCAGGCCAAAACTGGTTACGAAAAGTGGTTCAAGATTCCCAGACACACACAGCGCCTCAACCTTATCTTGTACGACCCACGTGCGCAGAGACATTGTCTTTTCACCGAGGCCAAGAAGAGAAGGGTGCCCGAGGCACCTCCTAAAGATTATACCAGAACGCATCGCGTCTAAAGACGCACGGCCGTCTTTGTACATAGCGGAGAAGGTTTCGCCGGTACTGCGCTACAAATGGGTGCATGTGCAAGCCAGAACATAGAAAATACATACATTATAAGAACAGGGATGGATACACCTCTCAGTCATCTTCAGGGGAGGGGTGCAGTGCGTTTGCGTTTGCGTTTGCTCTCTAAATCCTATTAGTAGTTTTTAAGCAGCTCAATCTGGCTGTTGTACTCTCCCTCCTCCCTCCCCCCTCTTTTTCAGCTTTACTTAATGACCAGGCAAAGAGATAGCTTTGAACTTCAATCAGCTCAGATTTGAACAGGAGAAATATGCTGAGTTTATTAGTACAATACTTTCTACGTGGATGTAGCAGCGATAGAAGCTAATTCCTATGGCCACCCAGCCGAGTGAGCTCTAGAGGAAAATGCCACTAGCAGACAACACCTCTGGGCACCGTGTTGGAGTAGTTGTATTGGATAAGGTTCTCACGTATGGTTTCCTCTGACCTGGCTCGAAAAAAATGCCCTACGCAGCTGTCAGTTCATCAGTCGTGCGGAGAAGGGTTCATGCCGATCTTGCTTCTGGACACAGACATGTTGGGACAAAGTAGACACTGCGTTTCGTGGTTCTTAGCGCACGCTTTGGGTGCCAATGCCAAAAGAGTCTTTTGAAGATGACGGGGAAAACTCGTTTCGGTTTAACGACCGCACGTTTCATTGGGTACACGGCCTAATTATATCTACTGGCTCTTTTGAACCACTTAACTTTGGCATGAATTATGTTCGCAAAACATCATCGGGAAAGGGGTGATCGAGAAAATGTCTAAATACAACGATGCCTAAAACGCCTTGACTTCCCAGCTGTCGTCAGCACCCAAAATACTCGCGTCTCCCAACACCGTGTACACGTTGCTCGCACCTCCGTCCAAGTACCGTTCGTTCACCTTCTGAAGATCTTGGGCACAGACGTCCAAAAACCGCTCTCTGCGCTCCTGCTTCATATCGTCTGTGATACCATCAAGGAAGAGCGCAGCACCTTCGCTAGCAACGTGACTGGGCGCATCGACGCTCTGGAAGATGGCCAACTTGGCCTCCTGAATCGCCTTGGCGTCCCACAAACCATCCTCAAGACAAGCACGTGCGGCCTGCGGACTCGCAGCAAACGCATCTGCGGACTTTATTGCGTTCGGGTCACGGTATGAGTAATAGTTGAGCGTGCCACTGAGACCATCGCAGCTGAGCCCACCTCCATAGGCACCGTTGGCCTCACGCACCACAGAGTGCAAGTGCTTAAACGTCATCAACTGAGACAAAACCTGAAGAGCCGCGCCGTCCTTACTGGTATATGGTGCGCCGAGTTTTGCCAACGAAGCGTAGCCCACCTGGAAGGGCAAGTTGAGAATCGTTTTCAGCACTGTGCTAGGCTTGAATGATTTCACCATTTCATCTAGGCGACTGTGCAGTGGGTTGTCGGATGCAGTGATCTGCGCATCGAATTTTCCAATGAGCTCCTCATTCTGTGACGCGAAGTGTGCCTCGCCCACTACAGAGTACTTGAAACCCTTGCATGGTTCCATATATCCCTGTGTAAGGAGAGTGTGAATTTCGTTCAAGATGGGGAGAAGCTCATCTTTGAGATAGGCGGTACCTTTCTCCTCGAGCTTGCGGTTCATTTCCAAGACAAGCTGCACTTGGCCCACACCTGAGAGGGAATCAGTAAGTTTTTTCGTCGGTGTCAACTGCGCCGAACTGAAGGATCCCGCATACGAGTGGCCACGGTCAGCAATAGTATCGGACTGGCTCTGGGCAAGATTGCGCACCAAAGTTGCAAGTTTCTCCACCACTGCATCACTGGAGTCAAAGCGAGTCGTAAGCCAGATCTCGCGCCACATCTCAAATATATGTGGCGCGTTTTCCTGGAGCGCCATACCTGAAAGCACAAACGAGAGTGTGGGTTTCGCCACGTTGTAGGGATCAGTCTTTGCGCGTGCAGAAAAGCTTATCCCACCCGTGAGCAGCTGAATTTTGGTTTCCAATTCAGTGACGGGTGTGGCGTGTGTACCGGCCAAGTTCGTAAGGCAGCTGGCAAACAACGGGAGGTATCTGACTAAGTGCTGCGGAAGATACGCCACATCTTTCTTGGCGGTCACATATACCAAGCCATTGGTGCGCGTGACGCGGGTCTGGATACGGCCGCCAGAGCCAGAAATCTTACTGAATTCAACCTCGTGGCGATCACCGTTTCTGGGTATATCCTCGATGGTGAGTGTGGGCAAAACAGACACATCCTCGGGCTGTTGTTGCTTCTTTGCCAACGCCTGGCTTCGTTCGCTTAGGACCTTTTTGTCTGCATCAGTGAGCTGCAGCACGCGTGCAGCAAGAGTCTGTTTCTCTTGCGAAAGAAGCGTGTCGGCGTACTTCTCATTCGGGAGCATGGTAAACTTGAGCGTGGCAGTTGAAGGGTCTAAGAGCAGTTTCTCGAGCATGTCGGAAAACATTTGGAGACCTTTGCTCGCATAATCCGCCTTAAAGCGGTCAAGCATGGTTTGTACATGCAAATGCTGGCAGGGGTCGCTGCCGTTAGTCCAAGCGGGTACGAGCGAATGGAGCAAGCCCAAGCCAAAATCAGGCCGGTGTTTCTTGAATGTGAGCTCCAGCTGGTGGATGATTGCTTGTACGCGCGCGTGGAATGAACTGTTGCTGCCCTTTTCCAATTCGGGAACCACGGACGTTTTAAGAATCTCATTTATTTTCGCCGCAAGCAGGTCGACTTTCTTGCGGGTGAGGCTGGTTGCGCCCACAGTAAAAGAGAGCAACGCGGAGGTCACATCAATGCCACTATTGGGCAGAAAGTCCTCGGCGAAGCCAGATTCAATCAACTCTCGGTAGAACGGCGCACTGTGGCCGTCAAAGAGCAAGGATGAAAGGGCCTTCCATTTGAAGATTTCGTAGCGACAACCCGAGTCGAGCGCGTCTCCAAGGTACCATGTTATGGAGGCCTTGAGCTGCTCAGAAGGAGCCCGTGATGCCATGGAATCAACAGGCCCAGTGACGGTGACGTCACGTGCTTTGGTCTCTGGGTTGATCTGGAACACGGGCCGTTCCACGTGCAAGTGCAGCGGCCGCGAGCCAAAGCCAGCATAGTGCTCATTGAGTTTCTGGAGGTGCTCGGGCAATGGGAACGAGCCGTATGTGAACGTCTTTGCGTTTGATGGGTGGTAGTGTTGCGCGTGGTAGTCGACCAACGCCTCATACGGCAAGTCCACGATGCTAGCCGGGTCTCCA
The DNA here is from genome assembly GCA_030561945.1 of Metschnikowia krissii. NCBI lineage: Eukaryota > Fungi > Ascomycota > Pichiomycetes > Serinales > Metschnikowiaceae > Metschnikowia > Metschnikowia krissii. The sequence goes on along the minus strand of JAKTYP010000065.1, from coordinate 308,623 downwards.
CCCGAGTTTCCTAACAGGGGGTACACCGCCTCTTGGAACTTGATCCAGAACAAGTAGCTTGCGTTGGAGCATTGGCCCTTCATTTCGTTGTACACCACGCCCTTGAACTCCAACGGGCTCTGTGGATCTGCCACGTCCTGGTGCTCGAGTCGCCAGCCCTCTTGCATAAAGTCTTCGTGCAGCAAAATGGGCTCTAACACTGATGAGAGATACACCGCCATTAAATTGTCGTAATCTTTGCGGTTCGTGGTGGCAAAGGGGTAGTATGTGAAGTCATGCCCGGTCATCGCGTTCATGAAGTTGCTGAGCGAACGGTTGAGCATCTTGAAGAAGGGATCCCGCACTGGGTATGTGTATGAACCGCAAAGGGTAGTGTGCTCCAAAATATGGGGCACACCTGTGGCGTCTGGAGCATTGGTCTTGAACGCCACGGAAAACACGTTGTTTTTGTCTGCTGGCGCATCCAAGTGAAGATGCTGCAGCCCAGTACGTGTATGTTTTAATTGTACTGCCACGAGGGAGAACTCGGGTACCACTTGGACGTTTTCAATGGAAAACCCATGCATCGAAAGCCCGACAGGGTACTTGCGGAGGATTTCTGCCTGCGATGCCGCAGATGCCATCTGGCGCCTCGGCGCGAGGCGTGCTGCACGGGCCACGACACGGGCTGTATGAGAACTGAACATTTGACTCAAAAAAAAAAAAGATATGTAGTACTTTTTTCTTGACGTGAGGGCGTAGGGAGGAGAGGGGCAAGATGGGTAGGTTATATGGCGCAGGTTGCTGAGATTGCATACGACTTGTTGGCGCGCATCGGGTAGGTTCCAGAGGCGAGGTCTTAGTAATGGTGCCAAATAAATTAGTCGGTGCGAAAATGCATGTATATGATAATTGCATAATCGGATAGACATCAGATGTACTGGAGGGGCCAAGAAGAAATGTGGGCAATTTTCAAGTGGTGCTAATCTATAAATTTGGGAATTTTCTCTGGTTACTGATAATGCCATTGTTGTTTTCGGGCCGCAAGCCGGGTTCTGAAGACGACGTTAATGCCCAAAAGGCAATATATTAGACCCTCGTACCGTCGATGCAAATGAACCAAGCGTAGTGTATTCATTATGTGAGCTTGGGACACGTCAGCTGTCGACAGCTGAACGGTCTCAATAAGCCCACATGCCGTGTGGCTAAGTTTACGTATCACCTTCGGGTATACAGTTACATTTAGCGAGCGAAAATGGAATACTACTACTACACCTACCACTGCAAACATCAAAGATTCGAACGGATAAAATTGAATTCGGAAAGGGGAAACTAGAAGAGGGATCAGAAGGAAAAAGGGGACGGAATCATGTAATGGTCACATCACCCTCTATCTCCAGGTCAGGCCAAGCCAAGCCAGAGTAGTAAACATGGCACTAGTTTGCGGCTGCATCAAAGACTGGAGTCGCGCTAATACTCAGAAAGCAACTGGTCCATACATTTGAGCCCTTCCGAGATGTCGTAGGACGAGTTGCCGAAACCAAGGCGAAGCCATCCCGGCATATCGAACACCTCTCCCGGAACCACCAACGTTTTATACCTTGCAATCAAGGCCTCGGCAAACTCGAGCGTGGACGTGTTTATGTGGAGCTGCAAGAAGCATGTGGATCCGCCTCGCGGGCGAACCCACGACACCTTGTTCTTATGCGTATCAACGAAGCTCTGTAACAACTGCAAGTTTGTCTGGCAGATGTGGTGGTTTCTCTCGAGAATGCGGCCGGCGTTCTCCAACGCAACTGTCGCCACAAGGTCATCCAACATCAGTACCGAGATGGTGTTGTAGTCTCGCTTTTCCCAGAATCCGTCGCTGTACTCCTTCCGCTTGGTAACGATCCAGCCCACACGTAAGCCCGCAAGCGAAAACGCCTTTGACATCGAGCCCGTGGAGATAGTCTTGTCGTAGCCAAAGTCAACTATGGACTGAACAGGCGCCGCTGTATTGAAGTGGAAGAGCGGGCGGTACACCTCGTCGCACATGATGGCCACATCATGCTGCTTACACAACGCAACGATCTCGGCAAGGGTGTCGGACTCCCACACAAACCCGGTGGGATTGTTGGGGTTGTTAATCACCAACAACTTTGTCGCATTCTCCTCCAACATCTTCCGAAGCTCCTCGAGCCGCGGCATGTACTGGTCCTCTGCTCGGATGTGGAACATGTCGATACGCGCACCAAACATCCTTGGCACCGATGAGAGTTGCTGGTAGCTGGGCGCCACGACCACCACATGGTCCTGTGGATTTACGGTCGTGTAGAACGTGAGGAAGTTTGCGGCAATGGCGCCGTTGGTCACCACTACGTCCTCGGCGGTGATCCCCGAGCCTTGGTACAAGTTGGCAATTGCGCTTCTCAACTCTGGTGAGCCCTTGATGTGGCCGTATGTGAGCTTGGTCGCGAGAATGCGCTCGGCGATCTGGCTGCTGGCAGCCGTGTCCATTCCCACAATCTCGGGAATCGTCAACGAGTCCACGCACGTCTCGCCCATGTTGAATTTAATTCCTTGCTCATGTTTGTCCATGAACTGCTCCACGGCAAAGGGTTCCTGTTGCACCATGTTGGACTATTTTTTGTTCGGCTGATGAAACGGTTATCCTGGGGAGCGCCCGGAGGGTTTTTGAAGGTTGGTTCTGCTGGTCTTGCATTAGGTAAATTTGGTCAGCTGGGGCCCTAGCGGGTTTGAGGAAGACGCGGTGTTGTGCACTTACCAACCGCTAGCGGTAGCTAACATCGACAGGCACTGGGCCCTGCACTCAGAAATATCTCGCGGTTAGGTCAAACTTCGTGACTCCAAGGCTATACTAGACTCTGAAATCGTGCTTCTCACAGCCATGAGCGACCTGCGAGAAAAGGAAAGACTCATTTAATTAGTTTTCTTTTTCCCGTAATACCTTTTTTTTATTTTACATTCAAGATGTATTCTACTTTATTTTATTTTTTTTTCGGGCAGTGAGTTGATTCCTAAATCGTGAGGTGGCGCGGACCTCATATATACAGGTAAATACTATTTACGGATCTGCTCGTTGAGCGCTTGATGGCAGGTAAAAGCGCTAGCGGGTATGGAACTGCACGCAGGTTGTAGTCAAAATATTAATGGCGCTTCTCTCAGTTTCTCGTGTCCATATGGCGACCCTCCCCCCGCAAGTGTTTCTGAAAATAAAATACCTCTTTCGCTGCCGCCTGAATATTCGCATGTATTTGGAAATCAATGTATTTAAGAACGCCCCGGTTTGTCTGTGGGCGTGGCTAGTATATGGTTTCCCGCCAAAAGCGGAATCGGGCTTTTCGCGCGCATTCAATACAACTTGGAATTCCATGTTGGCACCTGCTACTATCTTGTTCTTCTTCGAACTGGCAGATGCCTTCACCACATGGCAGGCACTTTGTTCCCAGGTATAATTACTGAGAGAGAATCTTCTGGCAGTGTAGCGCCATAGAATCGTATATTCCGATGGACCACGGTCTGCGCCGTCTCGTCATAAATGACCTTGCAAGTAGCCCAGCGCTCTACCCAAGGTATTTCTTTTACGAGAATCTACATCAATTAACCAAACTTGCGATTACACAACACAGCTTCTAGCTTATTAAGTAAACCCTTTATTATCATAGACATACCCTTTCCCCAAATATATAAGCTCTAATGGCTCGACTAAAAATATTACAAAAATGACTAATCAGAAAACTCTTCGCCACAAACTATGGCTCCTGTTATGCTTACGCTTGCACTTGGGCTTGTGTGTGTGTGTGTGTGTTTGATAATCCACAAGCCGAACCAAAGCGAAGCGTTGCATGAACTAGTCCACTCTATTTGAACTGGACTCATTGCTAACAGTGGCGGAATTTTTCTCATTCTTGTTCATTAAGAATTCACTTGAACGGTCTTCGCTCTCCATATTTTGCTTCTTCACCTTCTCAAATAATGCCTCTCTTTCTTCCTTTGATAACTCGTTGTTCTTTTTGCCCTTGATGTGGTACATTGGGTTCAACGACTTCAACGTCACATTCTTAAGGAAAGGCAAGTGACCATGCTTCTCCTCAAAAGCCATCAAAAGCACTGTAATGATGATAAAGAGCCAATAGATGTTGTACGAAATGACAGACCCGTACGTCGCAGAGTTTTGCCAGCCCAACAAAGCATTGAACACATCCCAACCGTTGTCAAGCTCCGGATTGCAGCAGTTTACGTGCCACACCGACTTGGTGATGTCGTAGGTGCCTGGCCCTGAACCGTTTTCAGATGCGTCACCTCCAGTAAGCTGGTTGAAGACATATGTCTCGAAGAACCAGATCGATCTAGAAAACAAGCCCGCTGCAATCAAGTACAAGACGCACGTTGAAACAATCAAAAAAATTTGCAAAGAGAAGTTGGCACCAGTGTAGTACATAGCCCAGCCCACAAGAAATCCAGCAATCAAACCGCAAATCACAGGGATAGGGAAGGCTGACGCAGAAGAGCTCAAGCCCACTCCACCAACAAAAACAACGGCCTCCAAGCCTTCTCTCAAGACAGTGATAAAAGGTAAGACGAACATGGCATACTTCTTGGCGTAGTGACCGAAACCAAGCCATTTCTTTGTGGAGTTCTCGGGTGTCTTAATCAAAGCCTGTGCTAACTTGACTCTCCATTTTTCTCTCATCTTGTTGATACGCAACATCGCAAGACCCATGAACGTGATCATGATTGTCGCAATAAGACAAAATACTCCTTCCCATAAATCTTCCGACTTAGACCAGACATCATCCTTAAGAGTGTAGAACACAGCAATAAATGCACTTCCAATGCACAAACAGACCAAGAGCCCAAGACCGGACCCTAGCCATACTTGCTTTCGTAGACGCTTGTATACCACTGGGTCGTCAGTCGCACCCCCGAGGCCCTGTTTCAAGAAGGCCAAGAGGACAGAAACAACGATAACAGCCTCTAAAGATTCTCTCAAGACAACGAAGAAGATCTCAACGTTGAAAACATCCACCATTTTCAGAGCTTATTGGTAAAATCAGCGAAATGTGCGAGCTCAACGAAGTGCCCGATTTAAATTGCGTTGTGATTTAACGGTCAGGAAGGTAACGGCCGAGTTATTTATACTAATTAATGACATGTACATGAGATGGCAAGAGATAATCTGCCAATCAACGCACTTCTTCTGCAGTTTTGCATATGTGCATCTCTAACTCCTTGCTTTTATTTTGTTCATTTCTTTGTTTGTTTCCGCATGTTTCAATGTACTTCTACAGATGATTTACAGGATAGGCCTTTTTACTTGATCTTGAAATGGATTTTAAGTGAGCAAATATGTTTGCCTTTTCGTAGACTCTATGACTTCCAAACTCGAAGAAAATGAGTATGAAAAAATGGAGTTATCCCGAATGATTGTATACAAACATGCGTCAATGCTCACACTTTGAAGAAATCGCGCAGAAAAATTTTTCGTATTAAACTACTGATGCTTTTGATAAGTCTGGACACATTTGACACCATTAAAGTTTTCCCATGTAGGTTTCTAGATTTTAGGACATCCTTTTTCTAACGATAGAACTTCTTCGATTATCCAGACTACGGGTACATTGCTCCTGCTTGTAAATTTTCAGGCCTCGTTTGCTCTACGAAATAGGTACGGATCTTTGAACTTTATTCCATGGGCTACATAACCTCAATGGCAGATGCCGGATATTGGCGACGTATGTGGAGTGTATGCAGCTGTCGCGTTTTTGTTCTTGAATTTATGTCCATTACCTGTCCGATCCCGCTAAATATGCCGAAACCAAGCTGTGATTGGCTAAATGGAGTCGCGTTTATGAGCTGGCTCTCAAATGTCATGTACAAAATATATTAAGTCCTGCTTATAGTACCAATGCCTCTGCTGAAAAATGCCGTGGTATGGACCAGGAATTACGAAGTAAAATTTTTTTGGATGAGACTGTGTGATTTATCGGACACGAGACAAAAATTCAAAAACGGGTGTTGTTTTTTCTGTTCATTCAATTTTTTTTTAAAAAAAAAAAAATACAATACCGTGGAAGTAGCATCTTTTATCTTTTTTATGCACAAGAGAATAAAAATATTTGAAAAAAAGAACGTCGCAAAATTCAAAGCGGTTCATTGAAAGGTCTTCCTATTTATATGACTGGTCGAAATAAATTTTGGATCAGATGTTTTTTATTCATTATAACTTTCCGTTGTTTTATCTATTTTTTTTTTTTTAGTTTTCTGGCTATATAGAATTTTGTTTGTAAAATCACTGCTGTTGAAGTCATTGTGCTGAAGTTGGATTCTACGGCTTTCTATATGAAAATCATACTTACAAAGAGTTAACATGTCTTAAAAATTATTAAAAACCCTGTGCTCAGCAATATGTCCAATGAAAGCGGGATAATATTTGAAATAGGAATCACTTTGTTGAATTTTGTTAGTTCAAGCCAAAGCATATGCGCTGTGAAAACTTGGCATGCGGGACAAAACTTGATTCTGGTCAGAGTTTTTCGTCTTGTATCAATACACAAATACTTTATGGGTTGCCAAAATAGACCCAGGCACCCGAAGAATAATCCATTGGCAAAAAGAAAGACTTCTAAGTGAAACCTACAATTAGAACTTTGAATGATATATAATGATTGCATATAGCTATTGTATCCTGATTCCAAGGCGATGTAAGCTATTGCCAATGTACACGGCGTTCCCATCCATTTGATGCAATCAATTTTTTTGGCATTCAAATGCGATAATTAAATGTAGAAAAATAACGGAGATTATTTGAAGAAAAAAAAGATATTTTGTTCATAAAAAAAAATAAGAAGAGAATAAAAGCGGTAAAATCAATGGTGTCGGGAGACCAACTTTGTTTTTAATTGACCCGCCGTCGCTGTCGGCTGCTATTACAGTTATCTTTTTTTTTGCACACTATGTCTTAAGTTTTTATAGATAGAAACAAACTTTGCAAGACTGGTTTGGTTTTTGACTTTGCTGCACTACACAATGAGCATGCTTGAATTTAGGTTTCCATAAATCGTGCGTATATGGTAGATTTAAACACCCGAATCTTTGCTGATTAGTAGAATTTCAAAATAATATACATGGTTTTGAAAAGTCTGTCACTCATTGCAAATTAGACTTTGGGTGTGACCTTCAAATGAAAAGTCAAATGGGTGCAACATTGGGAAGATAATTTCATACAGAACAAGCGAAACAACATTTGACCATACGCCGGCATATTCTAAACTTGTAACGATGCAATCAGCGCGGCCTCAGTCATGAGAGTTGAAGCCACAAAAGAGGGTACGGTACAGACAAAGCTCTGGGCGTTCTTGACACCATCGCCCAAATAGAATCACTTGTATTTAATGCCAGGAGAATATATTGATGTGCCTAATGTTTGAAAACAAAGCAAAATAAGACTTCAAAAACGGATGCTAGAGCGACTTGGCATAGATTTTTCCCAAAACATTTGGCCTTCAAAAAAAATTTCTGTATGGAGAATGACGGGCTCCTACTACAATAACGTGACATTCTAGATAATTATTAGAAACAACTTCTTTCGATGCTAGGTATCAAGTCTTTCAGGAGGTTTTTGCACCGTACATCTATTTAAAACCGCATTCATACACGAGAAGTGTTTTGAAGTTAGCTGAAAAAATCTACTCCAATACCTGTCTGAAAAATGATCCCAGCCAAGGCGGTGACAAAGAAGATGTAATCCTTATAAATCCCAACATATGATGTACAGGATTACAAAAAGTGACCCACTACGAGAGCGCTCTTCTCGAAAGTGTTTACATGTACTGAAGTCATGCGCTTGGAAAAAAAACATACGTAGAACTCGAGTAATTGGCGGGGTGCGCATGCATGGATGCAAAGGTTGTACCCAAAAACTTGTGGGGCGCCTGAGGGTAGAGAAATATCAGGCAATGTTACATTTTTTTTTGAAACACTTGGGTCTGTCAGCAACACATGCTGGATATAGCCGAGTAATCGTGATGTTATTTTTAGCACACGTCTTTTTGCCAGCCTCTTCACAGATATCTTGGCAGAGTTGCGAGATCAATTAGAAATTTCAAGTCACGGAGTACCATGTAACAAGAGAGCTGCTCCAGAATCCGGATATATTTGAAAAAAAATGAACATAATTATATAAATATATATAAGAGATTTGAGAATCTAGTCTACTGACGTCTACGTAGTAAAATGCATAGGAAAATAAACCCTCCTCCTCCCCCCGAGCAAAGAGTTGATGATCACTCCAAAACATCTTAGGGTGCGTCCTAGATGCATGACCATCGCCACATATATACAGCATACTCCAGAAAACATGTAGATCAGCTCATCAGCCCAGTGAATTTCACAATCATGAAGGCAGACATGAGTTGTACTATATGGCAAATCTTTTTTCCATATATTAGTACAGATACCAAGGGTTTTTTAAAGCCCGGATTTTGCCAAGTTGATAGTACACACCTTGCATCCAAAAAAAACCTGCCGGGGAATCAAAACGTCGACCTACACAAATCAAACTCTATAAAAGGCTCTCGACTGCTCTGACCCGAATCGATATGGACCTGCACACATTCATCTCCATTCTCTCCCATTGCCTCACTAGAAGACGCGCGCTGCCAACTCGTCAACTAGCATTACCCTTAGCATATTTAGATCATCTAACCCGCTCTTTACACCAAGATCTGGAATCTGGCAACTTCTTATCTCCGCTATGAGCGATAAGCCTCAAATGGATGACTTTGCATCTCTTTTTTTTCCTGACCTGTTGCACCGTACGGAAACGCAGGAAACACCGCCAGCAGATACGTCACGTGATTCACAACTACGTGCCAGCAGCACGTCCAGTTCCGGCATGAACCTTCTCCGCTTCTTTGAGGCTACGCAGCAGCTCAAAGGAAATGCTCAATATATGGAAATAGGACATCCTTCACAGCAGACATGTCATTTGAAAGAAACAAAACACGTTTCCCCACACGACTCCATGCATGAGTCCATGCATACTCCCAACCCGTCTGAAAGCCATATGGCATCTCATGTGAGTCAGAATACCTACTGTGCCTTCAATCAAAACTACGGCCAGGAGTCCTTCACTCGGTCCGCTAATTCTGTGTACTATGGCAGCTCGGAGAATACGGCATGTGAAAATGTCCCTAGAAACAGCACCCATGATCCAAATGGGAGCAATATCAGTAACCCTTCTTCGCAAGACGCTGACTTTGCCGCCGTGAGCGCCAATCTCAACCACTGTTTTCTGCCATTTCTGGATGTGGACATGGGATACATGCAGCACTATGCTGATCTTTTGCCTTCTGAATCCATGGATCTGCTTCGGAGACATTACCAATACCCAATGGGTCAATTTCAGCAGGGCTACAATGTGTCGCCGCATAGCCAGCCGGATTCGTCCACGTGGGCCATCGCAATGGACCCGAATCTTGTCAATAAAGGCTACATTTCCCAAGAGCAAAATATTGGATACTCATCCTGTGGATTGGGAGGTATAGGCACGTCTGAATTGATATATGGGGTAGAAAAAGAGCCCATGGTCAAAGATAAATCTTTCGGTGCACAGCCGCCAAAACAGCCCAAGCTTTCTAGATTCTCGCACACAAAGCAGCATGCTGCTGGTTTGACGGCCTCTCCCATAACCGTAGACTACTCTGATTGCGCATTGGACCTGCTTGTAAACTTAAAGCGGACGTCGCTGGCAACCGCTAGCGCATGTGTGACTTCTGGCAAAAGACAGATTAAATTTTGCTTCCTGGGCTTCCTTAATGGACGTCTCCTTTCAAATGACCAGGATAACTACAACTATATCCACCTTGCCACAGGTGCGGTTGATCTGAGACATGTCTACCAGCCACAAGTGATTTCCTGCTACAGGCGAAACTTTATTAATTTACATCTCCATCTTATTATTGACCCGCCCTTGTCAGACATGGCAATAGGTGAGGACAAAATTCTCCGCATGTACGTGGTTGTGAGGGCCATCACTGGAAAAGAAGACCCTGAACCTGTGGCGCTTTTAGACAATGGGCATGAAGTTGACCCAAAAGAAGCGCGCAAAGCGGGCGATAGCTCGCAGGTCGAGCGAATCGGCACCACTCATACCATCGACTTGGCTGGGTGCAAACATGAGTCGTTTTGGAGGGTCCGAAAATTACAATTCAAGAGTGCCACAGCTAATAGTACAAACTTGGTGTTTCAAACTTACTATCGATTTGTCGTACGGATGATTGCTGAAACATACAGGGGAAGCCACGTCATTGATGAGTTGGCCAGCAATCCAATTATTGTTCGAGGGCGCAATCCTTCGTTCTACCACTCCAAGAAGGATTATCTCATCAAGACGAAGTCGCCTGGGGTTGCCTCGAGCTACGACAACTCATCTTTCGCCTTGCCTTTGTTACCTCGAGATCTTGCTGGTCGAGAGTGTAGATCCTCATGTGACAACCGTATCATTAGCACGTCCCAAAGTGTACCCTCGAAGCCAGCAACGAGACGAACAATTAAACAGGGAGCTTTTCCAACAGGGGTAGGGGTTAAATCAGAATTTTCCACAACCGAAAGAGGATCTGCTCGTGCTGAAAATAACCCAAGTGACAACGATGAAAGTGGTTATACGGTTGCGGCGACCAATAGCGGGTTGCACGCATCACAGACACCTGGCAACACTGATATTCAAAAAATTTTTGACTCTCTAAACGAAAATAAAGGCGAGAAAAATTCTTACTTTCCAATCCCAAATGTGTACTATTTGCCACCAATTAATGTGGTATATTTTCCTAATGCTGCTCCTCACACAGATGGGGACAATGTCGGGGAGGACAACGGCGTACCCGACAATTCAAATGAAGATGTGCTTGCAGTTCATCAGGAAAACAAATCAAATTCAGAAGTCTTTTTCAGATAAATAATTAATTTGCTTTGGAGTGTCTGTCCTTTTTCTCATTTACTTATCTAGATTGGATATTGTGTCGCTAATCAGAAAAAGCATTTGAATTTCATTCGCTGATATTGAATAGGCATTAACTAAGGCATATACCTTGAAGACGGTGATATTCTCGATTACCAAATATTTAATTCTGTATGTTGCAAAAGGCAAGCTTCGATCTGGTCTTTGGTTGCTTCAGGAGTGTCTTTTGTATTTCTTTAATATTTTTTTGGCTGCTGGCTACAAGTATAATGTATTGAAAAAATGCATCAGGATTGAGATCTTAATTCTGAACCAATAATTTTGCTGATTCGGGAGTACTTAAAGAAGTTGCACGAGAGTATGCATTGTATTACCGATTGAATTTTTCAAGGTTGGTGGATAATTCAAATAAGCGTGCACGCGTCTGCGAAAGTATACTCCAATCAATCTATAAAAAATTCAAAAGCAAAAATCTTCTATAAACCGACTCAAAACAGTATTTACCGAAATCAGGAGCCATATACCAGAAACTCTTGAGCAAAATAAGTTTTTTTAATTGATTTTCAGTGCATTCAACAGGCAAAGCTTGAAAGACAAGTTGCCAAAGAAAAAAAACAATTAGTGGACTGGTTCCAAATAAAATGAGGGTAATCATGTGTTTTTTGTTAATATTCCACTTTCGGATCGAGTATAGTTATTATTCTGCGAAATGAATATTCACGATCAATAAAGTGATGAATTCGAACAAAGTGTCCGTCTCTATCTTTGCTAAGTTTCTGTGATGATAACCGACTATGTGCTTGCCTTTGAGCACGATTCCTGGTTCCTTTTTCCTAGAAAAACCCCCACGCTATTCCAATCTATGGCATGAATATTCTAACTCTGGAAAACTCTACGTGAATACTGAATATTCGATTCGAGGCGCGGAGCACGCATAAGGGCTGCTGATGAAAAAGAGCTCAATTTTGATTATGTGGGTTTTTTTAGCGGCATGGTGTAAAGAATAAAAGAAATCTAATATAAGTATCATGCTGCAGTAGAAGTAGCCTATACTCATGAATATGTGATTGAAAAATAGACCTAGCAGTGCTACTTCGGACTATATTTCTGTCCAACAATAAGAGTGTGCTGCCAGTTTATATAGATTTTAATCGCCAGTGCTCTCATGTCAAAAATGTATATCGCATCCTGGCCTTTTATAAGCCAAATTTATATGTCGGCAGGTGGGGTTTCCGGAGGAGCTGTGATCAGGAACCTACAGAGTAAAGTACGCGAGGCCGAGTTTCCCGATTTCCTTCAATCAAAAAAAAAAACGGGTATAAAGACACGAAGCGTGGCCGGCATCGGGTTTCTGCATTCGGAACACCGAGTGGCCCGCAAAAGATAATGCGGTAGCCGCGGTGCATGCGGCGCGCTGTTTTCAACAGGTGGGGGTGAGAAAGACAGCTAACGCAATATTAATATTGACTGGATAAGTTCCAGTACCCATATCCTCATCAAATTTTTTTTAAAAATAATGAGCAAGATATGCAAACATTTCCTTAAAAAAAAGAAAAAACGAAGTGGGAAGGAAAGAAAGACCAAAGAATAGATAAAAAAAGAATAGAAAAGAATAAAAAAGAATAAAAAAGAGACGAGCTAAACAGAACAAGAAAAGAAAAAGGAAAATGAAGCAAAACCTTCATTTATTTTCACTGTTGAGCTTGTGATACTTTGATAAGGTGAGGTCCACGAAGCGCAGCTGTCGTCTTCCCAAAATGGATATACCCGACATGCGATACGGTCCAATGCGCTACCTATCCAATGCGCTGCGGTCCATTACACGCAATATCTAACGGGTCCGTTTACCTCCACTAGTGATAGTAAATTTTTTTCAAAACGCTCGTTCCAGTGGCAGCAATACCTAAAAACAACTCAGGATAAGAGCACTTGTAAGATATTTGAAAAACGCCCCAAAAAGCCTTCTGAGAAACTGAGTGCTATCGTTGAGATCTCGAGCGTGTCGTCACTAGCCGATGAAGGCACCAAAAACAAGGTCATGGGACTCGACCTCTTCCAACATGTCGATGAGATATCCGAGAAAGAGATACAGACGAAATTGGCACGGATCAGTCACAAAGTCGACTGACGCATCATGCCGGTGCTTTGCATCACATACACCCTCCAGTTTCTTGACAAATTGAGTTCTAACTACGCGTCTGCGCACTCATTGAAGTCATACTTGGGCCTTACTGGCCAGCAGTACTCGTGGGTGGCGGCGATTTTCAACGTTGTTTACCCATTTTGGGCGTTTCCGTCCAACTGGATCATCCAGAAAGTGCCCGTGGCCAAGTACACGTCGGTCATGTTGATGGCCTGAGCAGTAATTTTAGTGTGCCACATTGATGCCACAAACTACGCAGGCATGTTGACGTTGCGGTTTATGTTAGGCATGTTCGTGGCTGGCATTTCGCCCACATGCATGATGATGTGCGGCACGTTTTATTCGAAGCAGGACCAACCATTCTGTATTTGCACCTTCTTGAGTTGCAACGGCATTGCCACTGTGCTTGGCGCGCTTCTTGGGTTTGGTCTTGACCATGCTGATGGTGGCGCCCTCCAGTCGTGGAAGTTGATCTTCCTCACTATCGGGCTCATAAACCTCGTGTGGGTCGTGGGCTTTTTCTTTTTGACCCCCGACCCCCCTGCGACTACCCTGTTTCTCACTAACAGAAAGCGCACGATTTTGATCAAGCATATTTCGGAAAATGATCGGGGTGTGAAGGACCAGCGGTTTCTCTGACCGCAAGCAGTCGAGGCCTTGAAAGATGTGCAGGTTTTCATCTGCAGCTTGATCGGCTTGGGCTTTGGCGTCATCAACGGAGGCGTGTCGAACTTCCAGTCGTCTTTGTTCTCTGGCTTTGGTTTTGGGCCGTTGGCCACCACCGCGTTGCAGATGCCCATGGGCGCCATTGAGTTTGTGGTGGTCTTTGCTTGTGGGGTCATTGCCTTGAAAGTGCACAACACGCGGTGCATTATTTTCTGAGGGCTTTGGGTGCCAGGCTTAGTCGGCTTGATTGGAATTCACGTCATCGAAGACAATCAATGGGCTCTAATTGGGTACACCTGGCTTCAGTACATAATTGGTGGATCGATGATTTTGTGCTGGATCTTCATCAACACCAACATTTCTGGAAGCACCAAGAAGACCGTCGCCAGTAGGATCTGGTTCATGTTCTACACGGCCGGGAACATCACTGGTGCCAATATCTTTTCGCTGACGAGACACCGGACTACACCAGCGGCATGATTACTCTTGGTATCGGTTACTTCTTTTTCTGTAAGTGGCGCAACTCCAAGCGAGAACAGGTGCAGGGCGAGTACACCATCGAAATCAAAAAGCAGGCGATGCTCGGTGGCTTTCGGGATTGACCGATTTCCAAAATAGAGGCTTCTGGTACTCGCTATAGGCTTTAACGTTTCAATCCACGTGCATCTTGTGACGGAGATGTAGTTGCCAGGCATACCTCGCTGGTTGGTTCTTCTATGGGAAAACGTCGCTGGATTAAAACACCAAACGTCCCAGCCATAGTCGTGTTCAGGATGTATATGCCTAGCCGTGTTCCTCTGTGAGACCTTGGCTCACAACAAACAAAATTTGTAACATAAGTATTTGTTCACTTCGAAAAAAAAAAGCTCACCCTCATATCCATGCCCAGTTTTTGGTGGTGCCGCACTGAACACAGCGCAAGGCGAATAAGTATACACCCTGTGCATACGGATACGGCTTTTCCACTTGTGCTCGTGCCCGGAATATTGTTCCGGTGAATCTTGTACTAAGTACCTTGGTAATAGCCTAACCGTCGAATCATTCTCCACGAACCGACACCCACACTGGGCTTACATTGTTCAAACTCTAAAGGCACTCAGTATTCAGTGTCGGCTAAATACTTATATGCAGCAAGCCGCATCAGCCACACCGGCTCACTTATGCAGTGCGCCATATGCCTTAGTGACATACTGGCCGTCAATGACAATCAAGTCCTGCGCACGGTAGTCAAACTTCTTCGAGAAGTAGCTCTCCAAGATGCTCTTTGTTCCTGCGGCATATCGAGCCTGCGCGTCGATCGAGGTTCCACTGACGTGAGGCGTCATGGCGTTGCCGCCACCGTACTTGTTGCGGAACGACCTCCATGGGTGACTGTCTGGAGCGGGCTGTGGAAACCACACGTCTCCACCGTAGCCCCGGAGCTTGCCCAGGCTCACCGCGTCAGCCACGTCCTGCTCCACGCAAATAGCACCTCTAGCGGTGTTCACCAACCATGCGCCGTCCTTCATGTGTTTAATTAGCTCCTTGTTGAACATACCCCTGGAGCCCTCATGCAAAGGACAGTTGATGGTTACGACATCGGCCATGGCAAGCATGTCTTCGATCTGCTCGACACGCTGAACAATGTCGTTGTGGCCATTGAACAACTCCGATGCTGTGTTGAGCTTGTCCACAGCCGGCCGTGGCAAGTCCTGGTAGTCAAAGTACAAGAGCTTTTTGGGGTTGAACGCAACCAACCGCTCCAACACCCGATAGCCAATGCGTCCTGCTCCCACGGTTGCCACAACCTTTCCCTCTAAGTCATACGTGTCCTTAGCGACCGCAGCAATGTCCCAGCCGCCTTGCACAGCCTGCTCGTGGGCAGGTACAAAGTTGCGCACCAAGTCCAAGATCGTCATCACGACGTGCTCCGCCACCGACTGTACGTTGGAGCCGGTCACTTCCGCAACCGTGAGCTTATGCTCGTTGGCCGCTTCCAAGTCGACATGGTCCGAACCCACTCCTGCCGTAATGCAAATCTTCAATTTTGGTGCCTTCTCGATACGCTCACGCGTAATGTATGCGGGGAAAAACGGCGTGGTAATTACCACCTCCGCCGAAGCCAAATACTTATCTACGTCTGAGTTACCCACTGGATCCTTCAGGGTGGTGCTGATCAAGTCGTAGCCCTTCAGCTCCACGTATTCACGGATGTCGAGCTCATTCTCAATACATCCGAGGAGCTTGGGCTCATCACGGGCATGATTTTCGCCGGCATAGAGCACAAGTAAGACTGTTGGTTTAGACATTGTTGATTCTTTTTGGTGGTTTTTGGTAATGCTTCTGGTTCTGGAGGGCGTTGTTAATGAATATATATATATATATATATATATATAGGGCAGAGTACCGGCAAGGCTGCGGCCTTTTAGCTTATGCGAGGCATTTTTAGCTTGTATCCGGGGATGGGTACAGAGAAAGCCCGCCCTACTTTCCCGAGACATTCCCCCAGTTTTCCCGAATGGTACCCCGTTTTCCTGGGGCATTACCCCAACTTTCCAAGACATATTAGGCGCTATCCCAAAGGGGCTTGCACGCAGTGCACCCGCTCGGCTATTGTTGCCAACGAGTGGCTCGGCGCTTATGTGCATTCCTCCTACTCCGCTTTGCCCGTTTATGCGCTTTCTACACCACACATTATTCTGCGCCTTCGCTTCGGCTTCGCGTGCTTAGTACCTTGTCTTTCCGTACCCGATTGCTGGTGTAATAGCCCCACCACTGGCATCCTAAAAATTAGCCTTCTGCAAATAGGTATTCCAAAGAAGAGCCCTCTAAATTTCGCCTTCCAAATCCAAGTCTTTAGGAATCCAGAAGTTTTCTAATCTCCCGACGCTTTACTGTGTTGCTCGCAAAACCCTCTGAGGCGATCCTGCTTATTTTCGACACCAATTCTGTGAGCACGACTAGAATCATGGGATCTCCGGTCACTTCAGGGGTTTAAGACACGACAACGCCAATTCGACGGTCTTAAAATTCCCATTCTACAATTCGAATTTGTCATGAAATAATGTGTTTGTATTTTCTTTGTAGATTCGTTGTGGTTGTCGACAATTATTTTTTTCATATCATGAAGGGAACTTTTGTATTTTTTGAGGTGTTGGGATCAGCCAACGTAAAATATATAAATAAGGTGAAAAAAAATTTACCAAACGATAAACATAACAACATATAAATAATATTACTATTAAACCTATAAGATACTTGAACATTAATCTAACTTCACGTAGAAGATATCTTTTCGGTCTTCGGTTTTCTGGATAAGCGCGATGTTGGCCACTTATTAGTTGTATTCCGTTATACTATCTCACATTCTGGCGTCCTACCAAGATATATACATCACGGCACACTTGACTACACATGCGGCAGAAGCGGCGTATTGCGCATTCGTCACCGAACGATATACGCCAAACAGATTACTTCTGTAAGAAACAGCAAATAAACACGGAAGGACGACGGTGACCCTAGTGAAACATTGACAGGCTGCACCATACGTTGGTAGAGGCCCAGAATTGTTACTAATCCTGTTGTTAATTGACGCAACGAGTACAGATACTATGCTATGTAATGTTTTCAGGCGGCCGTTTGCCCGCGTGTGCGCGCGCATACCGCCCAGGCGTTGCGTTCGAGTTAAATATGACCGTGTCTCTAGAAAACAGACACTTCAAATGCGTACGGAGAACACGGCTAGTCGAAAGCCAACTGCTTCTTGATCTCGGCAATAGCAAGACCGGGGTTCAAGCCCTTGGGGCACGTTCTCGAACAGTTCATGATGGTGTGGCATCTGTACAAGGACATTGAGTTCTGCAACATCTCCTTTCTGACTCTCGATGCTTCGTCACGCGAGTCAATCAACCATCTGTATGCCTGCATCAACACGGCAGGGCCCAAGTATTGCTGCTGGTTCCACCAGTAGGATGGGCAAGACGTCGAGCAGCAGGCACACAAGATGCACTCGTAAAGACCGTCTAACTTGGCACGGTCCTCAACGCTCTGGAGGTTCTCTCTGCCGTCGGCGGGCTGCAGCTCCCTCTGCAAGTAGGGCTGGATCGACTTGTACTGCTTGTAGAAATGAGTCAAGTCGGGCACGAGGTCGCGCACAATGTACATGTGGGGCAATGGATAGATCTTAGTGTCCTTGGAAAGACTGTCGTCGATCTTACACAAGCAGGCCAAGGTATTGGTGCCGCCAATGTTCATGGCACACGAGCCGCAAATACCCTCTCTACACGATCTGCGGAACGTCAACGTGGAATCCTGCTCGTTCTTGATCTTCAACAAAGCGTCCAAAATCATAGGACCACACTTGTTAAGGTCAACCTCGTAGGTCTGCATCTTGGGCTCGATTTCAGGAGTGTCTGGGTTCCAGCGGTAGATCTGGAACTTCTTGATTCTTTGCTCAGCGTTGGTGGCCAAGTTCCTACGAAGGACCGGCACACGAGCCACGGAGCGAAGAGTAGATCTGAACATAGCGTAGTAGGAAAGAAGTTTGCGGTGGAAAAAAAGGAAGAGGTCAGTTGGCGTTTAAATGAAGCCGCGGAACCGAAGGAAAAACGTGGGTAGTACGAGGGTGTGAATGAGAGTGGGAAAAGACTGCTGCTTAACCCGGCCTTGTTACTGCGCAGTGATCTACATGCAGGCAATTACCAAAACCCTTTCATCTACGTGCGCAGTGATTGGCTGACCCCAGCTTTTTCTAAGAGTGGCACGTGACTGCAGTGCGGTGCCCGGCCTTATAATAAGCAATAAATGAGAACTTAGTGTTTGGCCAATGACGCCTATGCACGGCATCCGGCGGCCATTGCAATATGCGATGATGCCACGGGTATTTATCTGTTTAAGTTTACGTGTAGCTTTTATCTGTCGATTAATATCCCCGCCCGTAATCTTCTTGTTTCTGTGTGCTTTTTTTACCGGTTAATGCTGCGAGAGAGTCTCCGGTGTTCATGTTTAATACCCCGAGTGCCTTTATTACCGGCACGCATTCTGCACATAGTTGCCGTCCCTAAGTTGGTGGCACGCTGTTATGGCGGAGGTGGCAATTTGTATTGGCCTATACAATCTCTTGCAATAAAATAACTGCCATATCTTCGCGGTCACGTGATACTGACCCCGGCGCTTTTCGGGTGCGGCGTTTCGTTTGCTACCCGTAGACTCCGGCTAATGTGTAATGTAAATGCAGAAGGCAAACCCGGTGCTTTTCGACTTGGTTTCCCCAAAAACCCATCGGACCAGGTCGGTTCTCGAATTTCTCGAACTAAATATTCTGGCTGGGTCACTGAGGGCAGCAATCATGATTAGATCTGAACCTTTTAAATCTGGGGTATATCACGTGACTCTGTGCTCGCCGAGTGCGCTTTCTTTCAATTTGCCATCGTACACCTAGTCATTACATTGTTGGCAGGTCGCAGTGGCAACAGTGGCGACCATGGTTTGGAAAAAGAACGTCTGACTGTTTGTGGGAATGTGACTGTATCGGTTTTGCATCAATAGCTAATTCACTCGTATCTTTTATTAAATACCCATTTTTTTTTGTTGCAGTTGTCGTCTATCATTTCCTGTCTTTATTTCCTTCTTTTGCTTTTTCTTTTGAGATTGGCTCTTCCCACATGGCTTGGGCTCAGCACATACGACTTGGTGTCTCATATTGTATAAGCTAGTCGTTTATAAAGACAGAGAGGGTTAGCCATCTTCGTGACATATTTCTTTTTTCCTTTGAATATATAATTACTCGCGTTTCAGGGCTTTTGCCCACGGATCCTTTTATCCCTGGTGAGATTGTGTTTCTGATATTTCGATATCCCGATCGCATCTTGTAACCCCCGTCAATGAATACCTCGTAGTCTATATTTTATTGAGTGCCAGCATTTCAACTAATTTCAGTTCTACACCACCAAATCTTGGTGGGAAATAAAGTCAATAAACGTACAAGCCTTAGAAAGTGTGGGCGCCCATGAGCTTTAACTGCCACGAAAATACGTTTCATTGAGTTTCCAAGAATCAAAGTGATCGTGCTGCCATTAGAACTCACCGAAACTATTAAAGGATGCGTTCAATATTCAGAAATGACCCCATAACACAGAATATTCAAAAACACCACTAATATTTTAGAATAAAGATATGGTACCAAATCACAAGGAGAAGGAGAGGGTGTGACAATGTGGATGCATCACCAGTTCAATTTCCGGTTCTAAGTCTGGTCCACCTGAGCCAGCATTCGTCATGGAAAGGATGTGATACGTACGCATCTTCCATCGACATCAACGATTCGTCATTCCGTTGCCTGGACGAAGGCTTGCCGATTCCAATGTTTCCGCTTTCATCTGCAGGGGTGACGGCACACCACTCCGAAGAGATCTCCAGCCCATAATGCCAGTATAAATTCGCCACCGCCAACTTCATTTCGATCAAAGCGAGGGGTTTGCCGAGACACATCCGCACACCTTTGCCAAACGGCATCATGTAGCGGTGCATCTCTCGGATCCGGGCACTATGTTGTGCCTCCGTCTCGTAGGCCGCACGCAACCATCGGTCGGGCATCCACTTATCAGGATCAGGAAACACCGCCGGCACGCGGTGCATCAGATACGGCTGGCATGAGATCTCTGTGTTCTGGGGTATTGAGATGCACTTACCGTGGATCTCGACATCGTAGTTCTTGATGGTCACGCGGTACTCGGGGCCGGGTGTGGGAGCATGAACCCGGAGGTTCTCCTGGATCAAAGCTTCCAAAAACAGGAGCCTATCCACAAGCTCCAAGTCTTCTATGTACAGCTGCGGGTCTCGTGGTATCCCGAAAGCTTCGGCTAGCTCAGTCCGGAGCCTCGTCTGTATATTGCGGTTCACCGGCCGTGATAGCTCGTAGCACATATACGTCAACTGTGTGGCCGTGGTGTCGTGCCCCGCAATTAGATTATCGCTGACGTTGGAGTAGCATTTACGCGTAGACATGCCGCTGGTCTTGAGCACTTCGAGTGTGAACATTTGATTCACTGAGGGTCTTGTCGACACCTTGTCTTGAGCTCGCTTGTAGAGGTCCAACAGCCAATTTTCAATGGCGTTGCAGGCTCTTTTGATTTCGGGACTTACTGCCCAAGACCACAAATAAGGCATACGTGTAGTCCAAAAAACCATCGATGTCATTTGGCGTAGTTGGTGTAGGATACGTCTATCTTCCGGATGCAGTAGGAGCGTGGTGCCATTTCCGGGCCCGAGTTCGAATGCCGCCACCACGTCCATGGCTAGGGACCCGAAAAGAGAGTGCACCTCTGTGGAGTCTCTGGGTTGACAAGGACCAGCGATGTGATTAATAACGGGTTCCTGTGGTGTTGGCAACTGATGGGATTCGGGCGGCACACGAATCTGGCGCACGAGCTCCCGAACGTTGTCTATAAGAATTTTTCGGGTTTCGTTTGCGGGCAGAAAAATCGCTGTTTTCAGGTACAAGCGCAGGATGATTCTTTTGTTGGCTAGGTGTTTTGCATTGTTCTTCTCAGCAAACATATTGGTCTCGCCGTGGAACCGGAACCCCTCATAATATCCACTCTTCGGCATGTTTTTCACGTAGATGTCGTTCACATACTTCGGGTGGCCGTTGCAGCTGACAGATCTTGGTGTAAGAATCACAATGGGTCCATATTTTTGGTGGAGCAAATGTATATCTCTGACCCAATGAAACTTCCTCTGTGCATTAAGCGACGGAAGCGACGAGATGCGCTGCAAGTATGGACCTGGAATATGTCTCAACGGAGATACCAAAAAGGGGTCGAGAACTAACTTGTGGAATGCAAACACCATGAGTACCATGGCTAACACAGCGACTTGTTGATTTTGGAATGTGGTATAAATGGATAAAAGCATGGGAACAAACATAGCTGTGATTTACTGCTACGACAGCTTGTGATACTGTCGATATTCAAGGGAATTGACAGATTCAAAGGAAAGATTTAGTAACACAAATCTTGAGCCGACCACAAAGTCTGCATCTGCTGGTTCGTTGAGACACCGAATTCCAATCGTGAAAAATCGCTCATTGGGATGCCGTGTAAGCGCATATCCCGAGATCGGGAGGAATCTCCGGCGATATTTTTGACCTTAAATGCCCAGGTATGTCTTGTAATTTGGGTGTGATTTATTGAATCAAGTGATGGGGTAGAAAAAAAGGGGCGAAGTAGTGACCAGCCCGTGGTACCATTTTTATATTCCTATCCGGACACCCGAGGCTTCATTTTGTCAGTCGATCGTAAAAACCTTTTGGAATCAAAGGAGTGGATTCATGCTAGTGGTGTTATTCTGCGCAGCATATGTTTTCATAGAAAGAAGAATTCACGTAAAATAGCCGACTACCTTGCGCTTTTCATAAAGATTTATTACCAACATTGGGGTCAAGCGTGCTGGTGCTGTAGTGAAGTGGCAGGCAGGTATATCTCTGCTTTCTCAGCTGGTGATAGGAAAAGGGTTTGAGAAACCTATTCCAAGATTCTTTAAGCACTGATAATTTATCGTGTTTATTTCAAGAGCTTGGTTCCGTTCTAATCAATCAAATCCCTGAAGGGTAACTACTCCTCAAGAAAAGCCTCTATTTCATCTCACAAGAGACCCCGCTCTCTCTTGAAGAGAATATGTCTCCTATATACCTTTTGATCCAGAAGAATTCAGGTAAAATTTCTTCTTTAATGCACTTGATACTCTCGACTTTGTTGTATCCAAAGGCAATCACCCGAGACGATGTGAAAGGGCGTGATGTCATTTCCAACGTGTCCATTCTACACATTAAAAAAAAAAACTTCCGAATCATCCCTCTCGGCCGCCTCCGAGCCTGCGAGTAATTTGTATTGTCATATGTACAGTGTTGAGAAAAGAGTATTCCCGCTCTAGTTTGATAAGGCTTCTTTAAGGGCCAACTTTCTGGAGTGGGTATCGAAATGCGCACTCAAGTCCTTGAAACTCAAGTTTTCTGGATCAATTTCCATTGTTTGTTTGTCTTTAAATGTAACCTTCACCAAGGACTTATCGCTAGAGTTTTCCAAAATCTTGAAATCAATCGCACATCCGCTTTTCTGTTGTGCTGGGATTCTTCCAAGAAACAAGCGCACTGCCTTAGCGCTAGGAGTAAAGGGATTGAACCTCACTGACACCTTCGTGAAGTACTTCGTAATCATGAGTATCTTTATTTTAGTACGATTCTTTGGGGATGCCATTTTTTTTCTCTCGAGGTTCTTGCGCCGAGACACCCGTACACCTTGATTACCAGATTTGTAGTGGACGGTGGGACTGGAAGTCTGGGAGAAAAGGGAAAATGTTCCCGGGATATTTTAATGTTTTTTTTTTCATTTGAAGTTGATGCATACTGAAATAGGTAGTCCAGAGTGTATTTTTAAGAAAAAAAAGCTTCCTTTTGGGATGAAACCAGAAATCCAGCTGAAATCCATGTTGGCTATGTCTGGCACCGGAGAGGACCAGATGTCTGCGGATGTATGATCAAAACTGGGCTTTATATATCAGTTTTTTTGTAAGAAAAGAAATAAAAGAAGAGTTCTTTGCTTATCCTCAACAATTTGCTCTACTGTGTATTTTCGTACATATACGCACTGAGTTCAAAAATCTTGTGCGCTGATCCTAATACTTCGCATTTTGTATCAACGAATTTTTAATATGATACACGAAACAACGTAATATTTTCACCCCTGTCTTGGATATCTCAAATGCGACCAGGTAGTAGTTTCCAGATGAATAATTGAAAACGAGGGTTGGGAAAGGCATGATTCTAGGGCGACGGACGAAATCATGAATATAAAATCTGAAAAATATATAGTCTTTCTTTGGTGCCTAGATCTTTCTCATACGGAAGCACTTTGAAACTACAAAAATATCACAAGTCACTTTTCAACAGTCGATTTGTTGAACCTGCTAAAGAAAAACCTTTTGGTGGTCACATACCGATTATGATTATTTCTTTTTGTCGCGATGAGTGAATGACGAGAAGTTGGTGCGAATGAGGGCGTGTTGGGAGGAATAATTGTTCTAAAGAATCTGGAAGTAATTGATTGTCAAATTAGATGAGCCAAAAATACCCAATTTTAGCTCCCATATAATTCATGTACATGGAATTTTTCATGGTACCCTTTTCAAAAGCGTAATTGCTGATTATAGGCGCTGTCTTCTACCAATAACGCTTTCCCAACGAGGCCGTCTAAATATGCCTTGAAATTTCAACCAGAAATTATGAGCACGCGTCAATACCGCCTCAAAAGTGTGCACCCAGTAGGGAATAATGCAAAGACAGCAATTCATGCTTCATCCTGTCCCTTGCCGCCAAAATTTCCCAATCCACTGCTAACGGGGTAGAAAAGCATCTTCGATCATCTTCGACTTTTTTTCATAAATCTTTTTAACATTAATCAATTAGTCAATTATTTTAATCTTTTTTTTTTATAACTGGAAGCTAGTGATTATCTGTCAAAAAACCGACTGGGGTAAATATAAGATATACGCGAACTGGAATTGGCTACGCTATGTAACTTTATGGTGATCTAGGATAAGGCCGGTTTGGAATCGTAAAGTTATCTGAGCAACACTACAAGGGAAAGCATTCTGTGTTGACATATACAGGATATTTCTCAAAACAAAATATTTCGTGTAAGGTGCCGAAATTTTTTTTTTTCTTGAAACTAGGATCATGTTCGATTGGTATCTTTTGATATCCAATGTATCTTAGAAAAAAACACAATATAAACAAATGATCAATGAGAGATGTTGGAAAAATACCGCATTATGTTTTGTTGTGTTCTTAATGCGCATTTGGTCCTAACTACTCTACAGGCTGGGGGACCTGGGTCTTCTATCAATGTCAGTTACTGGTAGCAAAAAGAGCAAATATATGGCATACCACGACCCCCGATCAAGTAGAAATTAGTATCTTTTTTGAAAAAAAAAACGCAAAGCAAATCCGGATATTTTTCTCCGCTCTAGACTCGTCAGGAGCCCTTCTACCTGCATGATTGATGATGGTTCGTATTGGTGTATGTTGATTGAACGCCCGTTTGGCGCACGGCGTCGCCCTTATATAATAAGAAGAACGAAAAAATTGATTTCGGTTGGGACGATACCGAACATTGGATCAAAAGCCTCTCAAGATTGGAGTGTATTTCGATTATAGGTTTTTTCGTGATTATTGAGAAGATTGAAAATTCATTGTCATCAGCTTGTCTTCAATTTCGATCCACCGCATTGCCTTTGTTCGCCGCAGACGGTGAGTATAGGACGTGTATACAAGACTCGACTCGGATGCAATGTAAGACCTCGCCCTAAAGATGTAGTTAATAAAATATTTCGGGAGTACTGGCCGCAATGACCACTTTTTCGGCTGCAGTTTTTGAACTGATACCAAAAATACAGTAATTTATAAATATCTGCATGGCTTTTCTGCGGGGCTCTTGGAACTTTTTTTGTTCCCCTTATCTCCATTTTACTCGCCCAGGATGAAAATCACCACTACAATGGCCATTGGCCTTATTTTAAACACTATGACTGTGGTAGGACAAATCAATTTGGTCTCCCGGATTAGTGCTCTTGGAAATAACCAAAGTTTGAGCCAAGAAACATCATTACCGAAGAAGAAAGGTTCGGTGATGCTGCCTATTAAAAACGACAAGTTTTTCGAACAGGGTGCAGAATCTTCGAACGCATCCGCGTCACTGTTAGTATCAACGGCATCCATAAGTTCGAAGTCAAATCTGCCATATTGGGACGAATTGGAAAAAGTCACCACAATCTCTAGTATAACCTCGGCGGCAAGCATGGTTGATATCAGCATTATCTTGGATACGGCTTCCCCCACCATGACCGCTTTGGTACCTGACGAAACATTCTCTCCCACTATAGCTCAGTCAGTTTCTATTGAATTGACCGCAAAGACATCGTTAGCCTCTTCAGCCACGTCTATATCTGCAGAGGAAATGGTGTCCGCAATTGCCAGCAGAGTGTCAGATTTGTTGAATGACGTTGTTGACGACGTACTGACATTTGCTGATATGTTTGATTACGACCGTTCATCAATTTTTGGTGACGACGGCTTTTACTTTTTCAAGAGAGAAGTTGGTTCTGTTATTAGAGCTCGAAATGATGTCAGTGTGGAAGATGTTGAGGCCCAACTTGAACCTATGGTGATGAATATCATCAAACACTTGATTTCCTTAACTAATGGTACGAGTGTCTCGTTAGTTCTGTCATATGCGAAGGCTTTGCGCTCATAAATTTCGTGTAGATAACAACACGTGAATTGAGTGTTTGTGCTTTTTTCATTATACCCCTATCTATCTGAAGTCTATCTCGCTGATACTCGTTTCGTTGATACGTCTTTTTGACCATAAACCTATTGCTTTTGCCCTATCTTCTGGTATATATTTCAGTCTTACTTTTTTTCTTGGTATTTCTCTCTCATATACATTTTTGTATGGCTTATATCTCACTAGAATGTCATTTCTTTCATGAATATGTTTTTTTTTTTCGAAAACGGACCATGCGTGACCGATGTGCTACTCTTAGATTTCCCGAACCAATGCAGTTGATTCACTGTTGTCAAATTTGGACTTGTATTTGTCGATTAATTATGAGACCTCTGCGGTTTTTTGCCAACCTCTATTCTACTCTAAACACTCCTTAGTATTACATGCCCGCAAAACTATTAATTAGCTCTTGAAGCAACTAAATTATATGCCGTAAGGGAATAACTGCGCCTTGCAAAAGCAGCGCACGATTTATATGCACAATGTATTTCATATACTTTAGAGACTGCTAGCTTCTGTCGAGAGTGCATGTTGCCTCCATTGTCTATTTTTATCGTGTGATACTCTTCTGTGACGAGACGAGGTTCCACAGGACCCCAATCAAAAGTCTGCAATAACCTTGGAATACCTAAAACATGAAGTGTAAAAATTTCACAGAAATCCCGAGATGTTTGATATGTCTTCAAAATTTTGGCCAAAGATATATTTGTCATTTCGTGGAACTTCCATTTCCGGGACTTTCAACCAACATGAATTTGAACACTTTCCCCGGGTATTTACACCCATATTTAAGATAGTCCATACATCACTACATCCAGATGCTGCAATCTATTTGCCAGCGATGAAATCACCTGGAGTGTATTAAACAATCATTTGCATGTACTCTATAAGAAAGACCCGTAGTCCAGGGTGCCGCAGCTTTGATTGAGCTCAAGGTACGGTCGGCAAACGTGGGGTCAATTCCGACATGTAGCAGCACAGAGTGCATAATGACATAGAAGAAACAAGCACCAGCAACTACTGCGTAACCATAGATTGCGAAAGCGCATTTTCTTTTTTTTTTCTCTCATCAAGTTATTTCTTGTGGATTTTGGGCCTTTTCCAAAACAGCGTTTGGAAACGCCGTATAAGTGCTCCTCAAGATACATGAATGAACCGCACATAATCACTAGTTTAACTTTCATTTAGGGTTAGCTCATGTTATATCCGCCGTCAGTACTTGGCCGGTATACGAAGCCCTTACAGTATATTTCTGAATGCTTCATGGATAAAAATTGTTTCCTAGCAAGTTTCTCGGGACATTCCCAACAGAATGAGTGACTGTGGGTAAGTTGACACTGATATACATGCGAAGCCACAAGGTTTGCAAGCCAATATTTAGCTATAAATACCAGAGTGGTGGGCTCTTTCTCGGCTAATCATAGCAATTGATTCCATCTTCCCATGCTCAAAATGAGGACATCTATCTTGTTCACCATCAGTATTATCTCTTTTGCCGTTGCCTCCCCTGTCTACAAAGATCGCTCTTCAGGGAAGAAGAGTCCCTCTGATTTAGCCTTGCATGAGAAACTTAACTATCTCCAGAAAGATGAAAGGGCTAGCTTTAGCGGATTGCACCTGGAGCTGGCGCTGACACTGAAATATTTGCTGCTCCAGGAACTTATGAGTGCCTATTCTTTTGTGACAGGTAATGTTCCCACTTTGGCGGCCCAAACCCCGTCTTCAGAAGAAGATGTGCCAGACGTGGGCCCCAGTCCAGCTGTTTTGAATATGCAAACTATTTTGGGCAGACCACTACGACAGCTTCTATCTCCTCGGTTGTGTAACACGTGTATTTATGACCAGACGAAGAAAGTTGGGATGCACACTTTAAGAAGCGAGGCTGGAGTGTCGGCGCAGCTCTGATCTCGAATGGCGCGTCCAAATCGGGTTTTATCAAAATACAAAAGACGACAGAAGCGACGACTACCAGCGTAGCGACCAGCTAGTCGGGCAGTCCTTCCCCTGTATCGTCCTCGGCTCCTGGAACAAAGTACTCGGTGATATCTGCGGCCTTGGTTTACTTGGTGCTGGATATATACAACGACCTTCAAAACCTCGCTGTTCTTGTTGGGCCTGGCTTGTCGGCGGAGGTGGGTACCAACGTTGCTTCTATTTTCAACGCGGCGTCAACGTCAAAGACATCGGACACGAAAGCTTTACTCGAAGCAGTAGTCATCAACATGCTTGACCAGGTGAACATCCTCATCAACAATACCGGTATCACATTAGACACGTTGCTATAAGAGAATTCAGACTCGTGAGTGTAGGGCCGAAATACGAGGATACCGATAGAGTTATCAGTGGGAACCTATGAGAACTAGCAGCGACTAATCTTACTGGCTTTGCAGACACGATCGCCTTCTATATGAGCTTATAAAATCTAGGACTCACAATGAAGAAAATGCCCCGCGTGTAGCTTGATACCTATATACAAACAGACGCCATTTGTGAGCCTTTCTTTCACACCGATATATTAATGTCTTTGCGCATGAATACCACGCTAAAGTCTCGCGAGGCTTTGATACCCTCTTCCAAAGGCGACTCGGATCCACTGACCGCGACCAATATGTCCGGGTGCGTAGAGAGCCTAAAGCCACAAGCGTCTTCGTAAAACGGAACTAGGGCATGCTCTTTGATCACCACAGCATGAAGCACCACTTTCAGGATAGCGCCAAGCTCTAAGAACAGCGCTTTTCGACACGCGGCGAGTTCGCAGGCCATGTAGTTGACAAGCCCCGAGCCCGCACCACGCATGAAAGACGTGAGCGCCGTGATCTCAAAGTGCTTCGTGTGTGGCGAAAGATCCGAGTCTGTAAAGTGGCCATCATCTGCATATGTCTTGAGGCCAACTGTCGCCAACACACGGTCGGCGATATCAGGCCCCACCCTGTCAGATGGTGCCAAGAACATGTGTTCCACATTTTCAGCACGGATGGGGCCAAACTCTTCAGAAAGTTCGGCAGGAATATCCGAATCAGCCACTGAAGATAATGGATATACTTCCGGGTTGAAGCGTCGAGTGTAGCCGGCACATGACTCTAGTCTCTTGTAGTCAGATTTTGCACCCACAAGAAGCATGATAGCAAAGTTCTTCTGCAGGTCCTCTACTTTTGACACGTCCAATTGAAGATTACCCAAGAAGTCGAGATTGTCCTTGATGCGCAAAGACTCAATGATGCCATACCGGGCCATGGGTTTGGCGTAGCCTTTGTTGAGAATCTGCAGTAGCACATCGAACTTTCCCGGAACCACGTCTTCCAAAAACCATGATTTAGGAAGGACTATAAGCTGGTATGGCATTATACACGGGCTTGTGTTGGAGATAGGCTCAGGCTACATGTCATTAATTTTTCAATCTTTCAGGACTCGCGATTACGGAGAGTATACCGGATATGGGCCAAGGCGCATTGATCTAGTGTGACTGCAGGAAGTGTCGGTCAGTTACATATATATATTCGTAAATCTGTAGATATTATTAATATGCCGTGAACATGAGAAATGTGCGCTTATGGGAGAGTTCAGCATACAGGCCGTCAGTGAGAACCATGTGGCCAGAGATGCCTTTGATTTATTACCTAAAGACGTGGCACATATACTCACGTTTCGGTTGAGAAGGTTTCCTCAAAATTGCACTGGGAATAAACATAGCCAATTGTAGAGATGGATGCTGGATTGTGGCGCGAGAACTGGATTTGCATTGGAGGTTTTCAAGAAATAGCACCATGATATACAAATCTAGTTGGACGTCGCTGACGAGTCCGCTTGTCCAACCAGGTGCATGGACTGTAACTCCACTGCCCGGGCTTCTGCTCTCTTCGCCAAGTACTGCGTGTACTTGACGTTTTTGCGGCGGAGAAGATACCTAAAGGTGAAATAGCCGATGGGCACGTATAACAAGAACGACGCCTGCAAGATTCGCTCGTAAATAGGGTTTTTGACAAAAGCCAAGGCCAAAAAAACCATGCAAAGCTCGCTGGCAAAAGACACAAAGAATGTCACATAGAAGTGGTTGTAGTGGAGTGCAAAAAGTAACCATGGTGAGGTCCTCGTTTTGACTCTAAATGCGTGGTACGCTAAATCGATGATATTCTGCACGCACCAACCGGAGATCAAGAATGAGTACGCCGTGTGCTTTGCAATCTTCAGGTGTGGGAAAATCACCCCGTAACACATCCATACGAGACGCAAACCATTGAAGAGGCTTCCAAGACTAGACACACCAGCTAAAGATCTGGCGTTGCCACAAAGCTGCACGACAAAGTAACCGATAAGCGGCAACGTGGCTACCACGTGGAAAAAATCTGCGATTCCCGCAGGAAGAAACCTTCTTCCCACAAGAGGAAGCAATACGAGGAACCGCGCTAGGCAGCAACACCATAAGGTCAAGGACGCAATGTTGTAGAAGAAGACCACGCGCAAGTTGAGGGGCAATTGATATAGGGCCATCTCAAAAAATGCAGAACGGAGTAGGGATAGAAAATAAAAAAGAATCACGGGGGCCTATTGCGCGTGTAATTAGGACTTTGAAAGAAGATGTTTGATGATCTGCTGGCATGGCTTAGTAGCGCGACGCGACATGGAGGTTTGACCCACAGAATATAGGGTCACGTGACCGCGACTTTCAAAATAAGCCTGAAATTGGCCTTGCTAAAGTGCCATATCTTCAGATGTTTTGGGGAAAACAGAACAGAATTCTATTCGGGACTCTATTACTCTGACCATGCGTCGTATAAGCAGTTTACCTGATTAAGGCGTTCCATGGCATGTCTGCACCTGACTAAAGTCTCAATCGTATGGAAATGGTTGTTTTGTACCTCGCTTACGTTCGGTCTGCATTTCGAATGAAACCGAGAATAGCGATTTAAGCATATCTCTGTGTGCACCACGTGTGCATGGATATTGAATCCGTCTCTTCAGCAAGCTAAATAAGTTTGTAATCAAACTAGGCTTCGACGCGCTCATATATAACGGCGCTAGCCAAGTTTGGTTCGCGCGAAGGGTCCCGTGGCCACTTTGCAATGTGCATTCCTTCGGTCCAAACAAAAAGCACGTAAGACACCCTGATCATTACCAAAAAAAGAAAATTCCGTCTGTTTTTTTCCTCGTCGTATTCTTTTCTCACATATCCCTCGGATTCGCCATATGGCAGCTCATGAAAGACAAGAACCAGAACGACTAGTGCGGGGCAACATGCACTCCCGGTATATTGGTGAGCTCATTTCACTAAACAATCCGTAAAGTGTCTTTCGACACCGCACTGAAGTCCCAAGAAAATGAAGCTTTTTGTCCCGCTTTTATTCGCCAGTTTAATCGCGTTTGTCGCAGCCAACTGGGCGCCCGAGGACTATGAAATCTTCGGCTTGAACGACAAGGTACGGCATGACCTCGGACCAGAGACGACCTTCTACTCATGGCTCGGCCTTGAAAACGGTCCCAGATCAAGCCGCGATGCAATCAACAAGGCATACCGTAAACTCTCCCGGCAGTTACATCCGGATAAAATCCGGAAGAGTTCGCGGACCGCTCGCAAGGCTGCAGAGCAGCGTTTCCAACGCTTATCGCTGGTGGGCAACATATTGAAGGATCCCAACTTGAAGAAGCGATACGACTATTTCTTGAGTAACGGGTTCCCCAAATGGAAAGGTAC
This sequence comes from Metschnikowia krissii, assembly GCA_030561945.1. Classification (NCBI taxonomy): domain Eukaryota; kingdom Fungi; phylum Ascomycota; class Pichiomycetes; order Serinales; family Metschnikowiaceae; genus Metschnikowia; species Metschnikowia krissii. The sequence continues at coordinate 276,863 of JAKTYP010000065.1, read as the reverse complement.
CGGATATTACTACTCGCGCTTCCGGCCAGGCTTGGGATTTGCGCTCATTGTAATTTATGTGCTTGTAAGCACGTTCCAGTATGTTTCTCTCCGAATCAGCCGCAGACAGGACTTCAAACGCGTCGTGGCGCTTAAGGCCGAAATAAGAACACAGGCGTGGGGAGACTCGGTAATTCCTCCGTCAGACGGGTCGGCAAGACGTGTCACCGCAGAGAATGGCCGCGATTTCCATGTGGATGTCATGGGTGAAGTCAGCTTGATCGACACATCATCAGGCGAAATGGTCTTGATTCCCTTCGACGAGTACGATATCAATACCAACCCAGGACTCAAGCAGTCCTATTTCTATAAACTCCCCGCAGGTGCTTGGAATCTCACTTTGGGAAAACTTACAGGACTCATTCTCGATACCACCGAGTCGCACGTGAACCCCCACCGGGTAAAACGAGAGGCTCAGGAATTAAAGGATAAGAAAAAGGAGCAGAGAGCAAAAGCAGCTAAAAAAGCGGAAAAAGCCGAGCGTTTTGAATTGCCAAACGGAAAGGTTATTTACAAGCGCAAGCATGGGAAGAAGTAAACACAAGTGTATGTATGTTTGTACTTGTTTCGCATTTCTCAAAGTAGCATCATAATCGTCAATCGTGTATTAATTTAGGCCGTCAGTTTTGATGTTTGGGCACTCTGTAGAGCTTATTCCCGGACTCCTCGTCCGAGGAACTAGAACCAGATAGATCATCGAGGTACTCATCACCACCAAAAGCGATCTTATGACTCCCAAAGTCTTCATAAAGCATGTCCTCGTTTTCGAACTTGCCCGTGGGCGACATACTTTTAATCGGTACTTCTAGAATCTTACTTGGGTCGTGCTCGTCCTCGTCAAACTCTCCAACATCCTCTGCATCTCCTTCTTCCTCTTCCTCGTCGGGATTCTGGCGACTCGCTTTTTCTTTAGACCTAGGCTTCAGGCGAACAAACTCATCATGGTTACTGCTGTCACCAAGAATGATTGCACCGCTAGAAATATTGCCTTGATTGGCTTCTATTTCCATTTCTCCCACTGTCGCGAAATCGAATCCGTTTTTGTTTGCATCGTTTTCCTCGGCGTCACCATCTCCATCAAAATAATTCGGGTCTGTCCCAAGTACAACGTTATAAAACTCTCTTGTTTTGAGCAAAACTTCTGAAACAAACCACTCCCAAGATTTTGACTCAAGCACTTTAACAATAAGAGGCGAAATCAATGAAGGTTTATATAGGGACGCAAATTTCACCACCTCCTCACTAATAAGAACAAGGTGACCCATGTATCCTGGCCGAGGTTCTTGCACTTCTCGAAAGGCATCAACAATTACATCAGTGATTTGACATTTCTCGAAGAGCTCAACAATCAAAAAAGAGTTGTATGAATTGAGCTTACCGTTAAACACCTGCTGCACCAAGTCAAATACGACGTTGTGGAAGAAGTTATGCCAGGGATACTTTCTAAATTCTTTCACAATTGACTGAAACATGCACAGATCAATCAACTGGATTCTGAAGTAGTCACCCGCGCATGGGTCAGCGCGAAATAACTTATCTCGCTCTTCACAAACAAATGGGTTTTCGCTCGAGACCGACGGCTCCTCCTCTTCCATTTCTTCAAAAGAAAAAGCATTTATGGTACTCCGGTGAAGAATATCAGCGTCAATGTGACCAGGAGTGCCCAGTGCATTATTTTTATCCGGGCTGTCCTCATGAGGTTGTTCGAGGGAGATGTTATCGAAAGCGTCTGTTATGTGAGATGTTAGTGCCGCTTTTGGTTGGAGTGTCAAATCGAGGTCCTCGTTAATCGGCTCAGAAATTGCAGTCTCGATGTTTTTTGTTTGTAGGTTTCTTATTTTGTCCCGCAATCCTACAAGATACTCGATTTTGTTGGAGTTAAGGAGAATCATATTCGAACAGTGAAGAAGCTCGGCAACCAACTCTGCGATCTTAAACTTCGTGAGCCCCAAGAAATTCTTGTGCTGACCATCTGAGTCTGGGTTAGCATTCATAAGATCCACAAAAGCCGGAAGAGCATCGGAGAAGATTCGGAGGAGATTTCCCAAATAGACCGGATCTCTCGGGCCCGGTGGGTTTTGGTCTAAATCTTTGAGCCAGAGATACATGGATTGTGTATTAATCTCGCTCGCCCCATCTTGAGATGGGGTGTCTTGTGAATATGATCCACAATTTGAGTCGTAGTCGGAGTTGTTTTTCCTGATGAGCTCGATTAAGATAGATACACAGTTTGATATTCCATGCTTATTAGGTACGGGCCCTCTGTCGGTTATTATGGGGCAGAGCATGATTTCGTTGAGCATGACCGAGATTGTCTCAGGTGATGCAAGCTCCCGAGTGAGCTGGTTAGGCCCAATATTGGTATCGAGATCCACCGCAAGAGTAGGGTTCGAAGAGATTGTGACTAAAGCTTTGACAAATTCAGTCGTGGATGTTTGACGAAATAAGAGCTCAGCGTCTGGTGGAGCCGGTCCAGTGTGCATATTACGGGGCCGCAAAATGTTCATAAGTTTAGGAATCATTTGCTGGTGCAGCAACACGGCCAAGATACCAGTGGGTGAGTCTGCCTTATCTGTCTGTATGATTTTTAAAAAAAAATCCATAAGGATCGGGATGTCGATTTTGTCTAAGAATGTGTCGACAAGGCGTTCCTGCTTGCGAATAAAGTTAGTCAACTCGATGCAATTCAGTTCCATCAAGTGGCCCAAGATTTGTATCAAGTAAGCAAGCGCAGGAGAGCTTTCATAAAGATTGGGGAGCGAAATCACCAGCCAAAGTTTTCCCATGAGACTGGGCGTTTCAATGACTCTATTCGATATGACCCAAAGATCCGTCGAAAGAATCTCTGCGGCACACAGAATGCACCGTTGTAACTTTTCAGTACCAGGTTCCTCCTCTGTGTCCCTGAGTCCGCTTTTCATGCCATCCTTTTCCTGACCATCAAGTGTGTCGGATCCTAAGATTTCATCTTCATGATCCTGGCTCTGATATTGAGGGTTTCTCCCAATCTCGTAAAAGAAATCTACGCTGAGCACAATGTAGTCTAGAAGCCCGTGCAACACATGTGGCTGCAAGATCAACTCAAGAAGTTTTTGCTCACGTGCCGTTTTGGAAAGAGAACCACCATTGTTGGAGTCTGCGTTCGAACTGTTCATTGACGAATTATCCGAAGAATTTCCCACCCCCAGCAGTTTGTTCTGGGCCTCCTGCAGAAGCAGCTGTACAAACAGCAAGTTGTTGCCCTTGAGTGACTTTGACGAAATCGATTTCAACTCGTCCAACAACTCCTGTTGGAGGATCTTATCGTCTAGAAGATTCCCCGCTGTTACTGTGGCGAAGTCTGTTGCCAGGTCAAGAAACTTTTGGAGATGACTGCTGTTTCCGTATGGATTTGAGAATGGCCAAAACGACATTTTTTGATTGTGTTTTCCGTGGACGTATGCGAGGGTAAGACCAGGGGGTCAAAGACGGAAGTAGGAATGCCTCTTTTTTGGCTCGCTTTGAAGTTGCAAAACAAACAATAGTGCGCTCTTGCACTGAAGACGTATAATTGAAGCTCTGCTCCCTGTGCTGATGTATGAATACAACCAAGGTTGCTGGATTCGCTTATGTATTCTATGGGCGAGCGGCTGATTGGACAGTGTCCTTTTTTTGAAGGTTTGCCCACAGATATGAATGATGTGAGTTCGGTGAGTCCAGACAGCGAATCACCACAGTCTGGTACAATACAAAGGAGTTGCCAGAACTGGAAGTTTAAGATCCTTGCAGTGTAGCTGGTAGGACGTAGGCTCTCGTAAACACTAATCTAGATGTCATAGACGAATGCTATGTGCAGGATATCAAAATATTATGTGTGGAAGGTAACTTCAGTAGCTATAAATATTGACTAGGACACCGGCATATTCCGGGTTTTGGCATGCAAATGAGCCTCTGGCGATGTGCAATCGCCTATATAAAAGAAGAGCAACAAGCAAGCACAATGTGATCATCGAAAACTGCGAAATTAACCGAACCGTGCGGGGCAAGTGACCTTCGGTCCTTGCCTTCGCACTAATCTATGGTCTCTAAATTAGCCACGAACTCAATGACCTCATCAAACTTTGTCTCAAAATTGGAAACTATTATCTCACCCAGCTCCTCAACGATTTTCTTGCAGCTTGTAGCATTGTGCCGGATCCACTCCTCGATTTGCATATCCTCTTCCTCCTCTGGCATTGCGGAGATAAAATTAGTAAGAGCTCCGTCCACGTCATTATGAAGTTCTTGCCCTTTTATGGCCAATCCTGAGATATAATCAATGGCGTCGTCAAGTTCTTTGATTTCAGCGAGGACTGAGTCCATGGAGATCTTTGATAAAACATGCTCCGTCGAACTGAGCTCTTCCTGCTGCGTCTTCTGCGGAGTACTGGACAGAATTCCCAGGAACGAAACATGATCGATAGAATCATGGCAAAGGTTTTTGGTATTTGAAGCGACTTGGCTAACAGGAACCTCATTCATTGTTTCTTCAGTGCGCGCAGCAGGCCCAGCCCGTGATACGCTGGTCTGTTTTTCTTGGAGCGCCTCAGTGGTACGATCGGAAGAAATGTTGGGCATATTTCTAGCCTCACTATCATGTCGAGTCTTCTCAATATACAGCTTTTCCCGTGTGGCTATCATGTCTCCTTGATCATTTTTTCTTGTGGCTGATTTCCCTGTAGTATCAACAAAATCAGCACCTTCTGTCCCTAAATTTTCTATTGTATCTTTTGAAACCAGATGATATGTATCGACCATCTGGTCAAAGTTCTTTGCTTTATTTTTTCCAATTTCCTTTAGATTCACGTCGAATTTTAATGGAGATGGTAGTTCCGAAGACAAAGGATGCGCTTCAGATACTGAGTCCCTAACAAACGAAGTTTCTTTTTCTTCAGCTACTGAATTTGAAGCATTTGAAACAGTAATTCCTAGACTAGGTGATGCCAGTGTTTTTTGATGGAATTCTTTTTCTCTGTCGATTAACTCTTCTGAAATATCATTTCTGGAGCTCCAGTTTTTTTTTTCTTGCGGATCGAAAGTTGTCTTAAGCTTCACATCTTTTTCTTCGTCTATGTCTTCTGAAGAGTTTTCAAACTCTTCTTGCATTTCTTCAAATGCTGTTCTGTACATCTTGTACGAAGAATGAGGTATAAGTACCTCTTTTTGTGGACTCACTTCATGTTCGAATGTGCGATTCGGGGATAAGTTTTCTGGTCCCAACTCTGGCTTTCCTTGTAAATTTAATTCTTGCTTGTTTCCTTCATGGTTCGTTTTAAATATATCGAGAGCATCAGCAGATACATTTTTAGAAAGACTCCTTTTGTCATTACAAGATTTTTTTGAGCTGAATTCAACATCAGCCAATTGCAATTTTCGTTTGTTACTTTGTAGTAGTTCAAATTTATTCTCAAGCAGCTCGGTATCAACTTTCTTGTCGTCTTTTGACAGCGGGTGCTGGTTTACATTGCCATTCGTCTCATACGATTCATTATCTTTGTTTAGCATCTCAGAACATGTATCGATTTTTTCAGAAGCCTTAGCTTGACTCTGATCCTGGTTTTGGACTGGAATCATGAGTTTTTGTGAAGCCAGGGGCGGATTTTCTTCTTCATTCTTGTCCATCGATGGCGTTGGGATTGTTTTTCGGAAGGGCGTCAAGCTGGAAGAAGTATTGTGTTGCAGTCTATTAGCTTTATCGTGAGGAACTTTTCCATCGGAGTCAAACTCCAAGTCCACGTCGTTTGTTGTTGATTCAGCCATAGGCAGAGTCTCGAGAAGAGGCAGAGTCACAGATTTAGTCGGACAAGGGACCTCCCGATCGAGAATGATTTCATCATCTCCATGAAGGCCTATGCTGGGGTCTTGGGCATCCAGCACATGGACCGAGTGGCCTGTAGTCTTCTCGTTTGAGCATGTGCTATCCCGGTGACCATCTTCTACGACAGTTTTATGTGAGCTGTCGATAGAAATAACCTCTAGGGGTTCTTTGGGCTCAGGTTTTGGGATCTCCATGATACTTGAATTAGGTACAGAAGGCTTGATTTCTTGGTGTCTGTGCAAAGGAGAGGCTGAAATCGAAGAAGGCACGGTATTGGGCAAGGGATCCGATCCACGTGCATTGTTGATGTCGGCAGCTTTCCGTGCCTGCAGAATTTTCAAGTCTCTCTCAACAAAAGACAAATTTTGGTCGTCATAATCACCTAAATTCTGGCCTGATATGTCGTAGACGGCCAGCGGCGGCGACAAAGTGTGTGAAGATTTAATGACGCGAAATTTCCTGTGCTTCTTTGGCGAGTTAAGTATGTTGGCAATATCCTTCTCACTGAGCCCAAACTCGTCGTCGCTGAACTGTGACCGGGTCTTTTGTGCGGTATGTTGAGAAGCTTTGTCCGGGAACTTTTGCAGAGAAGAAGCCTCGAGCACACTCTCGGAGTAGTCTCGGTCTTCAGTATCTTGGGAAACCGCTCTTGACGAAGATGACGGTGGTGATGACGAAAACAGCTCGTTTGAAACGAACAAGACTTGGCTTCCAGGCAGCGGAGCAGTCGCATTGTCCACCGACAACGCAGGAGTGTCATCTAGGGGAGCCTCCCTGGCAGAGATGTCGATGGTTAAGCCCGCCACGGCTTCTTGCGGGGCTTGCGAGACGTCCAATACAAGCGAGGATGCGGGTGTTTCTTTGTGTTTGTCCAACCCGAGGCCTGTGCCTAGCGCCGCACGCGTCTTCCGACGCGGGTACCGACGCAACAGCCGGGCATTGTCCAATAGCGTCTCGTGGTCGCTCAACTGGTCGATGGAAAAGTCGAACGCGTCGAGCTCAGTCGGCACTGGTGCGATGCTGGACGACGACCGTGGCCGCGTGGGGGAAAGCACGACCCCGACAAGACTGTCATCATGCGATTTGTTGAGCGGTGAAGACGAGACGCTGGTGGAGGATGCCACGCGTTGTGGAGATGGGAGGGAGCTTGCGGTATGCTGCGGGATATGCTGGAGCTCGAACGCAGGGCTCGCCGGGGCCTCTTCAGCAAGCGGCTCCTCGAGCGTGGCGAGGAAGTGGCACGGCGGGAGGGCATTTTCGTGGCGGTAGGCGCGGGAATTAAGCTCATGTTCCTGGGAGGGGTCATCTTCCGGGCCCCAGTCCAGAAGCGGGCACCCGCAATACATGCAAATGACCCTGTCGTCACCCGGGTGTGTCGGGGAGAAGAAGAAGCCCGCTGCAGCCATGCTGCGGGCTGAAACCTTGGACCTGCGCCGCGCGGAGAACTTCCAGAGGTGTTTGAAGGTGGCGGCGCGGAGGCGGACGGACGGCTCCGAGTGGGGCTCGAGCACCGCAACCGGCAGCTCATTCTGTTCCACAAGGCGGCGCCAGTACGAGGCCGGGTCTGCGTCGCCCCGGTACTGCGCAAGGAAATGGTGAATTACCGCATACGGACACCGGGGGTTGTGGGCAAAGTGCACGCTGGCCACCAGGCGAACGCCGGCCAACGCCTTCTCCTTCTTGCCACACCAGAAACAGGTGACCTGGTCGCCCTGTGTTCGTGTGGGCGTGTAGTAGAAGCCACATTCCGCCATGTCTTCGGCAGCTGGCGTGTCGTGCGGCCAGTACGTAAGCTGCTTGGCATTGCCGATCCGCACGCCGTCTGTGAACGTGGCCGTGCGCACAGACACATGCTGGAACCTCAGCGCCACAGCCGATTTTGGTGGCATGTCGTAGTCTTTTTCTCGGTTGGTTGTTTGTTTGTTTTATTGATTTGGCCGGGCTTCTGGTCGCTCACGGAAAACGTCCGGTAATGACGGCAGGCACGGGTGTTGCTGGGGCTTTATTGATTGTGACCTCGCTAGCGATGTTTCTTTACGCGTGAATGTCGCTTCGGAAAGAGCGACGCCAGTAAGGATCCTGGGCAAATCTCGCGTATGTGGAGCCGGGTATACGGTGGTACCTGATGGTCTAGTATATTGGTGATGGTGCGCCGCGCGTCGCGTTAAGACCCATCTTGGTGGGTGCGCGTCCCAATATATATCCAATTAATGCTTCATGGGTGAGGCAGCCCATTTTTATACCTGCAGTGTTTCTAGATGAATGAGTTTGTAGCTTCACAGGAACCAGGTTTAGAGGGGGTAGGCTGAAAGAGGAGTCGTGTGTGCTAGTCCTGTGAAGCCGCAGGCAACTCCATACTCCTTATCCGCCTAACAAAGATATCTCCAATTTGAAACATCTGCGTATTTCTCTTGCCAAACTTTGCTTTGGTCATAGCCCACGTTTTTGTTCTTGTTTTTGTTCTTTTTCTTGTTTTTGTTCTTGTTCTTAATTTCTTTTTCCACTAAGACCTTCATAATCAGATTCCTATCGCGTTCACGGCACGAAACGGCCTCTACAAGAAACCCACTCCCCGATTGGCCAATGGGGCATACATTGGTCAGTCCTACACTCTTCAGTAGTGTGCAAGAGGTTTATTTCAAGTGCATTCAAATATATAGGCCCGATGGCAGCAGCAAATCCATACGTTTCGTGCACAGCGGCTGAGCCGGCGCTGGGACGGCCGCAGGAAGCCCGAAGAGTTGTTAAGAAATGAAGGGTCGACAGCAGGTCCTTAGGCGTGGCCCACCAAGTACTGGATAGTACGCAACGCCTCGTACTTCAACTCATTGTCGCCATCGCTGTTCTCTAAGAGCCCCATGACCATCATCTTGTACTTGCCGTCCTTCTCCGCGTTGATGAATGTGACCAAGTCCGTGCCGAGGTTACGGATCAAAAACTGCAAGTCGTTCAACAAGATCACCTGCGTCAGTGCGGATGACGTGGTCTCTGCTGCCAAGATGTCCATCATGCGCCGCACCAATGCAAAGCTATTCTCTTTAAACTTGTCCGAGTTCTCGAGCCAGAAATCCTCTGACTTGTGCGTGGGCGAGGCCCAGCTCAACAAGTCTGGGTTCTCCAACTCAGTCAAGTACGCATCCAAGGACGTCAATTTGTTGGTCAAGACATCGCTCAAGGTCTCGTTGAGATACGCCAAGTCCCCTGCCAACTCTTCGTCGCTGGTCTCCAGAGCAAACTTGCGGGTCTGGATAGTTTTCACCACGTTCAAGCCGTCATGAAACAATAACAACTTGATCACGCTAAACTGCTCTGCCGCCGAAACCGCAAAGGATACAAAGTTCTTGGCCGTGGATATCGCCACCCGTACAACCTTAAGCTTGATACCTTCTTTTGCGATTGTCAATAAGCTCCCCACAAGACTGGAGAACGAATGCACAAGCACCTTGTTGAGCGATGCGGAGAAACTCAATATCCACATTGTCAACAACGCGTTGTACAACAACTGCAAGTTCACTGTGTTGGGCTGTTGCGCCAGCGTGTCAATCAACCGCACCAAAGCCTTGGAGTTGGCCACCAAGTTGTGTTCCTGGAACACAATCCGGTAAGGCTTGTTCACCACAAGCTCTTGCAACAATTGCACGCCGATAGACTGCACGTTGCTATCCTGTAAATTATCAATGAACAGCTTCAGGCACACCACGCTGAAAAGCTTTATAAGCGTTTCCGTATGAGGGTCGGTGCCCATTTTCGCTGCTTTGCTGAGCAATATTGTCACATTGTAGAAACTCATGGTTTTAATGAGCGGGTCTGTATTGTCCAAATGCTTGACAAACGGCGCGTAAGGCAATGCAGAATCCACAGACGAAAGTTCCAAAAGCGCATCTGCAAACAGCGCTGCTTGGGCGTCTACAAGCAAATCATTGAGCAAAACTAACACGCACTTCAAAACATCATCACGCGCATCCACGTCCAACTTGCTCAACAAGTTCAAAAGAGTTCGGGCATACATCTGCTGGGAGCCCAAAACCGTGGCTCGCTTAGAGTCTTGGTTCTGCGTTTCCAAGACCTTGATTAGGTTCGCCTGATCTGCGGAAATCACACTCGCACGTGCAAGGCCTTCCCAAGGCACAATCTTCTCGCGGATGAGTTTTTTTGAGTCCATAAGACTCGAGCTATCGAGCACTAACGGAGCCTAGAAAGAAGTTAGTATGTTTCTGAGGCATGATTTTTGAAATACATATGTTATGGTACCAAAAGCCTGAAATTTATTCTGGCTCTTTCTAAAATCGCTGTTTCTGTTGTAGACTTAGTCAAGGGTTTATACATACATAGTGCAGCATTTTGAATTGTGTCGCTGAAGAAAATGGCTCAGGGATCTCTATCGGGGTCAGATAGACAATTCCACCATATGTTTCTGTGTTAGGCACGACTTCGCGACCGGAGACTAGTAGAGGTTTCATATTTAGATTATCCAAAGAGGCTTTTTGGTTGCCGCAAGACATTCGCAAATTTGCTATATCTGAAGTTATCGCGAAAGGGGATCAAAAAATCAATATGTGCGGGAAAATGTAAAAAAATAATTGACTTGCCGGTCCCAGGAATCGAACTTGGGTCTGTTCGGCCACAACGAACTGTACTTACCACTATACTAGACCGGCTTGCAGTGACAGAGCAGAAGCATAATGTATATTCACCCTATAATAGGTTATGAATAGTACTTCATTTGCTGATTTGTTTACCAATTATCAATCACATATTTAGGGTGTGTGATATTCTTCTTTTTTTTTAATTTTTCAAATCACAAGTGCATATTCATCGGGATAATAAAAATCACTGAAAATGGGACTCTATAAGGATTAGTCCTCGTTTCCAGAAGTGCCATTATTGCTTAAGAAATGACCCTGTAGCTCAACAATACTTTTTTATTTCTATGAACTATTTTAAATGTTGGTGGGGTTTTGTAATTAATCGTTGCCATATTTGGGAGTCTCGAGTCAGAAGTCAATAAAGAGGGTTTTATCAGAACCCAAGGCTGTTTCCCTATATTGAACGATGGTATAAAAAAAGCGATTTCATATACATCATCGTAAAACCTCTGATTTAATATTATCTTGACTTTGACAAAAGTTCCTGCACAAGTTTTCAACAAATCATTGGGATCCCAAGAGATCTACACAAAGTCACTTTTTTCAAAAGCGACATCAGCTAAGATGGGCGTTGGGTTTAAATTTGCGGAGGGCCGAGTACATACGGCAGTATTTCTGTTGAACAACTTATTGATTATCTATAGTCATCGCGATATTTCATAAAGAATAGAAACCCGGCATCATTCAATTTCAGAAACTTCCCTAAGTGGTACAATGTATTGAAGGCACAAGGCAACAGCCCCAGCATGTTATGCCATGGGATGAAGAAGTCATAAATGTCTGCTTAGAAGTATACTCCATAAACATGGTTTCAAACTGTCCAAATAAAAGTAGATATTCGTGTTTTTTTTCTACTAGTTGATTCACTTATTTATGCATAATTAACGTGTCTCAATCCATCGGTAACGTTCATAATTTCGCATTGTTTTATCAAAAACACTAAAAGATATAAATATACATTTAATAAAAATTTCAAAAAAAACTTCTAAGATCCATGTTTCTTGAAACCCAAACCCAAACTATTTTGCCCCTGTTAATGTACAGAAAATCTTATGCTTGATATAAGGCTCGGAATCGGAGGGTCTATTACTTGTTCGCTAATTATCTTATTTGTCGAAGAGCAAACATCCCGCCACCCTAGGATCACCAACCTGCAGATGGTAATATTTGCAGGCTTGTCGACTTCGAAACCACGCATATATCCACAACTACTTTGGACTTTAGTAAAAATGGCACAAGACAGAATTGTGCTCCACTATCTTGTCGGATCACGTGCATCAAGGATTCTCTGGCTTTTGGAAGAGCTTGGTGTGAACTATGAGGTCGAGGCGTACAACCGCACTTCCGAGGGCATGGCGCCCCCTGTGTTGAAAACCGTGTGGCCCCTCGGACTTTCGCCGGTGGTGCAGATCTTCAAACCCGGGGCTGCAAAGCCCATCACATTGGCTGAGTCTGGCCAGATCGTCCTGTACTTGATCCGCAACTACGATCCCGAGGGTAAGTTCCGGCCGGAATCCGAGGAGGACGAGGTCTTGGTGGAATACTACTTGCATTTTGCAGAAGGTTCCTTGCAGTGCCACCTTGTGTCGCTCTTGGTGAATTATGTCGCATGGCAGAGAGCACCATGGGGTCTCGGCTGGCTTGTCAAGTCCATCATGGGTAAAATCAATGCGCTCTACTACTTGAAGAAAATCACCACTGCGTATGCATTCTTGAACCAGCAGTTGGAAGAGAAAAACGGTGGTTTTTTTGTGGGCAACAAATTGTCTGCTGCAGACTTCATTTTAGACTTCCCGGTCAACGAAAACCTTTTTGCCAATCCGACAAGACTCCTGGAAATGGGCGCAGGAATTTTCGGAGAGAGAGACTACCCGAGATTGGCTGAGTGGAACAAGCTCATTACCGGCAGGCTCGCACATATCCAGGCTTCCAAGAAAGGACTGGAAATTAAGCCCAAGTTGTAGTCTGCCTTTGTTGATGAAAACTCTTTGTTTTTTTTTTGTCATTTTCTTGTATTACCAATCTGGAACACGGTCGGTGTAATAGAGAGTTTCATTCGTTTGTTTGATACCGCATTAATGTCAACTGTCGAGACAGCTACAAGAGGCGCTTAAGCTATAGCAATGTGCTCGAGAAGCTGCGATGCACCGTATCTTCTTAGATCCGGTCTTGCGGCTTAGCATTGAGATGCGTATTCTGACACTTCTATGTTTTATTTCGAAACCATGTCGTTAATATTTTGGTATGGATGTATGGAATTCTCTGATCCTGCTAAGGCACAAATGAAAATACAGGCACAGCAGTATCGCTTTCAGTAATATCCGCGTAAACCCAGGTCAATTCAAGGGTTCTGGGACCTTGAGAAAAGGCTCTATTCAGCGTTCTCTGAAGAAAACTTGATGAGACACACTCATGAAAATCATATGCTTTAAGGCATCTGGTGGAGGGGGGCCTCCACCTTGGTCTTTTACAAACATCTACCTAAAAATAAGTGCCATATTGGAACCCTCATTTGCTTTATTGCTTTATGACTCTTTAAATAAATTGAATGTATTTTGCTGGAAAATGGCACTTATAATAATTGGTACTCTGGCCGAGTGGTCTAAGGCGCCAGGGTAAGGTTACCTTACCATACATTCCTGGTCTCTTCGGAGGCACGAGTTCGAACCTCGTGGGTATCATTTTTTCCATTTTTCTGGGACTAGTACTTCACTCCCGCACCGCGCGGGTGAGTCTTTGGCTCTTTGTTAAGTTGCCACTGCTAGTCTTCTTTTTTTTTAAAAAATCCTACAAAATGGACAACGATTACGAGAACTACTCTGAAGACGACGAGTTCCATGAGGACTCCTTGAACAACGAAGAGTATGACGCGCTCTATGCTGCACTTCCAGAATTGAAGGCTCAGCTACAGTCGTACAACCCGCACATTAACGATCTCGATATCAAAGAGGCGCTCTACTACAATTACTTCGAGGTGCCTTCGGCGCTCGAGGAACTTAAAAGCAAGTTTCCCAAAAAGAAAGGTATGTTTAAACAATCCCCCCTCCTATTTCAGTGTAGGCTTTTCCCGCCCGGGTGCTCATGAAGCACCACCCGCCATCTATCCTTCTACTACCTGTTTTCTTTTAGGTACCCAGCGCCACATTCACCCTTTCATTTTCACGATTGCTAATACATTAGAGGAGCATTCCGCGCCACGCTTGTCAAAGTTAGCGATGCTAGCGAAGCTGCGTGCAGGCACCACGACAACAACAGGCCTAGATTTCAGCGGCTTCTCGGCCCTGAGCGCAAAGAACGTGCTGCCCGAACTCGGCGCCACCCCGGTATCTGGGCTCGCAGCGCTTTTGAAATCACGAGCGAAAGCAACCGGCAATATAGCGCCTGAAAACCAAAAACATGGATCTATAGGATCGGGGGCTACTCCAATGGCGGGTCCAGGCTTGCTATCGCTAGCACCACTGCTGCTGGGCGAGCTGTTCAGACCCAAGCTCGGTACGCTCAAAAAAATGGGCGCCTCCAAGCCGCAGCTTTTACGCAGGGTTAATGGCGGGGGCCTAGAGTTGCGGCGAAGGCTCGATCGGGCCAAGCAAGCACAACAGAACCCTCGACCAGCTGTCTCTGAGGAGCCTATCTTAGCACCGACAGTGGAACCTGAGCTCGTGGCGCTGGTGCCGGCAAGAGATGAAAAAAACTTAGAAGAATGGGGCCCCAGCCGAAAGCAGGACGATGCGCAGCTCTCGTTCGAGCTATACGTGGACCGTTCAAATCTTCTGACAGCCCCAAAGAGCCGCGTATCTGTGCTTTTGTTCGAGGACAGCCACCACGGGTGTGCACGGAACAACCCCGAGCACATGGAGAAGCGCAGAAAGCTCTCGAGCCGCTTGTTTTACGCATATACTAACGATGAAGTCAATGTCGCCAAGGCACAGGCCAACTTCAACCGTCCAAGTCCCGATGACCGGGTGCTCGAGGCTCAGAAGCAGGCGTTTGAAGGCGCGAGGGAGACAGCCAACTCAAAGGACAGCAAGGGCTCGGTCCAGGAACCCACAAAAGCACTCAAGAACTTGAGTCTCCATGAGAAGCCCGCCAAGGAAACCAAGCCGTTCAAGCTGATCGATGTGCGCCGCGAGCTCGCGGAGAACCCGCATCTTGCAAAACCCAGTGCTGCGTTCGTGATCATTGGACACGTGGATGCCGGAAAGCTGACGCTTATGGGCCGCGTGCTCTACGACACCGGCACTGTCGACGCAAAAACAGTCAACCGCTTGGTCCGTGAGGCCGAGAAGTCGGGAAAGGGCTCGTTTGCGTTGGCGTGGGTGATGGATCAGACGGCAGAGGAGCGTGCGCGAGGCGTCACTATCGACATCTGTGCCACGCGGTTCGAGACACCGTCTGTGCGGTTCACTGCCATCGACGCACCCGGTCACCGCGACTTCGTGCCACAAATGATCTCCGGGGTGTCCCAGGCAGACACTGCGCTTCTTGTAGTTGACGCTATTGCCGGCGAGTTCGAGGCCGGCTTCCACATGGACGGGCAGACAAAAGAGCACGCTCTTCTTGCGCGCAATTTGGGCGTCGAGGGTCTTGTTGTGGCTGTCAACAAGTTGGACAAGGAGGGATGGAGCCAGCACCGATATGCAGACATCTGCGCGCAGTTAACCGAATACTTGGCGAGCCCCGAGATAGGGTTCGACAGTGCCGCGGTGTCGTTCGTGCCGGTGTCTGGGTTGACTGGACTTAATGTGGTGGCTAATAAGGGCGATGTACCGGAGTTTGCGTGGTACTCGGGTCCCACGTTGGTGGACCGGCTCGAACAGATTGCGTTGGCGCGCATCTCATGGATGGCTGACGGATGGATCGATGACGTGTTGACCACGGACTTCACCATGTCTATCACCGAAATCGCCGACATCTCCAGCTCGGAATTCGTACTCACGGGCCGTATCGCCCTGGGACTGGTGCAACCGGGACACACCGTTGTGCTCCATCCAACAGAAGACGCCGTACAGGTACATGCAGTTCAGCTCGATGGCGCCCCTGTGGCGGTAGCTGTGTGTGGACAGATTGTGCTGTTGACATGCAAGCTTGCCCAGCTCCACAACAAGAGCACTGCGGACTTGATTCCCGGGGACATTGCTCTGGGCGTGCGGTCGCCGGTGCGTGCAGTGCGCGAGTTCCGGGCAATTGTCTGCACTTTCGATATGACCAAGCCGCTCTTGGTGGGCACGCCGTTCGTGTTGTTCCGCAACAGCGCAGCCGTGGCAGCACGTATCTCGAAGGTGGTCAAGGTCAACGGTGCAAAGAAAAAGAAGATGCACTTGGTACTGCGCCAGACTGCAGAGGTGGTTCTCGAGGTGCTTGCGGATCGTTTGCTTCCGGTTGCACGTTTTGAGGACGAAAAGGGGTTAGGCAGAGTCGTGCTTCGCCGCGAGGGTGTGACTGTTGCCGCAGGCGTGGTAACTCGGGTGGACTAATATTTCCGGCTGCTTGGATTCAATTTTTCGTACTACGCTTTTCGACTCTACAGCGTGAAGCATGTGTGATACAAGATGAATGTTTGGAACAGCCATGCTGGCACTGGCCACATGTCAAATGTGATAATGGGGACGCTCAGATGCTTGTAGAGAAAAATGACGAACATTTGTCTAGCTTTGGATAAATATGTTGCTACAAGAAACACAGTGCACTAGAGAGAATGTGCTTCTCATTCAACACATCCACGTAGTAAAGACAAGATCACTCTGTAGTGGGGTTGATTGAACTTATTGACCGCTATCCTCACCATGAGTAGTTTAAGGAGATGTAAATAACAAATCCTTCGTGATGCACATAATACATATGACAAATCAGGGGAGGGTGATATATATATATGTATATGGAGACCAATGCATGGTGAAAATATTCAATCAGTACAACAGTTGCCCGGTCAAGCCTATCCAAGTACTACCAGAATATAGGACGAGTTTACTTTCTAAAGGGCGGAAATTATTGCATGGGGTAAATGTACGTCTCTATTGTGATACACGCGTATGTAAGCAAACGCTTTTTCTCAAATCCGCGAACGACCAGAGCCCAAACCCACAGAGCCGAAACAAGAATTTTTAGCCAAAAATGGGCCGCGTTGCAGTTGATTGGGCGTAGACCGAAATTGAATGCAACTTGAACATGTCAGTGTGTCTGCAGTATCCATATTCAGCAATGGCGTTTGTACGGCAATAAATAGAAATATGCGTGGAGCATAGTTCCTTGGATAAGCCACTAGAGCTTCGATACAGCCACATGGGGCGCAGATTTTGGTCTGGAGATCTGTTGGGTGCCACATTTCATTGAGTGTGAAGGACGGAGCCCTGCTCCGACCATAATTCTGGCAAAAATGGGCAAATGCAGTCTGAGACCGACGATATAGACCGGGGGTTTCCGACAACGCTGTCATCTAGAAGAACGCACAAAAAGCAGATGTAGTGGAGGCGCCCGCACCAGCTGATTGACAAGTGATCATGGACCTATGCTGAGCCACACTGGAGTACTCTGTCACCGAAGTACTCTTCCCCGCCTCTATTTCGGAGAAGAAATCGGTGTTTGCGGCAAGAACTACTACGAGACGTAGTCCACAAACAAGAGAAGAGTGCCGAGCACGATGCACGAGGCGACTATCACGTTGGATCCGCGCTTGTTGCGGCCCGTGGCCTGGGTCAAGGTTCGGTTGCCAGCACGCAAGTCGATGCTGATCTGGCCTTGATTGTCGAGAAGCGAGCCTATCTTTTCGCCCTGGGTCTCGAGGTGCATCGTCAATTCGGTCTGCAACTTGACAATGTCCACCACCAGTTGGTGCAAGTTCTGGACGTGCTCGAACTGGCTGGCCTTCAGCGCAAGCAAGGCCTGGTTCTCGGACACAAGCTCCTGGAGTTGCTCCTGTGGAAGCTGCAGCAGCATGCGGCTGTCGCCTGGGTCTACCGCAAGCTCGTACTGTGCAGCTGGCTCGTCCATAAACGCCACGCAATCGTCGCCCGCAGCCAAGTTCTGGATGTGCAATTGGTTGAGCAGACGTTCGCGTGCCTGGCGCTGGCGCTGCATGCACTCGAAGGAACCGTTTGCCGCACGCACGGCGTCGCTGAGGAAGCGCAATATGTGCATGCGGTGGGTGGCCAAGGAGCAGAGGTAGAGCGCCTCAGGCCCGTCGGATTCGGGGGCAAACATCACCAGCATGAGTCCTTTGCGCGTACTGGGGGCGGCGGCAATCTCTGCGCGGCGCCGCTCGTAATGCTGGAGGTGCTTAAGTGTCTCATAGACCTGCTGGACACGTATCTTGAACTGCTCGTCGAGGGCCTGTTTATCTGCGGTGCTGAGCGCGCGGCTCGGGCCCAGCTCGAGGCGCGAGAACTCGTCCAGAACCTGGAGGTAGAGCGGGCGCACTTCGGCGACAAACGCCGTCATTTTCGTGACGTTTGCATACACTTCAGAGCACTCTGAGGTAAACAGGTCGTGCACCATGTAGGCGGGCACGGGCGGCACCGGGGCTTTATTTTCCGGCCGGAGCTCATGTGTCACGATCCGCACACACTGGTTGAAGAGGGGGGTGCGGTCGGCCATGATGAGGAGCGCGGGGCAGGGGCCGTGGGGATGGGTGGGGAGAAATGGAGGAATACAAACGGAAAGGGTGGAGATGTTGCGTGGATAAGACATGGTTTGGAGAGCCGGGTCGCGCACGACCTGCACGCATGACATGATGGACCAGATGATGGAGAATATGGGGTTGGTGCTTCGGGCAGAAAGACGCAAGGATGGGCGTGGGCATCAAGCCGTGTGTATTTTTTTTTTAATGGCCACGTCTTCCTTGGTATGAAAAGTTCTGCTTTCATAGAATCAGCCAATCAATGAATTTTTTTATTTTCATTGGATGATCTTTAATTTATATACTTTTCTTTTTTGTTTTCGTAACTGACGCAGCGCTTTGCGCGATGGCGGATTCCTCCAAGGCGAGGTGCGCGGACGTGGCTGCGAAATATGGCACCTGGCAATACTCCAACCAGGCCAAGGCGCTGTTTTTGCATGTCTTGCGCCGGAAGAAAAGCCGTCCATGACCACATTCCAAGCGAGGAGAGTAAAGTAACAAAGAGGAAATGACGAGAAAAAGTCGGAAGGCAAGAAAAAAGAAAAAAAAAAGAAAGATAGAGGAGGAGGAGGAGGAGGAAGAAGAAGAAGAAGAAGAAGAAGAAGAAGAGGAAAAGAACGGGCGCCATATTTCATGCTGGCCCATGGACTGGACCAGCACGAGCCGCACGCTATTTGTCGAATGATTCGTTTGCTGGTTTATCAGACACAGAAATCCGCTTGCGCGGGCCAGAATTATAGCATGACGACGAAAAAGGGATATCGAGACCCTGAGCGGTGGTTATTTCCAGCACTCCTTCCTAAACCAAAAGCACCACCGCACCGACCACTCCCCCAGTTAAACCTAAAAGTGCTTGTGCTAGAAAAGAGCCTCATCCAACTACATAAGACACACAGCGTATGAATTCCAAAGAGTTCCTTTCGCTGGTCGCAGGGCTGCAGACTGGCACGGAGCACGCGGTTTACAATAAGTTCCAGCGGCCGTCACGCCCCGCATTGCTAGCAATACACGTGCGCTGGTTATGATCGCAGCGGTGCTCTGGGCTGCTCCACACATACAGCACGTATTCCCGAGCATCCGGCAGCGTGCCGTCGGCGGCCCCCATAACGGTGCCGGCGCAATCAAAATATGTGCCTCCAACATGCGGAGGTCTGGCACAAGCCAAGCAAGGTCATGGGCCATAAACACGACGTCAGCCGGCGTGTGCGCGTGAAGCCGGCACTTGAGTTGCGGTTAGAGGTGCGGTAGCGTCTTGCCCACGGGGCCAACAACTACCTTAACGGTTTCGGCAAGCCTCGCGCGGGCTATGAGTTTCCGTGCGATCGAGGCGTGGCTCGCGTTATGTTCGAGGTCGCAGTACCGGAGGTTCTGCCGCGCCAACTCGGCAGCCAAGAGAAGCGCCGAGTACCCGATGTAATTGCCCAATTCCACCACAACCATGGGTTTCTGTGCCCGAATTGCGAGTGCCACCCCCTGGTCATTGTGCGTCGGCATGATCTGCAACGGCGTTGTTTGGGCGAATTCGTCGATGACGTTTAGCACCGTTTCGGGCGAGCCCCGGGCGCCGCATGTTGCGAGAATGTGTTGCAAGACACGCTGCTCTGTGCTGTGCGGGTTTTGGGGGTCGCTCATTTTCACGCATGTTGGTGATGCAGATGACTGTCGTGGGGAGGGGGGGGGGGGGGGGGGGGGGGGGGGGGGGGGGGGGGGGGGGGGGGGGGGGGGGGGGGGGGGGGGGGGGGGGGGGGGGGGGGGGGGGGGGGGGGGGGGACAGGCGGCTGTGAACACGACAAGCAAGATTAGAGAGGAGCAAGAAGACAAAGAAGCAAGAAAACACAAGACTCTGGCAACTTAGAGAAATACATGGGTGCATGGCCAGCGGAGGCGACGCCTTTTCAGTGGCATGGATGATCTAAGTGGGAGGATCTGTGACCAGGGATCCGGTATTGAAGACGTGTGCATGGGGCAGAAAGCAGAAAGCAGAAACCAAAACAGGAAACGGAAGAAGAAGAAAAAAGACCCGTGCTGGGGTGTTGGTGCAGCTTTGTCTGCCACACCGCTGCACAGAAGAGGCTGGGTGACAGGTAACAGTCCGCGGCTCCTGAATTGGGATAAATATTTATGTCATGTGGAACCAGCACCTCCTAATGAGACATGCCCTTGTGTCAAGGACAGAATAGACATGCACACGTTTTTGCGTGCGCGGTTGACGGGGTGCTAATATAGGCAAGACATGGACATGGGTGTGGGCGACACTGACGCGGGCAAAACTCAGAAGTACCCAATTTTGTTTTCGATATGTGTATGGTACCTGGAGTGTCACGATGGACTCTTCTACTGGACTCTTCTGGTGTACACCCCCATTCTATTCACAGCCCAATAATCCTCGACAAAGTATACTTGATATTTCAATGCATACAAGAGGTATAAATGAGCACTTCCATGGATACATTACAAATCACAATATGGTCATACTGGCTCTGGTAAAATACGTATAGACTGCCGGAGAAAATATGGAACAAGATTCAGGGTCAGGAATAATTGTGTTGTCCTCTGTTGCTTGGCCGTGCCTGGACGTAGACATAGTCTTTTTTTTTGTTTTGCACCCTCTTGCAAACCGGCTTTTCAGGAATATACCCTTATCGTGTTGCTCCTTACGCCATGCGCAAGAGGCGGGACTATTCAATATCTTATATGATGGTGCGAGGACGTGTGAACGAGTTGCTTTGGGGTATCAGATCAAAAACGCACCTATAGAGTCGGTTCCTTTAGTGCTCGCTTGCTTGGGACATGGACCGTTTTACCATGTCGGACATTTAGCTCGCCCTACAGTCGCCCGAAAAGTTTTTGTTTCCGCTCACCCGGCATGACCTTGGTTCTCCTCTTATTTTTCTTGAAATCCGAACCCATGTCACTACTACACGCAGGTGGAATCTTCCTGGGCTGTGCATCGTGGCACACCATATATATTGGGTTTGATCTTGATTATAACTTTGCGCGCCCATCTATAACCAGGTGCCAGGAAAATATGTCCTGCGTCCAAACTACATTGCCGTGTTTCACGGCTGATTGAGGGGTTTTTTTTTGATGTCTCGGGGTGTATTATGTCTTACCAGTCCGACATCGAGTTTGGTATTCTCCATAAACCCCTTGTCTTTCACTCCACAGAACACCATTGAGAGGCGTTGAAAACATGATGCCAAAATATACTACTGCATCGTGCGTACTCGGCAGCGCGGCAGTCTTGGAGGCAAATTAAAGGGTCGGTTAGGCCGTGCGCATTGGTAGTATAAATAGAACAGGCCCCGTTTCCAGCGAATTCCCATTATCATAATTTAAAAAAAAATAATAATAATAAAAAATAAGTAGTCGTCTGGTCTGCAGGCAAACTAGAATTCCGCGTCATGAACGCCATGCGGGGCCCAGATTTATCTAGCATACAAATATAGTTGGTTGACAAAAGCATCGTACAAAATGGAAACATGATAGTAGGGAAGATTGGAACACTGGGGATTCGGACCGCAAAATAATGCCTTCATACCCCTAAATGGTGAATGATTTTGTCGGAGGAAGAGTGTGGGGAGGGGGTAACCCCCTCCTTTTAGAACGTAACGCTTTAACGAACTCGGTCGAGGGGCGCCAGGAATGTGATCTCAATACCGGAACATTATATGCGGTCGCAGGTTTTGTTTCGTTTAGCACATGCAAGGGCGATGCTTGGAATGTTGTACAATCCTCGCACATCTTGATGAAGGACCTTTTACTGATACTGTCTCTATGATAAAGGGCATTCGAATATTTGTTTCCAAGTATTACTCCCGCCAAAAAAAAAAAAGTTTGTCTACAAATAAGTAAAATGCAGTGGTGGATGAATAACGGCATTGAGATTGCACGCGGCCGTGCTTGGTAGCATTTCTTCTGTTGCATGACAAGGCGCGCAACACGTGATTCGTACAGGTTATAAGCGAATGAAGGAGATTCTAGAAGCGAGACGACTACCGCAAGACCGCTATATATATGGACAGCTGGGTCCGTCCCCACCATGATCGCAGTAATTTTTTCTTTCGCTATCCACTAAATCTTCTCTACAATGAAACTTTCCCTGATCTTCTCTATCGCCACCGTAGCTGCTGTCGTGCTGGCGGCTAACAACTCTTCATCCACCACAGCCTCTGGTGTAGGCGCTCAACTTTCAGGTGTCTCTGTTGGTGCCGGCATGGCGCTTGCTGGAGCAGCGGCTTTTTTGTTATAAGAGTGCTTTGAGATTTATGCAAAGAGCGAATAGTGCGCCTCACTTCTTCACTGAGGTCTTGGTATTTGTGCCTTGCAAAATTATTACACAACTCGTAAGTGAGCCCCCAGGATAAAGTCCTGCGCCTTGAGCGTAGCTAAACTGGTTTCCAATGTCATTTGATTCTCAATATGGACGTAAGCTAATAAACATTCACACTTTTAACTTTTGGGGCTCGTTTCTTTGTCCATAAATTTCCTTAGATGGTTTCGAAATTTGTATACTTAGTACCCGCCAAAATGACTAACCCATCTGCATTCATAAAAAGACACACCCACGACAACAAGAGAGAATTCCTTTTCGCGGGGTTTGAAACGCCGTACATAATATGAGCCAACAATGTCAAGTTATACGTAATACCCATATACATATAAGTTCCGCATAAATATAAACTTTTGCCGACTATACCCCTTGGACTATAGGCTGCATATCACCAAAGTACTCCGGGAAATAATACACCTACATATATACCCTGTTTTTCAGTATTCATTTATCCCTTATATTATCCATCTATGTGTATAAATCCCTATACGTGCCATCGCTTGGGATTGCGTCCGGAAATTTGTAACATGCACACGTTCCTTATTATCCGAGTCACAGGCTCCGACATTCCCCAAAGCATCTAAAATACATCGGGTAGTCTTTCCACCACATACAGATGACTTCCCACGCTCAATAACGGGATTCCAGGTACCTTTCGTATACGTCTCTTCAAGTCCGCATCATTTGTGGCCACAATGTAACACTTGTGCTGCATGACACGGTTCACCAAACAATCATCAGCATATGTGCCTTTGTGAGAGCAGCTGAGACGTTGTATCCTGGGGTCCTTGGCGAGCTTGAGCGCAATTCTGTACTTGGGTCCGAGTTTCTCCAATTCTGCCATGACACAATCGGTCACGATCGGAATACATTTCGCATATAAGCAGTCCATGAGTCCCTTGACTATATCGATTTTCTTTTGGATGGAAAAATTGAAGAAATTTGTATCGAGCAAGATCTGGTATGGTGGCTTGATAGCCTCGTTATATTGAAAGAACAAAGCACTTGATACCTGGGGCACGGATTTCGTGAGTTCAGCGTCTTTTTCTTTCGGCTTTGCCGTTGGCTTCTTTAATCTGGGATCACTGGTTTTGATCGCCCTCTTCATGAGGGCAAATTTCCTTGTTTTCTTGGCCTTTCCCATTATTGTTGTGTTCCTTAGGTGGATGAGCCAACAAAAATTGGAAATCACTCTTGCAATGAGATGAGCACCCGTACACCACACGATTTGGTATTATTCCCTGGCGCTTAGGCGTTATTAGACATATAATTCTTGTGCTTATTAATTAGTTTATTTCATAGACAGTCTCTGAATAATTTCTGGGTTTGCTTGTAAAATGTTATAATAGAGATGAAAAAAATTCTACCTCTGAGCTCGACTGCTCCTTGAAGACGTATGCAGAAGCCTAAATCGACCAGATCTCTTGAGCATCAATCGCCTTATCCTGACTGCGCTTCCAACTGAAAATCTTATTTTTATCAAAGTTAAGCTCAAAAACACGTAGACGGCGCTTAAAATTCGGGTCGAGTCGTGTCAAGCCAGACTCTCCGGTAACTCCTGCGTAACAAAGAAGCACCTTCACGTCGCCAGTCTCTTCCCAAATACATGCATCGTTTTCATGCTCATGTCCAACAGCCACTGCCTTGTAGCCACTGGCTTTGACATCTTCTAGAAATTTTTTATCTGTTTCTGTGACTAAAGAATGCTTTTCATTATATGAGCCAATCAATTTGACGGTCCCGCGAGGACGAAAATTTGGAAGTGGGTAATGGAGAAATAAAAGTTTGTAATCAGTTGATGCACTATGTTTATGATTGACTCGGTAAATGTAATTGGCTTGAGAATCTTTAACCATTTTGTTTTCTGAATCTAGATATGTCACAATGGCATTTGCGGGTTGTAGAGGTAAGTTCTGTAAATCAATCTGTCCATCTGCATTCGACGGGTTGACCTTATAGATTTTCAAGTTTCCATTAGACAACCCATGAAGCCTATGATCTAGATCAACATACTTCTTGTTATAACAGCCTGGAAGACTTGAGATAAATTTGAGAATATTAATCTTGCTTTCTTGATCCTCAGGCTTGTGGTCAGAGTCACCAAATGTGAATATGAAAGGTATTCCAGACTGTAACACAGGGGATAAGGCCTTCAAAATAACAGACTCGTAATGCGTAGTTCGTGAACTGTCAATCATATCACCGGTGATGACAATGAGCTGCACATCTCCTTCTTGCTGTATTGCTGACTCGATAAATTCGAGAGTTTGGATATCGTACTTACAGTCTTCAAAGCATGCACCTGTATCTTGGCCAATGTGCATGTCACTCAACTGTATGATTTTGAATTTCGACGCAGTCGTTAAAAACATCTCATTCTTCCTCAAAATCGTATCAAAGTTCTGCTCATCCTGCAAGATGACTATCTCGTTAACTACCGATACTTTCAACATTGATATTTTGGAGTTTATCAGGTAGTCTCCTGGGAGGGGAATTTTGCTGGGCTCAAATTCCCAGTATTTTCTGGCATCCCGCATGTCCTCCTTTCCGTAGAAAACATTCACCTCACGAACAACAGGAATCTTGAAGTCAAGCAGGTCCATATATTCTATCCATACAAAGCTTGTGGAGGAAAATTTGTGCTTAATGATTTTTGAGTTTTCAATTTTCATTTCGGGTTGCTTGTCGGTCAGCGTGAATGTAATGTCAATAATATATCTGTCTGATTCCACCGTTGGGATCTTTTCGACGTACATGTAATAGTTGAACATTTGAAAGCCTGTGGGAAACAAATTCAATTTAGTTGGAACCTTCTCCCAAATAGACAGCTTGGTACGTGATTCTGGGTCTTTGCAAGTGACTCCTCGAAGGCATCTCTGGATATGGATATCAGTGACCATCATGTTCTTTGAAATGACCTCCAGAGCAGAATAATAGATTGATCCTGACTTGACTGATGCGACCTTGGAGTACTTGATGCCGATTCCTCTGCTTCCAAATGTGTGGACCATAGCTAGAAGCAACGCTAATGACGCCACTATGAAATGTACTTTCCTACTCCGTGCTAATGCACTGAAGGTGGAAGTCATAACTGAATATATTTCTTTATTAAAAAGAGCCATTCTGTGATTAACTTTGGCTAAGGAAAGGAAGGAAATGTATTGTCAAGATGGCTCGAGGTGCTGAGCCGTCCGTGAGTGGTTCGACTCAGGCCACCTTACGTTGGAATGCTAAATACAAAATCCCAAAAATGAAAAAGAAAAAAAAAAAAAAAACGAGGCGTCCCAACTCAAATAGGCGCGCCACGCAACAGGTGTGATAAGAAGCATTTTTTCGATTAAAGACCGAGCCTTTCAAACGCACAGGCTAATCGATTTTCAGTGCCATCTATATTACGAAGCCAAGAATGCACGCGGAATCATGCAAGTAGGTAAATTAGAGTGATATATGACATAGAGAATGCTCACACTAGTATAAAATTTTAGGGATAACCCCTAAAAAGTTTGGCTGATTGCGATGGTGTAGCGCGCGCATTACAACGCCGCTTGCAGAAAATCTCTTTCGGTTTGCAAAAATCGCTGTTTGACATGAGGCTTCACTCGCACAATTTCTGAGAGATTAGCAGTTTCAGCCTCGTCTACATCTGAAACAGGAATATCAGTATCAGCACCTTCCCACTTAGGCCTTTTCACAAAGTCTTTTGCCTTTGAATCATCGTCCATATGATGATCTTTGAACTGACCAACGGTACTATTTACACCATTGCGCGTCAGACTATGTCCCAATTTGGAGGGATCCAGACCCGGCTGAGGGCTTTTTTGGGCGGGCGAAGAAGGTGCGACATTGTGCGGAGAGTTGAGAGTTATGTGCACATCATCCTGTGTATCGCTTCGATCGGCATATTCCATTGCTGGCGGCGTATTCTTGGTAGACGCCTTAATGTATGTTTCCATACGTTCAATCGGAAAACTTGCAGACATGCTTGGTGTGTTGTCATTGGCCACAAATTCTTCATCGGACCCCGCAGTGGAGAACTCCTCGTCAGTCACAATAGTGAGAGGCCCAATCATCTCAACGTCTTCGTAGACAAGTGTAATATTACTTAAACCAATGCGATTTTCCACCGCTGCTGCGATACTTGCAAAGTCAACCATAACACTGCCTTCCATGTCGAACCACTGATCATGGTATCGCACGTAAAACTTTGTTTCTGAGAAAATAACCCCGAGAAGCTTGTACGTACGCAAATTTGGTAAGCTTTCAATGATATTCTCGAAGAATGCAAGGCGCTTGGGAGACGCATTCAACTTCGCTTCATTTTGAATATTCAACTCGGTGATGCGGCATTCTTGAAGCATACCTGAAAGCACTCGTATATCATCACTCGCGCTTATACTGTTCTCCTGGAGTGCTGTTGCCGCTTGCAGGAGAAAACTGTCGATTTTCTTTCCTTCGAAAAAATTAAGGTCCATAAGCTTCCGATTCAGTTTTTGGTATTCAATCTGGGCCTTCTTGATTGCATGTATTTCTTTACGCACACATTCTATTGCCTTATCACTGTAAATCTCAGGATAAATGATCTCCAGTAATTGAAACGATCTCTGGAGGGTGCCCGAGTCTGCAGGTAAGAGCTGATACGTGACAATGGGCGCCACAGAAGTGTACTTGATTCTGCCAAGAAGTTCAAAATCTTTCTGCCAAAAAAGCTCGTTGAGTGTTTCGTAGAGCGTAGAGCCCCTCGCATCAGAATCAATCTCCAAGACGGTTATATTATTGCTGATATCTTCATCCAAGCTTTGCACCATAGACTCAAAGGCAGGTTTTAAAGCTGACTCTTTTCTCATTAAAAAATCAATGATATTAAGAATTATCTCTTCGTCATCGAGAGAACCACTTGGACCATCATTTTCAAGAACTTTGGCTAGTTCATCCGTGTTATAATACCACCGTTTGCTGGCTTCAAAATTTTGTATAAAGTAGACAATCTGTTGTAGCTCTAGTACAAAACGCAGTTCGCTTTCCAGCTGCAATAGTAGTTTAGCAAATATGCTGGAGTTTGCTAAGATTGTTAGCAAGGGCACCCATGACCTGAGTTTCATATTCTTGCTAAGCATGCATGGTACATTATTGGAATCTGTTTTGATGTTTTCTGGATACTCCTCTTGTTCAATGCCACTGTCACTATCATTCTCAATTACATCCTCATTTCCGCTCTCGTCATTGTTGTCATCCAGAAATGGGTCCGCGGGTGGCTCATTTAGCGAGCTTGAGTAAGAATTGGTGCTGTATGGTGGCGTCCCATGTTTCATAACTATGTCGGTCATTTTATCATTTCCAATTGTGAAACTTCCGGTGCCAAATTCAACACTCTCCTCGCTGGGCAGCTGCTCACAGTGGCGTTCCTCCATCCCCGGAGAAGGTGACGGGTATCGGGTCATAAAGTCCGGGATATCTGCAGGGTTGGAAACATTCACTGTGTCTGTCTTTGAGTATTTGGGGTCCAGGATATTGGGAGCCAGCTGCAGGGCTGTTGCTGAGGAGACGTCGACTTCCCCAAATAGGAATGCTATAGCCTTGTTGAGATCATTTCCTGATACCGCGAGTGCCTGTGATGCTTGCTGATGCAGAAAACCCATCTCTTGGAGCATTTGTATTTGTGAATCAACGCTCATATTTGCAAATTGTGTATTTTTGTAGTCCAAATAATGTCGGTACCTCTAATCACGTATGGAGTTGGTACCCTGGAGCACGCATGTGGTTGATCCCGGTGTACGGGTGAACTATAATAGAGGAAGGCGTCACAGGAAAATTGGTCTGAAGATACTGCCACAGTACATCCACCGAGGGTGTCGGTGATGAAATCCTTAAATTTGATTTATATCAAGTGGATATTTAAGGGTTCTTTTTCCTGAACTGCTCTTTGTCTTTCCTATTCCCGCTGTATATGACTTAGTTTTCATCGTGATGAATAAAGAGCAAACCTGCGCACACTGGAAGTCAGTGTACTTGAGACTCAGCACGCAGCCGTGAACGGCAGTCATTTTAGAGAGACCAAAAAGCACATTCACCTCCGTTCTCCTTCCTCCAATACCTAGTTAGTAAAATAAAAGAATAAAAAAAACTCAAAGAAATAACAGTATTTTCAAATTTGTAAAAAAGTGCCTGGGCCAGAACTGACGGTGCCCGTGATGTCTTTTGTATGCAAGGGCATACAACCTCGTGAGAATTAGTAGCATCATGACTCAAGAATGCGCGAGACAACGTATACTACAGTAGCCCATACTCAAAAATAAATAGAAACCATCATCAAAAGAAACGGATTTGAAATAAAGATCACGTCTGAAGGATACGTTTCACATTAGTGCAAAACTATCTATTTGCCAAATCTGAGTTTGGGAAACAGCTACACTCATTTTTTATGAATCCAGTCAGTGTCGTGTGGGTGCAAATGACTGATTCGCATCTCACGTAGAGATAGGCGAGCAAAAAAAAAGTTGAGAGAAAGAAAAAAAAAATTAGTGAAGATTTGCATGAAACTTTACCAGTGTGCCATCATTTTAAGTAAAGCTATAAGCAGACGTCAGTACGCCATGTCCACATCAACCATCACGCAATCTTTGGCCGGATTGGGCCTCGACAACTCTGCCCCTGTGGATGGTTCTCATCCCGAATATAACGTTGTTGACGTTATGAGAAACTACATCACGCTGGAATTAAACACGCTCACGGGGATTTCCAACGACATTATTTTCCAGGCGTTGGACTCGCCATCAACTTTGGACAAAGGTGATCTCCTTGTGCCACTTCCCAGATTGAGGCTTCCAAAGGGCACTGACTTCAAAGCCAAGGCCGCTGAGATAGCTCAGGCATTCAACAAAGGCGGGTATTTGGCGGAAGTAAAAGCTGAGGGTCAGTTCTTGCAGTTTTTTTTTGAGAAGAAGACTCTTTTCAACCTCGTCATCAAAGACGCATTAACCAGAACAACCGATTATGGATTTTTGCCCTTGGGATTGGGAAAAAAAGCAGTGATTGAATTCTCGTCGCCAAACATCGCCAAGCCCTTCCACGCTGGCCACTTGCGGTCAACAATTATTGGTGGATTTTTAGCCAACTTGTACGAAAAGGTTGGCTGGGAAGTTGTCAGAATCAACTACTTGGGAGACTGGGGCAAACAGTTCGGTTTGTTGGCCATGGGCTTCGAAAAGTATGGAGACGAGGCTAAGTTGGCCACGGACCCTATCAACCACTTGTTTGAGGTGTATGTGCAAGTGAACAAGGATATCACCGAAGAGGGTGAAATCGAAGGAGGCACGAACGACCAGGCCCGGGCATACTTCAGAAAGATGGAGGACGGCGATGAAAAGGCGTTGGAAATGTGGAAGAAGTTCAGAGACTTGTCTATCGAGAAGTACATTGACACGTACTCTAGACTTAACATCCAGTATGATTTGTATTCTGGTGAGTCGCAAGTGTCTCTGGAGAAAATGAAGGAGGTAATTGAATTGTTCAATGCTAGAGGCTTGGTGCATGAGGATAGGGGTGCCAAGCTCATCGACTTGTCGAAATTCAACAAAAAGTTGGGCAAGTGTCTTGTGCAGAAATCCGACGGCACGTCATTGTACTTGACCAGAGACGTGGGTGAAGCAATTAAGCGTTACGAGAACTACCACTTTGACAAGATGATTTACGTAATTGCGTCTCAGCAAGATTTGCACACTGCGCAGTTCTTTGAGATCTTGAAGCAGTTGGGCTTTGATTGGGCCAAGAAGTTGGAGCACGTGAACTTCGGCATGGTCCAGGGCATGTCAACAAGAAAGGGAACCGTAGTGTTCTTGGACAACATCTTAGAGGAGACTAAGGACAAGATGCATGAAGTCATGAAAAAGAACGAGGCTAAGTATGCGCAGATAGAAGAACCAGAGAAGATCGCTGACTTGATCGGGATCTCGGCTGTCATGATCCAGGACTTCCAGTCAAAGCGAATCAACAATTACGAATTTAAGTGGGAGAGAATGCTTTCTTTCGAGGGTGATACCGGTCCTTACTTGCAGTACGCCCACTCTCGTTTGAGCTCAGTGCAGAGAAAGTCGGGCATTTCCGAGGACAAGTTGAAGGGCGCCAACTTCGACTTGTTGACTGAGCCTGCAGCTACGGACTTGATCAGAACATTGGCACAGTACCCAGACATTATAAAGAAAGCTTTAAAGACAAATGAACCATCGACAATTGTCACTTACTTGTTCAACTTGACACATATTGTTTCCTCGTGCTATGATACTTTGTGGGTTGCTGGCCAAGAGGAAGAGTTGGCCACTGCGAGATTGGCGCTTTATGCAGCCGCCAAGCAAGTATTGTACAACGGTATGATTTTGTTGGGTTTGACTCCTGTGGAAAGAATGTAAGAGACATTTCTATGTTATTCATCGTAATAGTTACATATAATAGTATACAAAAAGTCAACATTGAGAGTGCTGAAGAAGACAGTGTAAGATCTTCCAAACACACACACACACACACACACACAAGTATCCAGGGCTTTTACCGAATACAAGACCAAGTTCAACCAGTTTGGGAAACGTTGAAATCGCGCGACATCATCAGCAGCGTGAAGTAAATGCTTTGTCGACTCACAATTTTAAAAATGATGTTGAGAAATTAGTTTTTGATGTGCTTCATTAGTGGCAGTTTCTGTTTGGTGAAACGTAGAACTTTTCTCACTTGATAAATCTCGGTTTTTGTATCTTTGTTCATTCACAAATAACGAAGTTGTTGGGCCAGTCAGTTAGGTAATACTTACTATTTCCATGCAGTGGGGATACTTAAAATTGTATATATTAACAAGCGGTTATCTTTAAAGGACGAACGTCATATTTGCCATAGATGACTGACGCCGGACCCGGTACCTTTATCTGGAAGAAAGACCACTTCAATTTCACTTGTTGATGCTAATATGATGATAATGCACTTGTGGTAATATCTGGAAATGAAGCCATTTAAATTAGGAGCTAGAGATTACTGCAACCATTGCGCAAGTATACTTTGGGTGTGATTCTCACGGGTGTAAGGTAGAGACATATATTTGGATACTAGCGTCAAGATTGGTGACGCTGGGCGAACTAATAGTTTCTTTTAGTCTTCGATAGATGGTGAGAAGAGTAAGAATGGTCGAAAAAAAGAAACAGAATACCAGCACAGAGAAAAAAAGAGGGGGATTCAGGTCAGTGTACCCAGACTTTTATATTCGGTGGAGTAGGGCTGGAGGTGCCCTTCAATTTGCAGCCGAGAGAAATGCAGACAAGCCACACAGCTTAAGATGTATCAAGTAAAGGGCTTGTAGTATTGCTTTGTTTCTGAGCCTCCGAACATGGATTTAATAAGCTACATAGGCTAGAGTAGAGCCATACATCCGGCTATGTAAAAAGTCGTCCATTTTCCGATAAACATTTGCGTGATTGGAGCTACCTTTTGGGCCATAGAGATATCTGCGATCTGCACACAGGCCGAGGTCCATCGATCCCACCAACCGAGCTAAAAGATGGATACCTGAATATAATGTGTATGCCAGCCCTGTCTTACAAATACCGATCTCTCCTCCAACATCTGCAGCTTTTTTTATATGCAAATGAGTAAGAATTATCCGCTTCAAAAAAATAATACACACACGCTGTAAAAAGGTGTATACTCTCAACGATACATAAAATGGCCCACGCGCTCATGGGCCCACTAACCACAACTAGCGGTCTTGGCGAGTATAACAAAAATCCTAGGAAACTGTACCCCGATGCGGCCTGCACATAAGCACACTCACTAGTCATTTCCACCTCTTATGAGATCCTGAATCCTACATCTCTTCACTACCGCCGGTCCTGTCTCCCCCGACTTCACATTCCGTTTCCTGCTGATTCTCACGGTTGTCATGAATCACGCCGCACACCCGCCGCACGCCTCTTCCATGGCCGAGGAAGTGCGTATTCTCCAGCTGATGATTGACCAGTTCCGCGTGTCCCAGTTGAAAGATTTATGTAAGCACACCGGGCTCGGAGTCTCCGGTCGCAAACATGACCTCGTGGACCGCGTGCAACAACTTGTGCAGCAGATCTTTTCGCGCGGCAGCAGTGTCGAAATCTTGGCTTTGCAAACATTGGTGTATAAGCTCTCGGTGAACGGCGAGATCCCGTACTTGCAGCAGCTCGTCAACACGATTGGACTGAGCCTGGCCGCATACAACCAAGTTCTCCAGCTGCTCTTACTGGCACGGCTGTCGTACACCAACGCGCCGCTGCCGCCGACCACGCGTCTCACCACCCCACACACTCTCCCACACACAGCCTCTCAAATGAATTCTCATATGTCCCTGTCAATGGGCCCCCAACAAAACGCGTATGGACCACAAGAGAACACACATTCCCTGTTCCATGTGCGCGCGCCCCGTGGGTTTCTGTGTTCGCCTGCCTCAGGTCCCTCGCGCATAGTTACATATCGTAATACGGTCTTCTACACGCTACGGCAACCTGTTGGCCATACTTTTCCACTTGCGGCGTCAAAATCCCGAGCGTCCACATCGTTCCAGCTTGGACTAAGTGTGTCTGACACTGCACTCTTGCGGCTGAGTTCTCACATGCGCCTCTTTCTCTTTTGTTGCACTGAATCAAGCTCGAACACCGGCAACGCCCTCGTCCAATACCCTCCCAACGAAATACACGTGAATAATGTGCTCACAAAGCATAATGTGCGTGGAATCAAAGGCAGGCCTGGTACAGCGCGCCCGGCCGATCTCACGCCGTATGTGACGTGGCCAGGCCCTCTCGCCGTGCGCGTCGTGTACTCCGATGCCTCCGAGCGTTATCTTCTTAATGCATACATTGTCGAGGCTCACTTACCAGAAACTATCATCGCAACAATATCTGCGAAACCCCATATCTCGCTGGTCAACACCCGCAAGGCGATTTGCGAGGAGAACGAGCGCAACGTACGCGATGATATCGTCGTGGCCAACGTACCGCTTTCCCTTAAATGTCCCATAACCTACGCCCGTATAGTCACTCCGGTAAAGAGCATACAGTGCGATCATGTACAGTGTTTTGACGGACTCTCCTTCTTGATGATGCAGGAGCGCATCCCGTCTTGGCAGTGTCCGGTATGCTCCCAGTCTATTCGCGAGGATTCCCTTGCCGTGTCAGACTTCTTGAATGAAGTACTTAGCAGAACATCCGAAGATGTTGACACTGTGTGCTTACTTCCCGATGGATCTTGGAAATCCATGAATGAGGGTGACATGAAGTCCGGAGAGACGCAAAGCACAGAATCGGGCTTTGACACAGCGCAAAAGATTGAATACACTCAAGCCGCCCTGACCTCCGGACATCCAGCTGAAACCAGCATAGAAATTATCTCTCTTGATAGCGACTCCGAACCCGAATCTCATCCATACACCGTCAATGACATCACCATGAACTCGGTAGACATAGATTCGACACAAGTTCCACTAGTACAGACCCCAGTTCAGGCTTCAGAAATCCCAGTCTCGGAATCTCATACAAAAAATATGGATGCCGAAAATGACTCATACATCATGTCACCCTCTGCTCCACAAACACCAGCACAGACAAACACAAATCACAGCATCAACGCAGACTCCTCGGATTCTTCGGACGATGAAGTAATTCGCAATAACAATAGACGAAAAAGAATGCGTTTACTGCCTGGAGTTGAAAGCCCATTAAATGAAAGGAACTCTCCTGGTTCTGATGCCACAGATCTACCAAGAGATACTGGTACTACGATGGAGAATAGAGAAATTACAAGTGGCGTTGTTACCGCATCCACCAATAATACTTTTCATGTTAGCAATACGGACTCTACAAAGCTAACAGAGTCTTATGAAGACAGGCCTATTAGCCTATTTGGTACTCAAAAAAATAACCTCCAACCATTGTCAGGCGAAAGACAGTTACAAACTCTACTCCTGCCAAGAAGTGACAGTGTTGCCGAACCTAATTCAATAATTGCAACTGCACAGAATCCAGTCACCACAACTGCACCAGAGCAATACGGCCACACACATACCACAAATGTAGGCAATGCTACCACAGATGGGATTTCTACATCTGTCTCCAATCAGGACTCCATTGTGAATTCTACAGAAACACAAACAGGATCTACTGACGATATTACATTAGCTGGTCCTTCACCTCCTGCTCCGTTGCGTGCAACTCAACTGTCATCTTCAAGGATTAAAATATCAAAGCTTACAAGTGGAAGCGAAGAGACAGTAGTCGGCGTTGCTTCTGGTAATACTCACACCGAGCGCCATGGCGGGTGGTCAAATGTACAATCAGAAGGACCAGCATTCATATCTTCCCAATCCGCCACGTCTTATGGCTCATCACTGGTTCCAGAAACTGCTGCTTCATGTAATTCATATCTTGCGACTACAGAATTGATCCAGAATCAAAATGCTAGTGATCAACACAATCATTCTGGTACCACATTGACATCACATAATAAAATCCTTGAACCAGGCAATAATACAAAGAAGACTATTTCAAAAACCTCAGAAATACCGAGCAATAACAACCCGAAAATACCGTGTACATCTATGAATATGGGTTATCCAGTGTCTGCGAATGTTGCTGTGCATTCTCGCTCTTTAAACTCTGGGAAACACCCGCAAATACCTCTCATGTGGCAAAATAGAGAGAACCACCCCAAGAACTTAGAAAGACTGGGTAATGCCTCAAAGAATACTTCAAGAATAAGGGCAGAATCAATCTCTTTTGAGAATACCCTAACCGAAATGCAGGGTCCCCGGAATCAATTTGACCTTGACTCGCCACACCGTGAAGTGCAGTCTCAAATTCCAGATGATGTTTCTATAATTGACGTTATTCAAGATATCGTTTCGAGGTCTTGTTCTCCGCGTCTTCCTCAAGCCCCAGATAATGATCGTTCACAAACACATCAAAAAACGCCACATTCTGTGTCGCTAAATGCTACTATTCATCCTTCTACGCCCAGGAGGAGTAATTCAAATGGATTCTTGTCGGGTAATCAAGTGATCTCTGCCTCTGGTATGCCGTCTTCACAACAATTACAAGATGGTAAATTTCAGTCGATAAATGCAATATCTACAGGCACAAGTGATCTCAATTCGGCATCAAATGAAGAGGTGTCGAATATCTCTTTCGTGGCAGGTCAAACTAATGCAAACTCTCGGCAACTGTTCATGACAATACTTAATCGCGCAGAAAATCAACTGCTAAATCTCCACAGTCATATTCTGACAATTGACACCAATACACATTCTCAAGGTGCTTCAGAATCTGTCGATACACGAAAGTCTTCTCCTAATGATTTATTTATTTCTCAAGACACCCTGCCGGTTGGGAATGTTGGTAATGTCACTTCTACTTTCCCTGCAATGCCTAGAAGACAAACTTGGGAACAAGGCGTCACTGGGTATTGTGAGTCAAGTGATATTCATATATCAATGGGTACTCCGAACTATCCAGAACGACATTACCCAGAACTGAAAGGGACGTATGGAACAGCTCATGGAGATATACAAAATACTCATGTCCAAACTGCCCCGTCAGTTCTGGCAACACAAGCAAACACATTAGCATATCACCAAGGTCATGTTTCACAGGCACTGGAAAATCAACGAACGTATTCGCAAGCTAGGTCCTGTGTGAGCCAACCTCATTCGCCAATATTCAGTTCCGCTCACCAACAGAACATCAGACAGACCTCTGATATGATCCATGCATATCAGCGAAGTCTATCCGAAAGCTTATCATCAAATAATGAGCGTCTGGGTATTCAACGGCGCCTGACATTACCTCTAATGAGACATGACTTATTTCAGGATCACACAAGGTTTTCGAGCATTAGTACATCCCTAATTAGCCCCAAAAATCAACATGATAAACCAACTATTGTTCATGCAAGACTGTCTCATGATGATCACCGGAATCAAGAAAACGCCAGCATACATACTGACCACCAAGTCCACGGAGTCAACTTGATAGGTGGAAATATAACTCAAGGTGAGTTGTCTTCTACAGAATGGAGCAAAATGCGATCCAATGATTTATTAAGTGAAACCAATACAACAAGTAACTTGCCACGAAACCAATTGAACAAAAACTCCAGCTCGAATGATAGTGATCATACAGGATGCCCTTCCAAAAGCGAGTCCAGATATTCGAAGACTGTGTTTGACAACCTTGAAGAAAGAACTTTTCCGGTGCTGAATGTGAGAGGTATTCTTGGAATTGAGATTTCCGCGCACGCATTTGATCCTTCCCAAGAGAAGACATCATCGTTTTCAGGAACTCAAAGTGAAAGCTCTTCAAGAGCAAACGACAACATAGCCAGACCTTCTGAGCACACTCAAGTAAGCTCACTTGACTCTAGAAATGAACATGACGAAGCTTTCAACACCGCATTTTCTCCCCTCAATAACTCGATTAAGGATATGGCGATTCAGACTCCGACCAATAAGAATCGAAATTCTATGAATCATGCTATCACCGATAGAAATTGGAACAAGAGATTAAGTCGGCAGGGATCAACTAAGAACAAGTTCAATCCAGAAGAAGTTAATCAGTCAGAAATCATTGAGTTAAATGACTAAACCTCATTTTTTGAGTGTGTGCAACACATTTCTACCTAATTGAAGATTTATTCATCGATGAAATGGAATGCATTACAGAAACTAAGGCGGAACTCTCATTTATCATTTTTTTTTCATGAGCAATGTTGGCTATGGTACAAGAAAACTTTAGCGTAATTCAGTGAAGGGCTCCAACATCAGAGCTTTTACATTGGACTGGGCCCTAAATAATCTTCCTTTATGCTTCCAATGGCGTAGATCTCATTCACGTCTGTTCTGGTACCGACGATCTTTAAACGCACATGCGAGCCTTTTTCTATGGTTTCGTCTGGACTAACATATGCTGGTGGGTTCGCAGATGGATTAAACTTCATGTCCGATGAGATTAAGTGAGTACTCACAAAAACAGATAACGGACCGACGTCAGCAAAAAATCCCATTTTGTTAACTGTCGTTACCACACCATCAACAACTTCGCCTTTAAATGGCTTCCATACAACGGCACGGTATTTAACTTCAAACTCTGCCAGCCCACTTCCAGGAATAATCCGGCCACGGCCCACGTCGATGTTCATACAGTCTAAAACACAAACAATATATCCAAACTGGCCCGTACACGTTCCCTCCACATCGCTAAGCAATTTATCCCGCAAGTACTGGTCCATTTGGGGACCAAAATATGACGGGTGGAGTGTTAAGTTTAATGACAAGTCTTTAAGAAAAAACATTGTAAGGAAGAACTTTCTTTTTTTTCAGTATGAGGTGTAATGACGAGGTCTGACGAATGGATGTAATAAAACGAGAGTAGGAAATTTGCAGACAGCAGTTGGGAGCGGTAGATACTCGAAGGATATAATAATGATAATGGTTACTATCACACGCGAATTGGGGTCAGCAGAACGTCTTCAGGGATGTAAATGGTCGAAGGACAGATCTAACGATCATGGACGCTACTGTTGTATCTCAAAACTCCAGGACCACCGAATGTACGGGTGTACTACTCGCGCGCACTCAGACTGAACCCTACATCAAAATTCTCACCGCTGAACTAACATTTGCAAGAAACACTGGCTAGTCTTCAGAAGCACAGAGAATACATCTCGAAATGTCTCAAAGACTCGGAAACGCTACTGCAGCTTTAACGCGAACCTGGCATCATGTTGACGTTGCTTCTGATGCACGTACCATGGGTCGTTTGGCAGAGAGCATAGCGAGAACTCTTCAAGGAAAGCATAAGCCAACATTTTCACCAAACAGGGATGACGGTGACTACGTCATTGTGACGAACTGTGCTCACTTGAAAACAACTGGTAAAAAATTAGAGCAAAAGTTATACTGGTCGCACACAACTCGGCCTGGATCTTTAAAGTTGGTGCCCATGGAAAGAATGATTGCAAACAAGGGTTACAAAGAAGTTTTGATGCGTGCAGTTAAAGGTATGATCCCAAAGAATAAACTCAGGCTCGACAGAATGGCTCGCTTAAAGATTTTTGATGGCGATGAGCATCCATATAAGGAAAATTTGATTGCTTTTGCTGACGAGGGTCCTGAGGTAAGAGCTAAGAAGCAGGCCTTGGAGGAGAGAACAGCACGCATTGCCGAGATCAAGTCAAAATTTGCCAACTAGCGTTTTCGCATGTACATAGTATCAACAACATAACATTTTAGGACTAGTTTCACTGCGTACTTGAAAACATATATACTATAGTATTTTTACAGCAGAAAACTTTGCTTCAGCAGCACCTAAATAATACACAAGACTAGTTTCAAAACACTTTCATAAACAGTCTTTCATACGGTTATCATTAACTGGTTTTGTTCTCGGGTCGCATTGAACAACCTTCTTCTGTGAAACAGAGTCTTTTCTCCACATCGCACAGTGATCAAGTGGGGATATCTGCGCTGGAAATTATCCAAACTGGCGACTTTGTTATTAGTTATTGTCATGAATTTTTTTATTGATACATCGCCCTCATCAAACTGCTTATTATACATGTAACAGTGTCTTAAATCAGACACGGACACTAATCCCTGATCTCTCCGTGTACAATCTAGGAGAAATATTCATGGCCATCAACTCTTGAAACAACAACTTGGCCGCGTATGGAATATGAATTTGGTAGATGTTCGTCTTGTTCTTGCATGAGCGACACTCGAATTGATTCTTCTTCAAGTTAGCAATCACTGACATCAAACCACATATTCCACACACATGCACTCTAAATGCGTCCGAAGCCTCCATCAACCTCTCTTTCAAGAAACCAGCTGCTCCATGGGCAATCATACAATCTCTTTCCATCTCTCCGAAACGCAAACCACCATCTCTAGATCTACCTTCAACGGGCTGTCTGGTCAAAACCTGTACTGGTCCTCTGGCTCTGGCATGAATCTTGTCATCGACCATGTGTCTCAATCTTTGATAATACGTTGGGCCGAAAAATACTTGCGCCATCAATTTCTTACCAGTGTGCCCATTGTACATCACTTCAAAACCTCTAGATTGGTATCCATGTTCTCTTAACAACTTAGATACTGCCTCCGCGGTGACATCAGTGAATGGAGAAGCATCACCTTCCAAACCCGACAAAGACGAAACCTTGGACAATAAACATTCAATCAAGTGGGCGACTGTCATACGAGATGGAATAGCATGGGGGTTAATGATCAAATCCGGAACAACTCCTTGGGCACTGAAAGGCATATCTTCATGTCGGTATGTGACACCGATAGTTCCTTTTTGACCATGTCTAGATGCAAATTTGTCACCAATTTGAGGAACTTTTGTGGTTCTCATTCTAACCTTGACGAACTTGGCGCCATCACCATTTGTAGTCAATAAGACTTGGTCAACAATGCCTGATTCTGTACTTCTTAAAGGGGTCGATGCATCTCTCTTGGTATGGTATTGTGTTCTTTGACCCAATTCTTCAGTATCAGGTGGGATTGGAGTTGTCTTTCCGATAATGATATCTTCACCACTAACTCTCACACCGGGTGCAATCAAACCATCGTCATCCAACTTCTCGTATGTTCCATGCTTCAATCTCAACGTGTCAGATCTTGAAGGTTTCTCAAAGGTTTCTAAAGCTTTCATTCCTTGTCTCTTTTCCAAATCCATGTACGATCTAAAGAACAAAGATCTGAACAAGCCTCTGTCAATAGAAGATTGGTTCATAATCATGGAATCTTCCTGGTTGTAACCAGAGTAACATGCGATCGCAACAACAGCGTTCTGACCTGCAGGCAATTCACGGAACTTCAAGTGCTCCATAGCTCTGGTGGTAGCCAATGGTTTCTGAGGGTAATATAAAATGTTGGCCATTGTGTCCATTCTGACAGCGTAATTGGTCAAAAATACACCCATCGCTTGTTTGCCCATGGCGGACTGGTAAGTGTTACGTGGAGACTGATTATGGTCAGGGAACGGAATGATAGAAGCAGCCACACCTAAAATCATGGAAGGATGAATCTCGCAATGTGTGAATGTATGCGTAGAAGAAGTGTAAGTGGGTTTGATTCTCTTTGCAGGATCTTGCTCTTGCTCCTCTAATTGGAGATCGTGCTGTTGTGTTTCAGATAAAGAACTCTTCAGAGCCTCCAAGTCTTCTGGTGTCATTGCAATCATGATTGTTTCTTCTTCTTCGGCATCTACGTACTCAACGACACCATCATTCACCAAGGAAGACCAAGTGTAAGCATTAGAGTCGTCTTCGTCATACTCGTCGTAGGCCGAATTCAACAATTTGTGAACGTGTTCTTTCTGCAACATCAATTCACCCTTTGTTTCTGAATCTGGATCGTCGTCAACAATGAACAAAGGACGGTAGACACGGCCAGCATCGGTGAATATTTTGAATTCTCTTTCTCTGATGTCTCTGATAATAGAAACTTCGGGGGAAATGTCACCCTTTCTTCTCAATTTTCTCATGGTGTCCACAAGCTGAGCAGGTTCTCTATGAGTCCCGACCCAAACACCGTTGACAAACACACGGGTACAGTCTGGTGCATTAGAAGGCACATAGTCTTCCAAAGGTTCCATTCCCCATTCTTCTAAGAAGTACAAGATAGGCTCAGACGAGGTTCCGACAGAGATACAAGTCATCAAAGACAAGTTTTTTACCAAGCCACAGGCCTGGCCTTCAGGGGTTTCTGCAGGACACACAAGACCCCAGTGAGTGTTGTGTAACTGTCTTGGCTTGGCTATTTTACCATCACGGCCAATGGGCGTGTTGGTTCTTCTCAAATGAGACAAGGTCGACGAGTAAGTGTACCTATTCAACACCTGGGAGACACCCGCACGCGCGCTCATGGCCTTTCTTTGTTCACCCCAGTTACCAGTAGCCAAGGAGTAGCGCAACCCGTCGGTGATGGTCTGGGACTTGACAGCCAAAGTGAGGTTAAATTCCTTGTCATTTTCGACACAACGCTGCATGTAGTTGTAGATATCTCTGGTAAGCTTCTTGAATAAGATACGGAACAAAGAGGCCAACAAGGGGCCAGCCAAGTCCAATCTCTTTTTACCAAAGTGGTCTCTGTCATCGGGTTCCTTTCTCTCCAAAGCACAAAGCAACAATCTATTGACCATGTACCCCAAAAAAAATGCCTTTCTGGACTCAAAGCCAGCTTCCTGGGTGATGTTTGGCAACAACTCTTTTTGCAAGATGTCTTTAGCGTATTGAATACGTTTTTCTCTGCGAATACCCAAAACACCTCTTCTTCCGATGAAATCAAGAGCAACCTCACGCTCCTGAATCACGAAGCCTTCTTCTACACACGGCTTCAACATCTCCAACATTTGCCAGTCATTGGCATCGTAACATATGTGTTCCAAGATATCACCATCGGGAACGACGCCAAGAGCTCTAAAAACAATAACGATCGGGATGTCCTCCTTGATGTATGGCAAGGTGGCCTTGATGGTCCTGCCGGCGGTTCCCTTGTCGTCACGGCCGTAAAGCTTGATCTGCATGGAGGATATCAAGCGCGATCCCTTCTCGAGAGCCGAGCGGATTTCCGCCACATGCGAAATGGGCGATGGCGCCGCTTTCTTGAACACCTGTACAATGTTTGCTGCAGAACGCTCTTGCGCAATTAAGACCTTCTCGGATCCGTTGATAACGAAGTAGCCGCCCATATCATAGGGACATTCCTTTAACTCGTAGAACTCGTGCTCTCCCAAGTCACGTAACATACAAAACTTGGACCTTAGCATAATGGGTACTTTACCCAAAAAGACTTTCAGCTGCGCCTCCTCGCCGTCGACCTTCTCCTCGACCCATTCTAGTTCGTTATCGGTGCGCACTCTGTCGTCGGAGAGGAACTTTTTCTTAGTCATGTCGACGTAGAGAGGCGAGCTGTACGTCAAGTTACGCAAGCGTGCTTCCTGAGGGAACATCGGATGGGTCGTGCCATCGCCCTCGGTCTGCGTCGGCTTGGAGATGTAGATCTTACCAAAGGTGATCTCGAAACGCTTGTTCTCGTACTGGTCTTCGGAAGTATGTTGTGCCGGTTGGTCAAGAATCAAGTGCGAGTCCTCCCAGACCAACTCCTGGATGTTGGATTCAATGAACTCATCAAAGGAATCAAGCTGCTGTGAGACCAAACCCTTCTCCAGGAAAAAGGAGGAGATCACCGTCCAGCAGTCCTCG
Organism: Metschnikowia krissii; assembly: GCA_030561945.1. Taxonomy (NCBI): domain Eukaryota; kingdom Fungi; phylum Ascomycota; class Pichiomycetes; order Serinales; family Metschnikowiaceae; genus Metschnikowia; species Metschnikowia krissii. The sequence goes on along the minus strand of JAKTYP010000065.1, from coordinate 234,132 downwards.
GGCGTGATGCTGTTGGAGTCACCATCATCGTCGTACAAGTACGCATCGTCTATTGGCGGGTCCTGCGACATGTGCTTAAGTGCGTTTCGTGGGTAGTGTGGAGCGTGTCTGACAGAGTTGGGCCAGGCTACAAGGGAAAAGCCTTTGGTGCTGGATGGGGTGTCTTTGGTTGAGGCGACTTGTTTTTGTGGGTTCCACACGACCCCGCGACAAATTTTTCGCGCTCTCGCTGCGCTACACTGCGGTGAGGCCTCAACCACGGTTTCTGTCCATTTTCACCTCATTTGGCATAATCTTCACAAACAACTTTGGAGTTCATTTTGTATCTCTGTGCCGTTGCCTCACATCCGCAGCCTTACACGTGTGGTCGTCTTTTCTTCGCTTTTGGTATTTTACCACGACCTGTCCTTGCTTCGCAAAACCCTAGTGCTGATCACATCCAGCCCGCATAGGCCTGAGCCAGTACTGTCGATTCCAGACATACAACATTGAATCTTGTCTGGCCAACGCAATAATATTTTTTTTATTTCCAAAGCAACCGTTTCTCCCAATAAATGAATACGATGGAGTCACTCAGAGCAAGCATGCTGAGGCTCGTGATTGCGCAGAGATCGATCCGCTATAAAGCCAAGGCCAACGCATACCCCAAGGTGAACGTCAAAGACGTCGTGCTTGAAAAGCCGCGTTATGGTTTCCGCAAGGTCTTGCCCCCTCTTCTCTCGCAATCCGTGCAAAATGAGGTGTTTCCTGCGGAGGTGATCAAGGCAAAGTACTTGGCCGCCGGTAAGCCCGTGCCCATCAAGTTCACCAACAAGAGCGATGCCATTGCCAGAAGAAACTACGAATACTACAAGGATCTGGTGGCAATGGGTCTTCCTCATTTCCGTGTGGGTGAGAAAAAGGTGTACTTGCCCAAAGCACGTGTATGCTTGTTGCGCCCCAACGCCAAGCACACGCCGTACCAGGCGAAGTTCCTCGTGCCAAGAAACTTCAACAAGATGGACTTAAGGGACTACTTGTGGCACGTCTACGGGTTGCGTGCGCTTAATGTTACCGTGCAGTTATTGCATGCCCGGTTTGTGCGCTCCCACGGCGACTTGGCCCGCTACAGAGCACCTCAGTATAAGAAAATGACTATTGACATGGCAGAGCCCTTTGTGTGGCCAGAGTTGCCTGAAGGAATGGAGAAAAATGCCCGCCAAACAATGTCCGATCAAATGTCTGTGACCAAAATGTTGATGCCAGTGCGTTCCGAGAAGTCCTTGGTGAACGAGAGCTTTGACGGCTTGTACGTCAAGCCCCAATTGCCAAATATCTTCGTCAGCAAGAAATTGAAGAAGGAGTTGGGTCCTGGCGTCGCGCTGTCTCTAGAAAAGGCCCAGGCTGAGAGCGACAGGGCCAAGGTTGCCAAGTTCCTCAACTTTTAAATGCTTCTGCTGGATGATCTCTTGTACATATAAAGCTCCTGCATGAATCAATAACTGTGTTGCTATGTCCTTTTGATGACATGTAGGAATCTTTAGCCATGACTAGTTGACAAGTTCTGGCTCTTGCACCCAACCTTCGACAATGGTGTTCGGTCATGTCATCTGCATTCGGGAACTGTGCTTGAGGTATCAAATATTGAGAAAATAACAAAAGATTTTTTTAGATCAAGAGCTTGTCACATGAATGATTCTTAAAAACGTTGAATGAATCAACTCCAAAGCCCAGAACATCCATTCTTTCCACTCAGACTTCGTGTGGTGGACATACTAGATGGAAAACTAAGATTTAATTCCGAAATAGTGTACACGGTTTAATAAAAGGATAGCAATCTATTCTATCAAGACAAATCAACAAAAAACTTTCACGTATGAGAAAATGGAAGCGTGTGAAAGAATATTCGAAGAATTGTAGAGGGCTCCTATCCAATCTTATCTACTATGTTGTGCTTTGGACAACATCTTTGATTTATTCACAGGATATACCATCGCGATTTCACACACCTAATTCTGTATTTGCGAGGTAAACTCTTATCTTTGAGAATTAAATGATACATGTGGCGAGCTTCATTTGGCTACACTTAAGGGTTGTGTTTATATAGAACTGAAGTTAGAAAAGTCGCATGTCTACATGCTCACTAAAAGGTTCTATATGGGTACTAATAAGTTCATAACAACACGCTGCATTACAGGATGCCAGGAAATGAATCTTGACATCACTAAAGCTCCTTTAAGAAAACAATATTAACGGCAAAAACACACAGCAGTTACCAAAACCACGAGTTTCTAGTTGCAGAAGACGGGATTTCTGGTACTTCATTCGCAGAAAGCTTTGGCTTAACACCACGATTTTTCATTGAAACATCATCTTTAGCACCCGGCTTATCCACCACATCATATTCTGAAATGTCCTCGAAGGATGAAGATGCATTTTCCCCACCACGCGTGACGTTAGAAAATAATCTTGTGAATTCAGAGATCTTTTCTTTGTATAGATTTGATTGAGGCATCGGCTTATGAGGCAAGAGAAGCGCCAGTAGTCCCATTCGCTGCGCCAAAGGAAGCACAATCATATCACTAATGTAAGCTAAAAAAGGCTCGACGTTAAACTTGCTGAAAATGCCCAAATGTTCATTTATGAGAGGGCGAATGTATCTGAAGTACACTAACCCACAGCCCTGTTCGGAAAAGTCTGCCCATTCTCGCTGGATATCACTGAAAGTTAATACCTGTGAACTTTTGAGACGTGCATTATTCACAGCTATCGGTGCTATAAGCCATATTGTCAACACGCAGCGCATGCTTGAATATAGTGGCAACCATGTGAGACACAATATGCGCTCAATGGCGCATATTGCTGCATTTACAATCCAATATATCAACCACATCTGGACGCTGAGTAGCTGATAATTCAAAGTGTCTTCTTCGATTTGCGCATCTGCAGTGGTGGCTTTCTTAAGAATTGTTCCTATAGGAATTGACACGCCGTGAACCATAAATGTAGTGGCGCCAGTTTTAGTCGCAATACTAGAGTAGTTTTCGTACGCCTTGAAAGACGCAATAATGGCGTAAACAGATCCAATCAGTAAACTGTCTGTTAGCACATATGTTCAATATATTCAAGAGCCCACCAAGAGCTTGATTCTGAATATAAGGCCCTTATCAGATTCCCAGAGCATTCACAAGGAGAATACATACTTGAGCACATCGAAGACGCCGATCATTTTTGCAAGATCAATAAATGTGTGTCCCGAGAGTTTTTCAAATGATCAGATTGTTTCACAAATATTTTGTTTTTGGGCTCTATTTTTTTTTTAATTGTCACAATCAGTATCTAATGAAGACCCCCGCATATGAATGACCTTGATAAGAGCGTGGTTTGATAGACAGGAGTAAATATGACACGTGACTACGCGGGCCTAGCTTATAAAGAGGACAGGGTCTCGAACCAAAATTAGCGGAGCATATTACCTGATTGCAGGATACAGGAAGCATTAATGGAATTTCTAATCGAAAAAGCGCAATCATGTAGTGTTGTGAGTCCTCTCATATCTTGGTTCGTCGCTCTCAAACCATTACCAGATTAGTATGCGAATTTGGGGTTTATTATCTCACCCATTCGCCATTGCCAACCATTTCTATTTTTATTTGCTCATATATGGCGCGCTTACACGACCTCGTCCATATATATTGGAATTGTCCGATCTCGGATAAGTCCTTAAACATCCAACTGAAAAAAAGCCAAAAATGTCTCACCACTATCAATTCAATGTCACAATGACATGTTCAGGCTGCTCTAATGCCGTGCTCAAAGCATTAGGCAGATTAGAAGGCGTCACCGACTCAAAAGCCGACTTAGCCACGCAAACTGTGGATGTGACCGGAGATGACTCTCTTGACTACGAAACTGTCTTGGAGGCCATCTCTAAAACCGGCAAAAAAGTTAATGCTGGTGCCACGATCTCTTAATCTATTGCAGAATTTTTTAACTGTTTCTTACATCGATGATCTCATGTAAACAGTTTTCCCGCAAATCGCTTGGAATAAACACACTTTTAATCACGCTCACGAGCTCTTCTGTAGAGAAATCGTATAACTCGCCCTGATAAAAGTACTCCATGATGCTTTTTAAATGATTGTTTATAAGAAATTTTGTCTGCATGATTTTGTTTGAGGTTGCAAGCACTTCAAGCTGTTCTCCAAATCTGGCTAAGATATTAGCCTCAATTACCTGTAGAGACTCCAAGAGTCGGGTAAACTCTTCAGATTGGTGTTCGGTAATTTCTTCACTTTGTAAAATTTTTTGCAAGATGATGATGTTCACAAGATTGAGCACCTGCATCACGAACAGCTTGAGCTCATATGAATTGGTATATTTTAACTGGCTGTCAATTAGCCCTTCAAGCATTCGTCTTAACTGATCAATGCTACAGAAGCCGCTCTCAATTCCGGATTCATTTTCAGCTTCTAACAGACCAGGTGTCAAGAAGATCTTAGACACATCGTCTGAAAAGCTTTGACAAAAGAAACTCCACTCAGATTGGACACTCTCTCTCAAATATGATGTAGTGCACTGTACACTCTTCAAGTCGTTTAAAATTAAAAACAGCTGCGACACCAGAGGATAAGAGACAAGTGCTAACGAGATGATAGAGTCCATGAGATACTTTGGATCGGCACCCTCTGTTTCTAGGTTAAAATTCTCAAGTAATTGGGAGAGTTTATCGGGAATGGCACTGACCACAATTGTACGAGTTTCAAAGTGAGACGAGGAAGGGTCCCCCGCCGCATGCAATTGCACGTTTGACTTTGAAAGAGGTTGGAATGACTGAATCAAAGTTTGTTGTTTTTTTTCATTGGGCGTTTCTTGCTTACCTAAATCATCATCGCTCCATTCTTCATCCCAGTTTTCATCCCAGCCATCACTAAGAACCGAGTTACCCAAAGGATCTTGAGCATCCTCTTCATCTGAACCCCAATCTTCATTCCATTCAATTTCTTCCGAGGCATTGTCAAGAGGGAGAGAAGTTGTACTTTTAATATTTTCTAAATTTTCAGGTTTCTTGGTTGTTTTTACCTGTTGGATTTCGACTTTGTATTCGATAATCTTTTGGGTTTTCAAGTCCTCATCAAAGCATGGGTTACTGAAAATTAGCCGTAGTTCATTTATATATTTGTCTGTGAGCCAGTTCAAGTGTAGGTCTTTAAGTGTCTGAGAAATATCAGTGTGGGCCATGAATATATTTCGAAGGGGGATTGTCCACTCTGAAGATGATAAAAGGTCGAGGGTCTGGATGAGTTTTTGCGTGAGATTGTCTTGGTCATCAATAAAACATTTTATATGTTCTGAAATAATGTCTGCCAAGCTATTGGAGATTTTAGTGGAGAATGAATTTTTGAATGATTGAAGATTAATTGAGTTCACAAAAAGGACGAAGCACTGTAATGAGTGAAGGAAGGAATCCATTGAAAATTTTGAACTGGAATCAATGGGCGAAATTGCTAAGCACTGCTTTTCCGTTGTCGGATTTGAAAATTTAAGTGTACAGCGCTTTGAGATCAAAGGCTCTAAGATATGTACGTCCCAGTTTGTCTTAAGCAGGCTGAGCAAATCAGTTACTAGTCCTAACGAATGTAACGTCTCGAAATTAGTGGACACATCAACAAACTCGTCAAATCTCAATGAACTATCTTCTGTGCTCAATTTCTTGTTCACAATAAAGACTGTGTCTGAGCTTTTAGGTATAAATCTGTGAAATATGTGCACTAAAGCGGAGCTTGATTCAAGTATGAAGCGATCATACTCCTCTTTCATTGCGGCAGCGATAGTCAAATTCGACTGCGATATCACGGATATTTTTTGATGTAGTTTTTCTAAATTAGTAACGATGTGAACCAAACTCTCTCGATCACACGAAAAGTTGTCACTGGTGACAGATTCTAGTGCCTGTTGGATCTCTTTCAACATATTTTTCACGAGCCAAAACTGATTGAGGTAGTCGTTGGCCTCCTCAACCTCCTGTATTTTGGAGTTTAATTCGTATATGTTCAAATTGTTTTTGTCATTTTCTGCAAAGGAAGCTGTCGTGGTTTCATGTAAAACTAAGGCTGGGTCATTGGCAATATCCAACGCAGAAAATCCACTCAACAATTCGGCGATGGACCTATCAATCAGGACAATTTCGTTGTTTATTTCCGTCATTTTATCTATTAAAGACATGTTGAGATATTGCTACTTAGCGGGACTAGTTGAAGATTAGTTTGAGTATGTGACAAGTGGATTATGGAAGATGGATGTTTCTCACACCAGCTAACTTTTGACGCGCATTTCTTTACGCACGCCTGTTACGAGAGAAAGCCCACGGCTCGTATATTGGCGTGAACAACGTGAGCACCGGGGGACTTTTATGAGATTGAGATAGTATTCGCTAAGAAATCTGTTTACAACAAGTCCTGGTTTATTGCATCATCACAATATTCATCATCTTTGTTCATTCTGTAGACCGTCATGGCCATACTAGCGACGTTCAAAATACTCATGAACCACGCTGGCACCAGCATAGAATACAATTCAATGACGTTGAAAGCCATATCAAGAATATTTCCGAAAAGCTCAATAGTAAGCATGCCCTTATTGAATTTCAAATCACTGAGGACTTTTTCATATTTACGGAAGATGTTCCCGTTCTCATTGTGCGAACCATGCTCCAACAATTTTGAATTGGCATTGCTCTTTAAGATGGTCAACTCTGCGGCGATTTTCTGTTCCTTCCGGAGCACATTCAAAAGATGTGATAGTGTTTTCCTGATCAAGAAGACTAGAATAAGTACCCAAAGCCGGTTTGTGTGACTCAATACGCGGGTGAGGCTTTTGGGAAACATTGGCATTTTCGAGAGGAGATGAAGATTATCGAGAAGATTAGCGACCGCCTCGAGTATTACTATGAGTGTGGCTTCAATTCTTTTGAATGACCAAGATTTGCTCGCCGGAAAAGATTTGGGTCTTGGGTCTTTGTTGTGGCGAGTTTGCGGCGGAAGCTCAAACTTTTGGAATAGGGAGGGATAAAACGATGTGGGTATTTCCGGGGGCTTGGGACCCCTCGTACAGTGCTGCAGTTTCTGTTGGTCTCGAAGCTTCAAGAATGCGGTGTATTTTTCTCGTGTTATAGTACGATTGCCTTTATTGAACTCCAGTTCAATAATCTTGAAGAGATCATTGACCACTTCGGACTGGCCACCTGAAATATCCAAGGAAGCAGGTGAGAAGTGGCCGGAAGGCGTCTTCTGGGTATCTGCGATGAGAGAGGTGGGAACAGCCATGGTGGTGTCAAAGGATCTCCCAGGCAAAGAGCTCGATATCGTTCCCCCGCTATGACGGCTCTGTCTGCGCAGGCGCATACAGGTCTCAAGGCCATGGGACCCGCGGTGTGTCTAGATATGAGCAGTGAGAGCTGCTGGCGAATATATCGAGCGGACCCTGTAGACCCCCACGCAGCCCGAAACCAGCTAGGAAAAAAAAGAAGGCGAAAAACCTATGAAGAAATGAAAGACTGAAAAACACAGAGCAGCCCCCAACCGCCTCTTCATGCTTGTCATTTGCCTTCATATGCAGCTATCTCCTCACTGTGGTGTCACGTGATACCCTGTTTGAATATCCGAGCAGGACAAGATGAACAAGGTCACACCCATTAAGGGAAATGCGCCTTGGCAACTTCAGCCGGAAAAGATTCTCAGGAGCACACGCAGAAGGTGTTCTATTCTGCACTCGCCAGAAACGTGGTTCACGCGGTTCACTTCAAGCATCCGGAGCACGTGATTCAGCACCCGCAATATTTTCAAGTCTCGGTTGAAAACAACCTCTTTTCCGTTGCACACGAGCACGTAGTCGAGCCCCGCCTGACGAATCTCGACCGGCTGCGGCGTGAATCGATGGAGTACCGTAAGGAGCTCACGCATCCATTGCGCGCGCACCTGCTCCGGATCCGCATGCCCGCGTTGATGTTTGGAATTATGCTCGAGTTTAGACTCCATCCGCGCGAGGCCCGCTTGGAGCTCTTGTGCGAGCTTGCTCGTTTCTGTAGCCTCATTTCGGAGCAAGCTCTCCTGTTGCTCGAGTTCTCTGAGCGCGACGCGGTCCAGGTCCAAGTCGGTCTCGGCAATGCGAATGGCCTCCTCGGGCCGAACGTCCTGCGAGTCGATCATTTTGTTCAAATCAAACAACATCCTGTAGCTGTCATTCTCTGGCTGGCCGACGAGGCGATCGAACTCTGCTTCCAATTCCTGCAACTCTGCGGCTGCCGACTCTAGCTCTCCTCTTGCGGCGTCCAATCTCAGGCCCAAAGCAACCACATCCTCCGCCACGGCCTCGCTCATTGCGATTCGTTCGGAAAGCTCTGTCTTTAACTCTCTCAACTCTGCCTTGGCATGCTTGTTCTCTCGTGCGAGTGCGTCCACCTGCCGCTGGCTCACGCCCTCCGTGTTTTCTGAAAACAAGAACGCTATAAACTTGTCGCGCGTATCCTGCTCCAAGTACTGGAACTTAAGCTTGGAGCAGAATTCCTTCAACGCGGCAATTTCGTCCTTGATTGCGCTGGGGTCTGTGGGCTTGAGCACAGACACGGCGAGCCGGGCATTGTATGCTTTTTCAGCTTGCTCCACTGAGAACGCACTGCTTTCCTCGTTCATTGTTGTTGAGGAGCGTGCGTTTTTAAGGTTCGGCCCCGCGCCTCTTGCGCGTTCGCGCCTCTTGCACCTTCACGACAGTGTCATGTATACATGTTAGGTTTGATGTGATGTGATGTGATTTTATTTCATTTGGTGTTTGGAAACACCCGTCTCATGAAAAGTGGCGATTTTTAGCATGCATCTCTGCCTGCTAAGTATCTGTAAGGGATTATAGTCAGCAGGCTTACAGATTGGGGTTCTAGACTATTAGCAATGGTGAGTACATAATTACTATGTGATATGACCTTGTGCATCAGGCACCTGCATCCTTAAACTTGTTGAGCTGCGCACTGAGCAAGTCAGGCACCTCCACAGACTCATAATCGTCAACATTCTTGATGCTCTTGATCTTCTCCTGCTCCTCATTGTCCTTTTTCTCACTTGGAGTCATAACAAAATCATTGAAGTTGATCTTCGACGACACTCTGCTCGTAGAACCTTCCTCTTCAGTTGCAGTCTCATTCCACTCAGCAAGCTCCATGGCGTGCTCCCGCTCGATAGCAAACTTGACTGCTTCCAACACATTGTCGCAAAGATGTTTGGGTTTGTACTTGGGGACAGTGCCGTCCTGGTACACACCCGTCTTTACGAGAATCGAGAACCACGAGTCGTCGTGCGAGTTGGCGAACCTAATGTCCGACTCAGGCGTATCACCCACAAAGTACACAGTCGAAGCCGGTGGCATCTGCAACGTGATCTTGTCTTGCACAGACAACTCGCCCAACTTCTCAATGATCTTGCCATCGCTGTCCTCGTATTCATCTTCGTAGTCACCTGCCTCTAATTTCGCTTGGTTGATGAACTCTTGGCCATCCTCACCAATCAAGATATCAGCGTCTTGAGCGTTTGGATCATTCACACTTAATTTCTTCAAGTGCTCATCCAACATGCCCTTTCTCCACTTGCTTAAGACCTTGTTGGCAAACTTGAAAGTACCAGCCTGTGGCTTACCAAATCGATGGACCTTCAACTCGTGGCCCGTGTGTTCCTTGTACAACGCAGCAATCGATACCTGCAAGGCACCCATACCATATCTGCTCAATTTATAATTAGTCGCCCAAATAAAATCGGAATGAGCGAAGTAAATCTCGGGGCCTTCGTCATACGTCTTAGACTCGGTACCCATGACACCGTTCTTCGATAAAAGCAACTCTAAAATAATCTGCTGGTCGGCAGCCCAGTTTCTTGAGTCGGCAAATACCAAAATGGCATCAATCGGGGTTTGGGAAAAGTCAACATCTTCCCTGCAGCATTGACTCTCTTCTTCAGTTAAATCGTGGTATGGAGACACGGCAGGGTTCCACTTCAAAATGTCCAAAGGCGTGAATACATTTTTGAACCCATAGGATTCGGCCACGTGTCTGCACACGTTTCCGACACCTCCTACAACCAACACATTTTTGTAAACAGGGACCAAGTCTCGCATTGGAGTATGACCCTGGATGATTTGTTCCACCTTAATATCAGTCTGCAATCTTTTAGACAAGTCTTCGGCTCTCGCTGCCTCAAGTTTTCCACCACCATTAGTGACGTAGATCGATGGCACCTTGATGTTGTACTTATTGTCTCCGTTCAACATTCTGATGGCATCGACGGCCTCAGGAATGGTGTTGGGACCCCTCAAAATTACGCCATCAATATCAAAGCAGAACGCATAAGACGCAACACGGGGGTGATCGATGACAATCTTCTTTTTTCTTTTAATGATAGACGAGTTTCTTGACAATTTTGCCAAAGAGTCGACTTTCTTCAAATTGGCGTGTGAACCTTGCTTGTTCAACGAAGCGGAGGATGATAATTTGGTCAAGCCGTTTTGCCATTGGTTCAAGTCCGACAAGGACAACGACGAGACTCTGTGTTTCCTTTGCGCAGGGGTTAAGTCATCAATACCGTCGTTATTAAGGTAGGACTGGAATTGAGGCGATTCTTTTTTTTCTGCAGACATGTTAATACACGTGAAGGTAAAACTAAAAGTAGGTAAAACTGAAAGGGACCCTTTTATCAGGCTTGTGTTTTTGGGAAAATGTGATGGAGAAATTTATTTCTGATCCTGAAAAAAATCTTTCTTCAATCTTCGAGATATCACCAAAGAAGAAGAAAAGACAAAAATGAAAAATAAAATGAAGAGAGTTGGGATTTCTAAGATCAGGGGCTACATACATATTAGCTGTGGGGAAATCGGACTCAGTATATATATTGAAGCAAGTCCAAGTCAGTGGTTGTGCTAGAATCTACCATGCACGCTGCATTGTCTTATATGCACATGTGCATAAACAACACGTAAAACGCACTGTATGTTTTGAATTTTTGGGGCCCCGCGAACAAGATAATAGCAATCAACGCTGCACACTACGTTTTGGCCCCAATTCCAGTCGCCAGAAATGAGCCCCAACCCTCTCATCCCCTCTCATTTTCTTGAGCAGCCCTCACCGTAGAACCTAAACACCCTATAAATATTCGCTTACGTTTTGGCAGGTAAGTCACCTTCATTACAAAAAGTTTTATCTTTGCAATGGGCAAGCCGATCCAGGGCATTTTTGTTTAACACACACACACACACTCACATATATATCTATATATATATATATATATATTTATAAATATTTATAACATTCATGTTGTCTTGGTGATTGCCTCTAATTCAACAGTAGCAATAGCAAAAGAACAAGCCCTTTGAATATTTTGCAATAGATTTTTATGCGATCTTATCGCCCGTTGCGCAGTGGCTATGAGCCAGGGGTGCGAGAGTTTGTTTGCTCGTAATCCAAAATCTCTTCTCGCCCCGCGCACGCTTTATATATCTCTAGATAAATTACAAAATCACCCACACAGAAACAGAATTCAAGTAGGCGCTCTTTTTTAATACCACCGATGGTACACATATCCGAATTCAGATTCCGGTATGTATGATCATATTAGGACTGCAGTTGGAGGTTTTGTCTTGGAAAACGCAAAGCTAATCCTGTAACGAGCTAATTTATGACGAGGGGGCTTAGGGTATAATGCGAAAGGGTCACCTCATTCAGACAAGGCTTCGGTGGGGCCAGTCTCGACCCACACCACCGCCCAATTCGCAGCAAGACTTTATTTCCATTTTACACCTTATGTATAAATATCTTTTTCGGTTCATTTTACGACTAATCATAATTTTTTCAAAAACAAAAAAACTAGGTACCTCCAGTTTTCAGTTAGCTTTCAAAGAGCTCTTTTCTGATTATCCTATAGATGGGAAAAAAACCCTGATGCCCCAGTATATTTTTCCCTTTAACTATGTAAGGTACTTTACAAATGTATCCTTCGAAGTCGCGGCCCTGGACGTAGGGTCTGAAATATGGCTCCACAAGTCCACGCGCGAGTCCCGTCTCGCACATGTGCTGTCATATATGCCGGCCTGTCTACCTCCACAACTAAACACTGAAAAGCATTACAGTTACTTTCCACGCTTAATTTCGCGGTAGCATCACCAATCCATGTCATTTTCACCATGGAAAATGAAAAACCACCAAACGATTGTGTGGAGGACCAGAACATACTGATTGATTGCTTAGAGGACGCGTTTATTGACAACCCTTCAATCACTGCAGGCGCAAACCAGTATTCCGACGAGTCTTTTCAACATGAATTAAACGAGCGAGTCAACCAGATCGAACAAGGCAGCGAATTTCTGTCGCCAGGCTCAAAAGAATCATACATGGATCAGAACACAGGTGCCGCGTCATACCAATTTTTACCCACGAAGCCCAACTTGTTATACAAATTTACCGACCTTCAAGACCTCGCACAAGAATTGGATCAATGGTTTGTGACGTCCGATTTCTGTGTCCTTGACTTGGACACATTGAAAAAGTTTCATGGTGCAGCCCTAGATTTTCATGCACCGCCAAAGGTGGCATCTATCGATCTATGTCAGCACTCTCCATGGCTTAATGTGCTAACTTATTCGGCGCTCGGAAACTTTCGCACCGCAATGGACGAAGCGACACAATTAGAATCCATAAGATCGAATTGTCTAGAACTCTTGAGTCTGAAATCATTTGATGTGGTAACAGAGCTCCTAGGTAAAACTTTGGTTGAGATCTCAAGGATGGCGTATGAAGATCCCTCTCACACCTTTTCGGCAACGTTCTCTTCAAACTACTTAAAACTATTAACACTCTTCTATTTCTCGATTAGCGTTGCCCTTGATTCAGAAAGCATCTCTGATCGAAACTTGCAAGTCTTGAGCAAAGTGGACTTGCTTTCTACAATCGTCAAACTTTGTGAAGCCTGGAAGATTAACTCAAACCAGCAAATGCGACTTCGCAACTGCCTATTGCTACATTGGAAGCTCATTCTCTTTGAATTGGGTGGTTCAAAGCACATCTCACTAACAGACGAGTATCTTGTCAAAAAATATAAGATAGACAATACTGATAAAAAAAGAAAAAGCTCGCAATTGACGTGTTCCCGAGTTGAGTATTTCACGTTTGAAGAAGATCTACGAGACAAATATCCCATGAAAAAAGAGTTATCGGATAAAATTGTTTCCAGCTCTGACTTCGAGGAACCTCCAGAAACAGATTGCCTCTCCACTTTGATTCTGGACAAGCTTTCTCTTTCTCAAGAAAGAGAATTATTCATGGCTAACGAACTACATTCAAATTCTCTTTCAAATTTCATTGAAATTCCCAGAACTAATAAACTGCATTCAGTATATGGCACGCTACCAGGAAGTACTGTTCATATTGCCACCCCTGTTCCCTCGCCGCCAAAAACGCCTTCAGAGTTTATGTCAGGGGGAGAAAAAGTAAGGAAACTGTACCATGTGAACCAAGGACTACCATTTGTGTATCCAATGGAAGGTGATCAAAAAATCCCAGAGGCAATAAATGAGGCCTCAAGATTAATTAAAAATGCAGTTTATGAGAGCTATCTGGCAAAACGCTTGTTTTATGAACGAAATCTTTTCTTGAGTGAAGAGAGGGGAAATAAATTTGTATTTCCTGAAAATTCTAATAGCGTACATTCATCAGAACATATTCTGAATGGGGACATGTTGGGTGAATTTGATACCGCGATGCGCTCTTTAAATCGGACAGAAAGTTATTACAAAACTGTCTTGAGTCATTTACGTGGTTTCGTCGATGTTTTGGTTAACGTTATAAAAACAAGTAAAATTGAGGTCAGCTTAAGAGATCTCGAAAGAGAGTTAGATCCTGAAATGTCTTTCACACGGCGTTTTGGCGATCAGGATACTCCTAATGACAAGATTTTCGGCATGATATTCCATCAGTTAGATGTTCTCCGAGCAAAGGAGACTACATTAAAGGCAGTCTCGGCCATACTTATTCTCACACTACGCTGGTTCAAATTGAGCAATCCACTCAAAGCTTATTACCTTAGCACATTACTATTCGATGCTCGGTATTTGAATATATTTGTTGATTTTTTAGCTGACAGTTTTAATAACCCTGCATTACAAAATTTTGCCACCGAGAATAAAGGCATACAAATTTACGATGTCTTGTCCTCACAAAATAGGCTTCTCAATTCATCATTCAATTTGCCACAGCTTAGCTTTTTCAAAGAATGTCATGGAACTCGAACTCTAGAATACGAAAGGCATGTGTTGGTAAACAAAACGCCTCTCGGTAAACTTCCACACAAGCTTGACAATTTAAACAAAAGAATTGTGAATATCACAGAATTTAATCACGATTTTTGTTTTATTTTGGTGAACTTGTTGCATATAACCCAGAAAGTTCTTATCAAAAACATTCTGCAAAGAATTTTTTTCTTTAATGACACGAAACCTACCGAATTGCTAAAAGTTATACTCCTTAATTACGTCAATGATGACCTTCGCAAACCGATACTCAAGATATTTAAAAAAATCACTCCTTTTCAGGGACGCAAATGGAGGGCACTAAACATGGATGTTATTTCACTCATTTATTTACACATGAAGCTTTCTTTAAAAGATAACTGGTTAAGTGGTAAAGACTTGGAAAATGAGTACAGGGACTCGTTTGAGCAAGAAATATCTCTTAGATCATTCTTGCAATTTTATAATGTGAGGAATTACCCTGAAGAAATGCGTTCACTAGGATACTTGCTGAAGAAATTTACAACCAGTTGCTGATGCAAATTTTGCCATTCGAAACTTCGGAACTCTAACAAATATGAAAAATGTATAAAAACGCAAGTTGCAATTGAGGACAACACGCTATATAAAGTACATGACGTCGCGAGAACGTGCGATTAGGAAATTCATAATAGTCGGCCTTGATGGCAATGTAGATGCAAAATTGAATAAAGAGAGGAAAAGAATCGAAGCTCCAAAGTAGGTTTCTTCGAAATCACTGTAAATTTTTTTTTAAAAGTACTCTTCAAGCGATTTGGGGTGTATATTGATTCGCTATTAGTGATTGACGGTCGTGCGAGGTCTCAATAAAATTTTCGAGACCTTGCCACAAGCCTAAAGCGTCCCCGGCCACACCGCATCCCGTTTCACAAATCAATATACAAAAATGGTCAAATTAACTCAAGTCGACGACGAAACTGCCACTAAGTTCGAGAATACTGCTCCAGCCCCAGGTGCCACTTCTTTCAGTGAATCTGACTCTGACTCTGACTCCGACTACGAGGATGACTTTGACCTTGAGAACGAAACCTTATATGACAGGATTGTTGCTTTGAAGGACGTCGTGCCACCCACCCAAAGAACGCAAATTATCAGTGCTGTGGACTCCGTCAAGAAAGTTGCCTCATGTGCCTTCAGCAAAGGCGGCTCATTGTTGTGGGGCGTGACCTCATCTATATTGTTGTTGGGTGTGCCATTGTCATTGGCTATCTTGGCCGAGACCCAATTGCAAGAAATGGAGAAGGAAATGTCTTTACAGCAGTCTGCCCAAGAAGTGTTGGCCCCAGGATCTGAGAGTGCATTCAAGGGCGAAAAGGCCTCAGCCTAAAGGATATAGAGACATTGCGCTCAAAGATAATTTGTATCATGTAATGATTGTTGGTTGCTGAGCATGCGTCAGTAATGAGATCTCACGTATTTCATGACTTGTACATATATGAATAAAGGGGAATTCCACTGACTGAGATAAAAAGAAAAATACTATTTAGATAAGGTATTATACATACATAAAAATTATTGTAAGTTTAGCTTGGAGTTTTGAGAAAACCAGGAGAACACACATGCACAAAGTGCAATCATGAGTCACTGCTTCTTAGACCTTTTTATGCTTAATAGACAAAGCGAAGATGTCTAAGTATGACGTGATTTCCATGATAATCTCAGCAAAGAACATACCATGGATACCCAATGTAACACCAGCACCGGTCCAAAGAATTGCGCTGAGGGTGTTCAGCCGGTGGTATCCACAGAAATAGATTAAGTACTTAGCAGTGAGTAACTGAATGAGCGGGATTGCCGTTGGCACTTGTTTATAAGGGAAACTCTGGAGCGTTAAGTGTGCCACAATGATGCGTCCAACACAGAATGCTATGCTTGATCCAATTGAGATCGTAAGCGGGAACCCAAAATCAGTGACGATTTCAGGAAATGCGAATAAAAATGCAAAGATTGACACATAATAAAGAAAGAATGGGATCAAGCCTTTGTATGCATTCGAGATCTTCTGATCTACTTCTGTATGATTCCCATTGGAATTGCATTCATAGTATTTGGAAACATTTTTCATAGTGGATGAGATGTTGAAGTACACCTGACCCAACCCCATCACGGAAGAAATCATGGTAGTGTTGATATTATAAACTCCCAAACCGAGCCCCAAGAATGTCAAATTTAAAGAAAATAGATCATATTGCCAGATTCCGGGTCCAAGGATTCCCGTCAAGATAAACAAACAGCAAAGAATCAAAATACCTTCCACAGGACCACTGAACAGCGATAAGAAAAGCGTATGGGTGTGGTATTCTTCCCACGTGGATGTGTAGAAATTGCACACAGAGGCAAACTGGGCTATAAACAAAAGATACCCATAACCCAATTGAAACACCGATGCAAAAATAAAGCAGCTAAGCGAGGTATTTATAGCATCAATGGAATGATCGAATAGTTCGCCCAACGGTCCACTCTGGCCCGTTCTTCTTGCATGGCATCCGTCACAACCATCAAAAGTCTGGTACATGAAAAGACCAAAAGCATAGAAAAAGTAACACCAGCGAGGCGAATCAGAATTCAAAAAAGGATCAAAATAAAAGACGCACAAAAGATTTCCAAGGATAAAAAACAAACCTAGAAGTGTGATGACATTTGGGGCCATGCTCATGGGAAAAACCTTAACAAAAGTATTCCACCATTTTTTCAAGACAAACCGAGACACAAGCGAGTGATCCTCCGAGGAATACTTGTAAAGTTTAAGGTTCTGTAATTTGTCTCTTGGAATAAATATACCCATTTGCGTAACGATAGATGTGGCCGAGAATCAAATATCCGCTTGTTTTTCGCTTTACTGAAGTTTGCTGCGAAAACATAAGGCACGTGATTATGGTCAAGGTGTACCAATTCATAAAGTTATACCGAAATAACAATTGCAATTCATTTTCATTCCTAAGAAAAGGAAAATTCTGTTTTTTTTTTGAAAAAATCAATTTTTTTTGGTAACTTTTGGATTGAAATTTGCTAACTACCTGAAAAATAATATTAATCCATTTTTAAAAAGTCAAATCTTAATAGTGAAAAAACTTATTTCAAAGTTTTGGGTCAAAGTTTTGAGAAAAAAATATATTTCAATCATTTAAAAAACTAGACTTAAAAAGTAAAATTTTCAAAGTACGTAATCCCATGAAATAAAAAGCATTATCAATCTTCTGTTGTTTGATTTATATATTCTTTATTTCTGTTCTCCCCTTTTTGCTGTCTTTTTTAAGTTTGAATTAGATTTGAAATCAAGCGCCTACGGTTATGACCCGGGTGCATTGATCCTACATGGTGCCAAAATCGCATTCAGTCAACGAAGTATATGTAACCGCTGGGTTAACACTCGGGTAATCTCTCTAATCTAGTGCCCTTTAACATTTCGAGACACGTCGATAAATCATCCATTTGGTTCAATCCTTTAATCTATTCTTGAATCTACAAACTCAGTGTTATGAACTCTTTGGATCAGGTAGTTAATTTGAAGGTTAAGATCACAAACCTTCTTGATGAATCCACCACCGGCACCATCCATGCGTTTTCCCTCAAACAAAAGGTGTTGGCACTCAAAATAGCTCATCCGTATACCGCGAAACCTCAATATTCACAACAGCATCAGGAGGACCACTATAAAATCATAAATACCTCGTTTATCAAATCCATTTCTGTACTCCAACCATTTCCCAAGAAATATCAGCGCTCATTCGAACAATTAGGGGATGTCTCAAGGATCGACTTGCAGAAACTTGAGTCAAAGTTGAACCAGTTACTATCCAAGTTAAACGATTCTATACCTAAACAGGCATCGCCTCAATTACACGCCGAGTCAGCGGGTATAAAAGGAAACGACACACCGTCTGCACGGGTGTTTGAGAAGCTTTCAATAAAGCTTGGAAAAGATAATGTTCAATGGCAACAAAATGATTCTATTTTGCTTTTTAAAGAGGTAGCAATCTCCAAGCCGTATGCTCTAAATAAAATTAGCAACTCCAAAAGAACACAATCTTCCAAGTATCTTGAGGAAGTCAAGTTAGCGTTAAGAGAGGTTTGGTTATCTGACGATGACTCTGTCAAGGGTGGCTAATTCTCTCACTAAATATTGCATCCAGTAATAAAATTAATGGCCATCATTAGTCTGACAGACACCAAGGTGATATTCTCGGGTCGTACAAGAAACTTTTCTATGTGCTTTCTAAGATTTCGGAAAATGATATACCCACAGAATTTCGATTTTATCAAAAAGCTTTAAACTTGAGTTGACTTTGAATCCCCGTGTACCGTCAAACAGTTCCCAGGGCACCAGTATGCGTCGGGCAGTTATACGAGAACTATTTGAATGAGGAAGAGGTCGTTTCAGCTCACCCAAAGTCTCGAAGAACAAGTTGAACCACGTGTATGCAATGCAAACTTGCCTTTCAAATGACATTCTGATATCCTTCATATGTGCAGTTATGGGTATATTCAAGGGAACATCTAAAAAAGACGTACTTGCGCTTATATGCGGAAAACCTAAGCTCTGGCTGTGCAAAAGCTCTAAATCTAAACCCTTATCTTTTTTGATGTAAGTAAACACTTTAAACTTACTCAAAACGAGAAGCAGTGTAGGTCTTATCACGGTGATTTTGGTAATTGTTGATCTGCTTGTATCAAATGGAACCCCTTCGTGGCACTCGAAGTCACGGTAGCTCTGGGTCATCGGCTCAGAAAACAAAAGATATGTTTTCCAGTATTTAAGATATTTGATTTGGCTGAAGATTGACACTCCAGGACCAAAATATTTTCGCATACGTCTCCTCGTGAACATTGCTATCGCTTCTTCAACCGACATATATACACCTTTCAATTTGGCCTCATACATTAAGAGTGCACAGCAAACTGTTCCTGATCTACCCTTACCTTCGCGACAGTGGATCAATGCCACGTTTTTCGGTGATAACTGAAAAAAATTATTTATTTCTCGAGTAATTTCGATCAAGAGTGCCACACTTGGTGGCTGTTGATCTGGAAAGGGAAAATATGACCAATACTCTTCAGGGATATCTCTTGTAGTATATCCAGAACCTTCTCCTCGCAAATTCCATATGTGCCAATGGGCTTGGTCACCAGATCTGTATCGATTAAGGTGGGATACTACTCGATCCACTGGAGAGCGGAATATATTCGATACAAAATTATCTGACGGCCCAGCTGCGACAATGATTCTTGGGGTGACATAGGAGAGATCAAGAAAATCCTCAGAATCCCTGTATCCTTTTTTGGGGACAGACACTAATGCCCGTATTATGTTTTCTGGATTCATACTTTGGGTGCAAAAAAGCTCTAGCACTAACTGACTAAAAGCCCCGCGAGATTATTTGCATGCACACCTTAACAGAGGGGTTGGATACACTGTCGGTTTTACAAAATATTCAAATTTAGTTTTATGGAAGAGGCAAAAGCTATGTACAAAAAGGCGTTTATGCCTTTTGCCAAAAAGTCACAGATAACGTGGAGGAGTTGTGCACTGGATATCACCTCATACTTCTATTTCTGGTCCGCAGGTCCGCTTTATTCAACTTTGTTCATGGTGTTCTTCTCAAATCAAAATTTTGCAGCGCTTCCTTCACCTTGTAATTCTGCCTGAATTGGGAAGCGCCATTGTAGAGATGCCTGACTACCCAACATAATTTTTTTTTGGTAAATCACATGCTAGCAGCCAAATACTCGCGGACTTTGGCGCTCAACACGGGGTCAGCTTTGATCTTCAACTGCATCTTTGTAGCCTCTGCAAAAGAAGTAGCTTGGACTTTGTCCTCAAAAGTTCTAGCCAATTCGGATCCCTCCTCAAATAATGCAACAGCTTCATCCGGCTTGTCAGTTTGCAACTTTACCTGAGCGAGGGAGATTCTAGCAGTTTCAGATTTAGGGTCCAATTCACAAGCCTGAGTGAGTAATTCCTCGGCCAAAGGCAATTGTTCAAGACCCTCTCTGGAAATCAAAGAAGCCTTGTTGATCAAAGGAACGGCACCAACACTGAAGTTTGGCAAAGCCTCTTGCAACCTAGCGGCAATCTCGTATTGCTTGATGGCACCTTGGATATCGCCGTGGTCAGCCAATATTTCACCGTAGTAGTTCAAGATCTCTGGCGAGGTAGGGAATTTCAATCTAGCATCGTTGAACGATTTTTCGGACTCCTCGAACTTGCCTTGTTTGTAGATGATGCAAGCCAATTGGATGTACGCGTAGAGGTTCTCTGGGTTGTATTTCTTGGCCTTCAGGAAGTTCTCCTCTGCTTTGTCCAAGTCGGAAGTGAGGTAGTACAACTGACCTAAGTGATAGTAAACATCACCGTTTTCTGGGTCAGGTTTGCGAGCACGCTCGAAGTCTGCAAGGGCTTCGGTGAACGAGGATTTGTCTGCGTTGATCAAGGCTCTCATAATGTATGTTCTAGGTCTTGGTTTAAGAGTGACAGCCTTGTCAATGAGAGAAGATGCCTCGGTGGGTTCATTCTTCAAGAACTTCAAGGCCGCGCAGTACTCCAAGGCGATGGATGCAGTGGCAGCCTCAGGGGAATCTTTGGTCAAGGCGTCGACGTTGTAGGCCTCGACGGCCTGGTTGAACAAGCTGTCAGCGTTCTCATAGCCCTCTGTGGTATTGGCGTTGATATTGGCCAAGGCGTCAAACAAGAACTTGTCTGCGCCTGTAGACTCCTCTGAAATACCCTCTGGGTTCAGTTCCGGGACGTAGGTACCGAAGAATGAGCCCATCGTGGAAGTGGAAGGCAACTGTGGGATGCGGTTCTTCAAATTTTCCTCGACGATCTTCAAAGAGTGCTTTTGCAAGACTTTCTCCAAGGACTTTTCGACGGACTTGGAATTGAAGCCGCCAAAGATGGTCAAAGCGGTCAAGTCGAGCATGGCCTCAGGGTACTGCTCCAAGGCCTCATACGAGTTTGCACGGCGCAAGATGCACTTAACGTAGTCACGCTTGATTTCTATAGCGGCTGATGCGTCGGCAATGACTTTCTGGTGGTCATTTAATGCGGCGTAACACGCAGACCTGTTCGAGTAGAACACGGGGTCCTGTTTCACCTGCAACGCGGCAGAGTAGAACACGATCGCGTCCTCAAAATTCTCAGCCTTGTACTGGTCATTCCCAGCCTTCTTCAACGCGATCGCCCACTCTTCTTTCTCCTGCTCCGAGAGCTTAGCGATGAGCTCGTCGGTGATCTCAGGGAAGCCCTTGTTGTCGACCGGGTAGGGCGCATTTTCGGCGGCAGGCGTGCTCTCTTTCAGTGCGTTACCTTTGGCGCCACTGCCAGCGCTGCTATTCTTGGTGGACTTCTTCTTTTTCGATTTCTTCTTCTTGGACGAGGGCTCGGCAGGAGGCGCCGATGCCTGTGTCAGGGCGTAGTAATAGTATGCGCCCGCGGCGGAGGCGCCAGCCAAGGCTGCGGCAACAATGGCGGTCTTGTTTCTGATAAAGAAACTGGACTCGGGCATGGTATGCGTGCTGTGTCTTTTTACCGGTTAATGTTTAGACTTATGTGGTGGAAAACGACGGTGAGATTTTTCTGTCAACGAAATCTGCACTGGATGCAGAACTGCGAGGTAGGCGGCTTCGGGAGGGGCCGGTCTTATTGGGGTGTGCGCGGTGCGTCATATTACAGAGCAGACATAGAATGGCCATATAATGGTCATAGAATGGACCCAAAATGAATCCAAAATGAATCCAGAAGAGCGAGAGCAGCATTAAAAAGCATTGAGATTTTGCGGCAGAGGCCGGGGAGGCAGATGGTGTTCGGGGCGCAAAGCCTTTCGGTTTATTTTTATTTTTTTTTTGCTCCGGGGGTTTCGAGAGGCTTAGGGCCTAGGGCCTAGGGCCTGGGGCCTGGGTCCTGAGGCCTGAGGGCTGGGGCCTGAGGAGCACCTTGCACCGCAACCATTAAGGGGGCGCGCATGCCGGTTGGCCCCGAGATTGCCTTGCGCAAGCTACAGAGCCTGTGAGCGAAAATGCGTCACGATAATGGCTTATTTTCAAATCAATCAATATATGTTGCTCTAGGTATTTTCTGATAGTTCTATGATCATTCTGTGGAACGTCTATGATTATGCTGTGATTATGCTATGGACGGTCTATAGTTAGTCTGGCCATGTAAGTATTGAGTGCATGGCCGCATAACTGGGAACCTAGCCGCAGGGCGAAAGGGCAAAGGGCGTACGGTTAATGTTTGGGATCTGATTGGGCACCTGCGTAGCCAAACCCAGTTGCGCGTGCGACTTTCTGCAGTGTCCTGGGCCAACCAGATCAGAAAATAACCGGCGACAGTGGTGGATCCACACCGTGTGTCGGAGAATGCGGGCGCGGCCCCGTCCTTGGATCACGTGCTTAAGGTCCATGGCCCAGGCACCGCCACATCAGTGTGTCGTGTGCGGGGAGGGGGAACTGGGCTCGAATCGGAGATTATTCGGGCACAGCGTACGTCTAAGTATATTCTATCGGTCCTGGGGATTCCACCTTATTTCACATGCAGTACTCTCACATACAATGCTCGTCTCTGATTAAATAAAAAACGAGTTGGGCTAGCCCACGTACCTCGAGCGAGCCCTCTGATGCTCAGAGTCGTCCTGGTAAGAGCTCTCGCGCACCACGTCATCGTAGGTAGGCAATGGCGCTGCGCTATCGTGTTGCCCGTAGAGAGACAAGTTGGTTATGAGTGATGACGGGACGGATTCCAAGTCGGTGGTGCCTGGCGCAGTGTGCGGCGTGCGTCTCATTGGAAGAGGCGGCTTAAGATCGGGCAGATAGTCGTTGCTGAGACTGCCAGCTCGCGAGTTCGACGCTTTGCCCAAGCTCGTGCCCGACGCGTTCGAGTGCAAGTTGCTTGTGAGCTTGAGTCCGCTCAACACCCGGATGTCCGGGCAGATTATATCTATGTGCTTCACTTTTTCGTGCACTTCTCGCGCAGAACTCGTCTCCTTCATCTTTTCGCTCGAGAAACCAGCAACAATTGATAGGCTGTATCCTCTGGCAATATTGCACGTCTGAAAGGTGGGTGCGAGGTTGCGCGGAAGGCAGAAGTTCTCATAGTACTTTCCGGGAATCTCCAACTCGTAGGCATTGTTCCCCACAAACCCTGAGCTCGTTGCCGATGACAACCTCTGGCGCTTGCATTTTCTCAAGTCAAACTGCAAGTTTTGGTACGTGTTGTTGCACAAGGGGAGTGTTTCCTCCACCTTGGACTGGTGGATCTCCCTTGTCTCCCCATCATCGTCTAACGCAGATATGATTGTCATCGAAGTAAGCTCAAACTTGAGACTTTGTAGGTAGACAATACCTAAGCCATTTGATTGCTCTGGTTGGCCATACTTGGCCAAAGAGTATGTCGCAGGGTCTACATCAGAGACTAGGTAGAGCTTAAACGATGGCGAGGCTGTGGGTGATAGACTAGGCGGATGAGGCATCCTGATTTCAAATGCAAACGGAACATTTAAGCTTTTCAAGCCCACTTCGATAGCCTTAGGAGATATGGATGTCTGATGGGCCTGGCCTTTGGGTGAGCCGGTGTCGAAAAACGAACGCAAGAACCGGTTTCCGCCTTTGAATTCTGGAGTGGAGGGCGTGGAGCTCGTTAAAGTTGGAAATTTGACCCCAACTACCTCAGGAAATCTGTTCTTGAATGTCAATTCCTTGCGAAAAAATATTTCCCTATACTCTTCTGTTTGTCTTCCGTCCTTATACGGATTGTATTGGTTATTTATGTCGAGAGGGAGAAAGACAAACGGGTCGAACGCCCGGGAATTTGTCTTGAAAATAGATGACTTTTTGCATGTTACCTTCACGAAGTATTTGATACTGGCCATCCCGTTCATGTCTGGCAAGGACGGGGGAAGTTGCGCGTCAATGTGGTAGTGCTGTGCTTGAAGGGTCTGGGTATCGCTTATACTGGGACGTCCTGGTTTACTTATACCCAGTATGTAGTTATTTGCTGACCTCATGATTGTCCTTCGATTGAAGTTTCCGTTGTTAATGACCACATTGTAGTTGTTCTTGCTGAACAGTATCTTGTTTGATATACCGCTCAATTTCTTGCATGAGTTTGAAAGGGGAATTTTAAACTGGAAGCCATAAGTATAAGTGCCCGGGGCTAAAGTAAAATCTTTAGCCTGTGACACTTTTCTTACGTTTTCGGGCGGGAAGACGATCATAGAGTCATAAAGTATTTTGTGAGTATCCTGACGAAACTTATCCTTGTCTTCCCTTTTGCTCTTCCTGGTATCTTTTCGTTGTTGTTTTCTACTCCTTTTCTCGGTATTCTCAAAATGTGGCTCGATTGGAATTACTAGCTGTGTTTCAGCAATACCTTCTAGTTTAACTTGAATAGATGTTAATGTTATAGCTGTTGTTGTATTGAATTTCACGACGCCGCTAATTATATCGTGATTCGTAAACGTTCCCCCAGTACGACTTTTATCAATCTCAATTTGAACGTCGGTGCCCATATCGTTATTGCTAACTATATTACGAATTTCTAGTTTTCTAAGTGAAATCTCAGTCGGTGGAGGTATTTTGCTAAAAGGGCCTACAACTGCAGCAAACCTAAAGCCGCACATGTCCCGCGCACACAGCCTCAACTACCTAGATCTTAGTTTAATTAAGTGATATAATGAACAATTAATCCTTAAATCCCATGATACATATCAACAACTCTCACTAGATAATTCAAACTGTAAAATTCATATCGTACAAAGTCAAAACATACCTTTGCTTTGAATTTGGCTTTGGTGCCTACCTAGGGTATTGCTCGGGGCACACACACGTGACATAGACCTGCAGGTTATGGCAAACTTCGCCAACCCATGCGCTTTTCCATCATCCAACTCCTGGGCCAAATGTTTGCACGTATAAAAAGCATCCGTTTACCCCATCAAACGTTCAACCCTTACAGATTGACTAGATCTTTCAATTCATCAATTAGAATGTCTGCTCCTCAAACTACTCAAGTCGAAATTATCCAAGAGGGTGACGGCAAGACCTTCCCTAAGGTTGGTGACACTGTCACTATTCACTACACCGGAACCTTGGAGAATGGTAAAAAGTTTGACTCTTCTCGCGACAGAGGTAAGCCATTCCAATGCACTATTGGTGTTGGTCAAGTTATCAAGGGCTGGGACACTGGTATTCCAAAATTGTCTGTTGGCACCCAAGCCAAGTTGACCATCCCAGGCCACGAGGCTTACGGTCCGAGAGGTTACCCAGGTTTGATTCCACCAAACGCTACTTTAGTGTTTGACGTTGAGTTATTGGGCGTCAACTAATTGTGCCATTTGATTGAATAGTTAAATATCAATATAGCTTCTCAAATTTGTCACTTTGACGTTGTTCTGTAGTGCAATAGTGGGCAAGTTTATCTTATAATGCATATCGTACACCTGCAACTGAGGTAGCTCGATGATATGATGACTTCTATTCTCAGTGACGTAGGTTGCGAAATATTCAAGTTCGTGTTGGCAGAAAGGAAGAATAGGGGTGATGGTTTGTTTCAAGGGGGATTCATTTCTTGCATCTGCAAATCCCCAGTATGTTCCCCGGTTCATTGCTCTGTCGGTTGTTAAAGTTGTGGAAACAGTCAAAATCCGGGACGTTGGATTTTCAATTGTGAAAATGAAGTGCATCAGCTCATCAAGCCTATCAATGTGAAGCAAGACCCTGGGGTTTTGAAGGGGTAGGACAAATTCCTCTTCTTCCGTTTCGTAGATGTTTTCGGAATCGGAACTTTTTCGCTTATAGCGAAATGTGATATTCGCAATAATCTTGACATTTAAGGTTGTCGGACGATACTTCGCGCTTGTGACAAAGTGACGCAAGAGAATAAGATCTTTGCGGGTCAATTCGTCTACCCATGTTGACGCTACTTCCGGCGTTGCAGCTCGCAAATGAAATTTGGTGTCGGAAATATTCACCTCACTCGACAGCAAGAGATTATAAGTATCTTGGATCTCCGTTTTCAATTGCCATGTTCTTGAAAGCAGAGGCATGGAAAGGTCTTCCGACTCAGCTCCGAGCACAAATGGATTCGGGATATAGGACGAACTATTTTTGAGAAAGCCTGGTGAAATGACATGTTTTTGCGAGAATGGAAGAGGCAATACTTTCAATTCCATCTGAGTGATGTCAAATTCAGCGTCGTCTGCAGATTCGCTTGACACAATAATTTTGAAATATAATACCATTTTAATGTCACTGTCTTTAAACACTTTACAACTTGGAGATTTTGTGATGCGCACACACAAACCATGTTGTAGCTTATTCGTTTCTGATAAAATAGCTTCAAGCAAGTCAATTGGCTCATCATCTTTCATCATATTCCAATTTGCTTGTGCACGTAATTCTTTTGACTCAATCGTGTCTTCATAAACTGTAGCATCTACCGAAAGTTTCACGTTCTTACATCCGGTATGCTTTAATGATTTTCCTGGTAACGTAAGGTTAATTAATGTTTCGAGTTTCTCTCCTATTATAATATTTTTTGAAAACATTTCAGCTTCAATTTTCAAATTTGGCTTGTATGGATTCACAAATAATCTGCTCATAATCCTGCCCTTCAATTCTTTTCGAATCTTCACAGTTAAGTCTGTCTTAGTTTCGGCATAAACTTCAAAACTGTGTTTGATTTTTTTAGAATCTGGAACATATAGTTCTTGTTTATTAAGTAAAATTTCATTTTCTTTAAGCTTGATTCGTATCGTCAACGAAAAGTTGATCCCTGTGACCAGGAACCATCCTGTGTTTAATACCTTTTGTTTTACTTGTAAAACTAGGGCTTTACTTCCAAATCTGGATAGATTGAATTTTGCTTCGTTGCAATCTGGAGTTGAAATCTGTAATTGTGTATCTTGAGTTCCTGAGTTCGCGATCTGAATCACACTGCCATTGTCATATTTCACATTGATGTTGTCTAATGATAAGTCGATATCACTACCGTGAATGGCCTTGTCGAAAACAGCAACGTCAAAGTTTGAAATGAGCTTGATTTGAGTAATCACTGTATCGTAAACGCACACTTGATCATGAAACGATTGATTAAACATTACAATATCTGTATCCACAAGCCTTGGATGGTCATATAGATTAACATTATGACAATCAGAAAAGTCCATTTCGGGGTATGTCTGGTGAAGGCGGGGTTTTCCCAAAAGGGATAGATTCATAAGCTGCTTCAAAAAAATCGAACAGTCATTTGCTTTTGCTGCAGTTGATATTAACTTTGCTGATATCAACTCGTAGATAGCATCCCAAGCCGGGGAGATGCACTTCGATTGTGCTTCCTCATAAAAATGCACAGCTTCGTTATAATCACTCATTTCCAGGTAAGTATCGGCAATTTCAACAAGTAAGAGAGCCTCAAATGAAGAGAGAAATGCAGAGTGTGATGTTATGGTAGATTCTCTTGCTAACCCGCAAAGTTTTATCTTATAAATCAAAACGTTTTTAATACTGGTGAAGGGTTCGCTAAGAGGTTCAGAGCCGAATTCAAGCTCGCTGACACCATTTAATTTGTTAACAGCCATCTTATACAAAGCATTGGGACTAGTCACTAAAAATGAGCTGTCTGATAAAAGTATTCCTCCGATGTACGTAGTGTATTCTTTTGATTTCTTGCCCTTGACAGGAGCAGCACTTTCACGACTCTGAGAAACTGAGTGTGGTATGAGACCTATCAATTGAGCTAACCAATGATATTGTGTGGCGATCCAAATTTGAGTTCCAGGCTGTGAATTAGCAGTGAGCAATTGGGATATTGAATTCACATGAGCTGCATGTTTCTTTATTGCTAAAAGAGAATTTTCGACGGAAAAATAGCCACGTACAATGTGAATGGCGAGTATATCAAGCAAGGTGCGCCATTGTACGTACATTTTCTGGTCATGTACTGTTTTAGACTTGCTGAAGAAACGCAAAGTGTACGTCGTTAAAAGCTCGAGCAAGCCGTTGTATGATTGTTCCAAGAAAGGAATGCTCGATTCGACGTTGTGTGGATGCATAAGTTGAAGAAGAACACCTTGCTTTATCAAATTTCTAATTTCGAGTATTTTTGGCAGAAGCTCGATGCTGGTCTTTATTTCTGATCGAGGCATAGTGTAGTATTTTTTAAATCTCTCTTTGACACGGAGATGTATATCAGAGTAGAAATCGGTTGTCGATGTCTTCAAGGTATTAATCAATGATGACACCAAGATTTCACATTCCGACTCCATGTTGCCTGCCAGTAACAGTAAGTGGAAAAGACTCTGAAGATTGGCGAGTCCAGAAACATGTCTTAATTGAGATAGACGGTTTTGAATGTCATCATTGTCGGTAGAAGACGAGACAACCACAGCCACGAAACGAACGTTATAAACCAGATACTTTGTCTTAGTGGCCGCAAGAGTCTCTGCTAGCTGACTATCCTGGTCTCGATTATCGCCAAGAGTATACAAACAGACGATAGCGAAAGGCAAGTCGCAAATGTATTTGGAAAACCATCTACTTGAAATCACGCCACAGGGAAATATGTCAGACAGAGTGTGGAATGGCGAGAGTGGAGAGTGCGTATATGCCACATTGTGTTTATGTCTGGCAATGCTTGAATTTATTTCTGTTTCTGAGTCCACGTAGCAGATGCGGAATTTTGTTGCCAGTAGTCGGTTCTTGATAATCACGTTATCCCATACTGGATGCGAGAGTTGCGCCTTCTCTAAATATGACTTTAGACAGGCGGCCTCTGGTCCGTCGCCAAGAGCGATTTTCACAAGCGGGACAAGCTGACTCGTGAAAGTATATTCATAGAATTCCATTTGGGCGTAATGCTTGATGTGTGTGCGGAATCGCCAGACATGTAATCATGAGCCATGTATATACTAAGCACACTACCGAAGAGCGTTCGACGAGACTGCTGCAGGAAGCTCTCTGAGGCATGCCATATACACCAGACCTTGGAAGGAATTACAGTTTGCTTTGTCTTTTTTTTTTCCATCTGCATATATATGACCGTTCAACATATTTGAAAATGTACCATTCGATATATTTTGCCACATGCAAAAAAGGCGTCCTAAGCGCCCTAATAGCTTGCTCTAATCTTCGTTGCCCCGAACCATGCGTAAAGACGCAGGCGCATTAGATAGTGCGAAGAACAACCGGCATAGACACTGCACCGGCTCCCATCGCCTTCGTCCATATATTGTATTTGAATACGGCCACTCTCAGAAACCAACTTTTCTTCCAAAAAGACAATCAGCAACAATAGCGATGTCAGATCCCATCAATGCCAACCCCACAATCATCGATATATCGAACTTACCGACTAGACTAGATACCCTTGAAAAAGAAAAAGACGAGAAACAAGAGTTGGTTGAAAGGATCCTCTCGCTCTCGCTAGATCGCCAAGTCCACTTCGTTGAGCCCCCAGAAGCCGTGCCAGATCTTACTTCCGAGGGCGAATTATCTAGTGCCACAGATGATGAGCTCCACGATGACGACAATGACGATGACAATGACATTGACGACGAGGATGAAGATATCATCGATGCACAAGAGATTTTTGACTTGATTGCCACCATCTCTGACCCCGAACACCCGCTTACTTTGGCACAGCTAGCCGTTGTGAATCTAGCAGACATCACTGTCACGCATGGTGCAAACAAGAAGCTCGACATCTCCGAGGTCTTAATCAAAATTACCCCTACAATCACCCACTGCTCGTTGGCAACCTTGATTGGGTTGGGTATTCGAGTACGGCTTGAGCGGCTGCTTCCTCCGAGATTTCGGATCCGGATTTTAATCAAGGAAGGAACACACCAATCAGAAAACCAGGTCAACAAACAGCTTAACGACAAGGAGCGAGTGGCTGCCGCTTGCGAGAATGACCAACTTCTCTCGGTGGTTCTGCAAATGCTTAGCACGTGCAAATAAGACCAATACGAATGGTAGCTAGAGTATCTAACGTAATATTTTATAGTACATCAGAACAGAGTGTCGTGAGTGATGCCTATCTCTGCCTTAGCGACAATCATGTGACAGATATCAACAATGATAAATTTGAAGATGAAGTTTTTAATGAACTCCAATAGTGTGACCAAATTTGCCTGAGATCCGCGTCGGCCAAAACCTGCGACGAGGGCCTCGATGTTCCCGCTGAGGCGTATGATTTGCGAGTAAAATTTGAACTTTTCGGTCTGGTTCTCTAGTCGCTGCGTGGAGCTGGCTTGGACACTTGATCTTACCGAATGACTTACAACTTCTGGTTTACTTGTGAGGGTCGGGAAAGAGGACCCTAAAGAAGATCGCCCCGACTCAGAGGTGATCAAATGCAGCTCTCTTCTTTTTACAAGCTTGTTGTAGAACTTGGATTTCAGTAGAATTCCATTAGATTGGGAACTCTTTTGCGTGGTGCATTCGTCAATGCTGGAGGTTCCGCTGGTGGTGAGGGTCGGAAATGTTTGTGAGGCGTTTGCTGGAGACACAGATATCCTGTTATCGCTCATCAGAAACGGCGCCGGCTTAACATGTTGGTTGAGACCGAAAATAGATAGTTTGCGTTTCCCCAGCAAAAAATCTCGCGAGAATGTAGACATTCTATTACTGTTTTTTGTAGCGCCTACAAGCTTCGACGGAATCGACGACATGCTCATCAAATCAAGCTCTGAAGACATGTAATTAAAAGAGACCGCCATTTCGCTCAGATTGTCTGCATCGAGTTGGTTGTCGATTTGTGGGTCCTCGGAATCGGTCAAGTCTGGGATGAAGTCGGTCATTCGGTACTCTGCCACACGATCCTCGAACGAGCGTATTAGGGATTCATCAAGCATGATGTATTCGTCGTTGTCTAAGCTACTCAAGACGCGGGTTAGCATTGCGTTGATGTCATTCAACAATGAGTTTTTGGCCTTCAGATGCCTGATTCCGATCTCGCTACAGAGCCAGAGGTCAGCCGGCAATGCTATATGAGGCAATATCTCAATAGGCACTGATTGTTTCTTTGGTTTATATGAATCTGGGTTGAGGATAACTGATTCGTCTTTGAGGTTCAATACTCGTGATAGAAGCATACACATGAACATGTACTTGGTGCGTTCTAGAGGTACTGCGAGCTGTAATTCCTGGAACTTTTCAAAGTCAACCGTTTGTTCACTGATGCTCTTGGAATGCATTCGGGTTTATGCTATTCTAAAGGAACGTTGATTTAGAACACTTGTTAAGGGTTGTGAAAAGGAAGTGTGGCGGGCTTTTGATCGTTGTTCGTGGAACAAACTCAGACTGCCAGTATGGGAGTGCACACAGCCAACTCGGCCAAAATACTACATCTGGGGGTAACCTTGTCATGGAGAACTCCACGTTTCAAAAAGCCCCAGGACGGAATAAGCATATTGCACATACGATAGAAAGTCTTTGTGACCATCTCTGCTGTAGTGCTTTCAATGCTTGCCTACATTTAATATCCAAACGTACTGATATTTATGAATGCAGCTCGTGCGTGGATTCCTGGACTCACATGTATTCCGTATGTCGGGTGTGGGTATAAGTATGGTTTCTACATAGGCGAACGGGCGCGGCTGAGTATGGGTCAATGGACATGACTACACAACAACGCCTCCTTTCCATTCGCGAAATTTACCTAACTAACACACCAACGGTTGGTCGCTATATATTTGCTCATGAAATATCATGGCAACCGTGCCATGAGTATTCATTCTTTTACCGGGCAAGGACTTATACGGGGCTTGTCGGAATGCTCGTGATTTTTCTAAATTTCTAAGTTGGACACACAGCTTTCCAGTGCCACGTCAGCCACCTATCACGATTTAGTGGTGGGCAAGGTTTTTTTGGGTCCTGTTTAATTTAGATTTCATAAATGAGATGAAACAAAGGATCATGCAAAATAAAAATAAAAATGATAAGAAAAAAAAAAGAGAAAAAGAGAGGACCCAAACAAACAACAGGACATGGTCACTATGCGTTTCTACTAACCATTTCTCCCTTGTATTGTCAATAAAACTTATTGCCGTATGGTTTGACATTCAATAGTACTTTATATATATAATTCGTAACCATTCTAATTTTGTATTCAAATTCTTTGATGTTCAATTGTCTCAGTTTACTTCAACTCTTGGCGTGCCGTCTCTTTTGTATCTTCAACAATTATCAACCACAACAATCAATTTCAGTTGCAAAGCCGGCGAGAAACCACGTGTCTTGGCCTATTAAAAGGAAAAAAAAAAAAGAACACACCCTCCTGGACATCCTTCGCACTCTGGATTACCAGCAGCCAGTATCTATCCTCAAAGTTACCCCATAGATAGGGAGCAGACGGTTTGCATCCGATACCTTCCGATATTTCATCACGTGACCCAAGATAAACCAGCGCAAGTCCCCTGTGTGCATACCAATTCCGTACTTTTATGTCTATTTTCTCGTAAAAACACCGCAAAACCGGAGAGATAAACCGGATAGCCCAAGTATAAATCCAAATGATTGGAAACAAAAGGCCCAAGTTCCGCTTTTCTTTCACCATCAATGAATTGTCGAAGATCCCGCACACGTCTGGCTATTGCTACGCGGAGATATCTGTTGCGGACGGAAACCCCAGTGGAATTCGAGCTGCCTTGGCCCTGTTCAAACCATTTTCATCCCTGGCGAAAGAATCCAATGAGACAAAAGTTCATTCAGATTCCTCGAGTTCAGCTAACCTGACTCCGGAAAACAAGGCCTCTTCCCATTCGTCTTCCCGAAGTATTCAAGTACGTACACTGCGATACCGCATCCACAACTTCAAATGTCTGTTTAAGTTTTCAATGACCTGCAACATAAAATTCACGCTTCGAAGAAAGGATGATATGATTGGTGATAAGTATATACTTCTTCGGGTGTATTACGTCACAGAGAAGAATTCCCGACACGATCATCCTACAGAATTAGGCATCGTAAAATTAAACTTGACTGAATACTTAAACTTCAATGAGCCTGTCACAGCAAAATACCTTCTTCAGGAATCTAAGGTCAACTCAATCTTGAATCTTACTATTAGCTTGGAGGAGCTTCCGGCGGATTTTGACTTCCACACTCAGTTGATGATAAACGGCTCCGAACACGCACATTCAATCACAGAGGCGAGCTCTGGGATCACAAGGGCTTCAGGAAAGCAAACTAATACATTTAAAATCCCGCAGTTTCAACGTCAGAATGTGTTTGGGGGCCTTGACGGTGTTATAAATCCCCAAGCAGGAAGAGAATCCGGACAAAATCTGTCTGTTGACCAGACAGATTCCGCATCAGTCCCGCTACACGAAAAGTCAAGTAAGGAAACTGAAAATAATCTTGAAACAGAGAAGCATATGCCAGTAACTGTCGCAAAGCCCATCGAGGATGTCATTGTTGATCCTATAATTGGCAGTCTATATAGAAAGATCCTTGAATCCGCATGGGACCCCGACTTACATGCGCTTTTAGAGCTCACGCCTCAGAAAGTTGTTGATGACATCTTTGATCTGAAGAAAGACCCTTCCAAAATGGAAAGCAATCTACAGCATTATCGAGACTTGCAGCCGCCTGAAGACGACAATGGTATGAAAAATGCAGATGGGTTGATGATAGAGTCGAAATTCAGAAACAACTTGACGAGTTGGTCGATCTCCTGGACGTAAAAAATCCGCGGCTCAAAGACCTCGTTGAACGCTTCAAAAAGAAACCTTCTATATGGCATATATCTTCCTTTGTCCATATGCGATGCTTAATACGTGAGA
Source organism: Metschnikowia krissii (assembly GCA_030561945.1). Taxonomy (NCBI): domain Eukaryota; kingdom Fungi; phylum Ascomycota; class Pichiomycetes; order Serinales; family Metschnikowiaceae; genus Metschnikowia; species Metschnikowia krissii. The sequence goes on along the minus strand of JAKTYP010000065.1, from coordinate 200,020 downwards.
GCCGTTCTCGTGCCCTCAGGAGTGGAAGTGTGCTTATATTTGGCCATGACTTTGATGTCTTACCATTTCTCGCATTTTCAGATCCCTCCTGGATCTTTTGAAGCTCTTCAAGAAGATTTCCTAGCCGCTTATCCAAAGAGTTGGGTTTAATGAAGGCAAATTCGGGGGACAGTCGGATGGACGTGTCCGGCAGTGAGTTCCTCGTCACACGACGTAAGTTGGAAGAAACGTATGGCAACGCTTTGCAGTAACTACAATGTGCGTGGCCTTGAGCTTGACAGGCCTCATAAATGCACCTTAAGCCTCTGGTGTCTCTGAAGCCTCTGAACTTTCCATGATTGATGAAGCGAAGCATATTGATGCCGACAATATCACATTCAATATTCTCGTTGTGCGGCTCACTCGAATTGACGCTTAATCTGACTGATGCCGATGGCGTATCGAAGTCCCGATGCATTCCAAGAAGATTGTAATTTGGGAAAATATATAGCCAAAGTAATTGCAAAGATTGGGAACTAGTTTTGTTGAGGATAAAAGCGAGTTTAATGTTGCAAGCCAACTTTTTACAGTAGGAAAATCAGTTTTGCTATGAAAATTGCTAATGAAAATACTGACCAAAGGTATTCGCCAGTGATACTTGCGGGGGACTTAGAATATTTTGTGCATGGTATTCTCTGTTTCTGTGTTGTATTACGCGAGCTCTGCTTTCAACACGGAATACGAGCAGGGTGAATAAAGCCGCACATCGACGTCAAGTGAATACATGCAAACTTTTTATTATAACAACCATTATAAAAAGAAATTCAAAAAAGAAAAAGAGAAACTGTATCTATATCTCATGGAATGATTCTGTGTATCGATGTACCAAGTATTCTCACCATTAGAACAAGTCTATTACGCTTAAATTTAGTTTTAGTTGGCGTAGTTCCTTCTGCCGTATCCTCCGTTGCTTCCACCACCGTTACCGCCGTTACCATTATTCCTTTGAGCTCCATTGAAGTTACGATTGTCCCGGCTATCGCGATGCTCGTTGTTGTAATCGTTAGTGTAGTTTTTCTTTTGGAACCCACCAGCCGTTCTTCTCTTTTGATTTCTATTTCTTTGCTCCATGTTCAACATATTTTGCTCCTTGGCTTGGTCCATCACCACGTCAGGCAAACGAATGGACTTTATGTGAGCACCACGTACGTATATTTCCGTCATCTTCTGAAATTTTTCGCCGTTATTAAAGTTGTAGACGACATCAGTCAATGTCAAGTTCATCCACGAGTCACAATTGTTCAATTTACCGAACACAGTCTCGCCGTTTTTCAACTCCACGAGTATCTCGTGTTTTTTTATGCTAGTTAGCATATACAATGGCAACTATAAGGAAGTAATTAGTATAATGTTCGAGCCAGAAAGCAGGTTTCAAAATTTGCAAGAAAACATACCATTTTAACCAGAAACTAAACGTATAAATCCTCTAAAGATGGTGATACTGGCGACCCGCTAATGTTTGCGCTGCTGACCATAGTGCTCATATTATTGATGTATACACGACCACAAATTATATTATTCACCACGTTCGAGCGCATCAACACAACAGTCACATCAAAGAGTGGAAAATCTACTCTTTATCTTGGTAATAATCAACTCTTAAGTGGTCATATAAGTGTATTTTAAATTCTGTTTAGTGTCTAAAGGCCTGGAAATACTCTCCATATCCCCTAGTTGTCTGGGGGTGGTGCAGATGCGCCCCTCAATGTCAATGGATACGGTGCCTCTTCGCCGTCTTCGTCAACGTTATCGCCCAATCTGAACCCTACATAATCATCGGTCTCTAGTCCTTGAGCTGCCTCTTGCAAGGACCCCAAGTCTCCAGGAGTCATTAATCCAATCTTGCTCCGAGGGGATCCTGGCACAGAAAGGGGCCTAGTCAATTTTAGGTTCGAGCTGTTTTGGAAAGGATTGTTGCCATTTTTGAACATGTGAGGATAGGCACGCTTCAAAGACAATTGCCGGGCTTTGACATACTCAAGGCCCATTCTCTTCCAGTCCAACAAATCAGATAATCTTTCGGTACGGTTTCTCTGGTTGATTCTTTGTCTTCTGGTTTTCTCTGTGAAGTCGAACATATAGTCCACGAGTTGGTTGATAGACTCGTCCACAGACTTTTGTCTTCTGTCCACGATGTAGATACCATAATCACTGGTGTTCTCTATTAAATCTTCCATGTAGCCGCCAAAGCCAGACAAGTTTGTCGTAATTGAAGGCACACCCATGACAGTACATTCTGCTGGCGTATATCCCCATGGTTCATAGTAAGACGGGAAAACACCCAAATGACAACCCCTCACAAATTCTTCATAGTCCAATGACAAAATGGGGTTGTTTGCGTTGAGAAATTCTGGATGAAAAATGATTTTGACTCTATCTTCTGGTTTATTAAACAACTGCACGCGACGGATTTGGTTCAAGATTGGGTCTGTCGCATCATCTGTCATATTGTGCGTGACAATTGGAGGCAACCCCTCTCTTTTCAAAGCAAAGATTCTTCTTTTTAATAAGACTCTGTCAGCTGGTTTGATCAAAGCGTCAATCGATGGTACTTCTTCTCCATTAGAGTGGGAAACAGCATGCGAATTGGGGAATCTGGCACAATGCTCAAACAAACGGTCGCCAATTTTTTTCTGAACTTCAGCAATCGTGCTTTCTAACTGTTTCACCACGGCCTGCCCCTTTAATGTCTCAACTGTGTAGGAGTTGATCTTACCTGGCATAATGATAAAGGCAACAACGGTCATTTTTGAGTTTGCTTGCTTCAATCTATGATTCAATCTGGCCAAAGACTCAATAAAAAAGTCGGCACCTTTGTTTCTAAACTCGTATCTTCCTGCAATAAAGAAGTACAACGTATTATCCAATTCAAAATCGTAGTTGCCATAGAAATGACCCTTAACAAATTCGTTGATTTTTTCTTTGTTCAATGCATGCAAGTTTTGAAATTCATGGACTGCTGAGAACTTCACTACATTCAAGCCATTTGGCAAGACACCATCTGGCTTTCGCTTCAACAAATGCTCCGACTCGTACGCAGTGATATGTGAGACAGTAGTAAAAACATCAGCGGAGTGCGTGGCGGAGCGTTCAATACAGTAGCGATGGTAGATACCTCTCTTACCAGCTTCTGCGTCGACATCGAAATACTGCAAGTTGTTGTAGAAGTCCGTGGACCCAGCACACAAGTACCGTCCAAGCAAAGTTGCGTGAGTGGTGAAGATGGTTGTGACATCAATTTTTCGCTTACGGCAAAGAGGCAATGCCACGCCGGCCAACCATTCGTGGCAGTGGCAAATAACAGCCCTCTCACGGTCGTGAAATACTAACTCGCCCAAAAACCACGCGACAAGGTACCCTAAAAGAATAGCATCGTTTGTTTCTGAATCGTGGTCAGGTGTGGGAATACCGGCAGAGGTCCAAAGATCTGCCTTCCATTCGTTCAACTTATATCCTGCGGAATAAATGTCGAACAAAAGCACACGCGGCGCTCCTTCAATCAACCACCGACCATATACCCACTTGATACCCCGCTCACTCATTGTGTCCAACGTCTTTTGCACGAGAGGATCCGCAACTGGAATCTCTTCTACTTCAATTTGGGCACTCTCATGATGAAGCGGACCAATCAACGTGTACCGTTCTCTGTACTCGGCGACAGTGATTGGGGCCTTTGACTTAAGAACCGAATAGATTCCGCCAACCTTGTGGGCGACTTCAGTGGCAACCTCGAAAAGGAGATGGTTCTGGATATCTCTGGTCATATTTTGTTATCGTTTTTTTTTTTCTTTTTTGATTCTATTAGCAATAGTTCGTGTCAAACAAAATCTTTTATGGCAAGCTATAGGAGGGAGTAGTACCTTGAATGTTTCGGCGATACCTGGAAGATGAAAACAGACGGATATGTGATTGGTGCTTGCGGCGTTTGCCTGAAGAACTTTCCTAGTTTTCACTTGCTTAAAAAAGACGTTGTCACCCGAAAGAGACTAAGATGGAAAGTGGTAAGGAAAAAAAGAACTTGGGATACCTTATCTGTACGTTTATTGCGAGGCTGGCTTGGGGTGCGTAAAACGCTTATGCGATATTGTGGGGCACCACGTCCAGCGTCGAGACTAAATCCTAAAGGAGGGGAAGCACCACAACTACAACTACCCGAATCCTCCGGAAAAAAAAAGCTTAAATTATGAGGCACATCATACGATTTCTCTCATCGAATTCTGTTTCTTCTCTGCTATTTTCACAGCATCTCCCCTGACGGTTATTTGTCATTAACTTATTAATTGATTTAAAGGCGACCCGTTTTTAAATATGGTTCGGATCATCGAGGTTGCCAAAGTCCGCTTCCGGACATTGAAATATTATTAGTACTGGCTGACCCGCGCGCATTCGACCCACCAGGAAAAGCGTGGGTTCCATGCATCTGCATTGCTCGGATCCCATCCCCACATTTGAACTTCGGAATGTCTTAAGAAAAATATACATATTCTTCTAGAAAAACACTGGTGTTTGATAAAAAATTTTATAGAGAAGTCAGCATAAGTTTCGTTGCTGGTATAGTTGGCATCGGTTGCCAGAACAACACGACTTATCTTGTTTTTTGCTCTTCAAAGCCTGAAACTCTAAACCCATGGCTCAAACAAAGTATGCAGGTTGAACTTGCCGAAAAACAATGAATCATGAGACGTTTGGGAACCGGCTGGTAAAGGCCTCTCACATAATAGACAGTTTACAAAACTTAAATAGATTCTGGCGGGGTAGGTCTCCGGAAGCCCCTTTTATATGACACATACTAACATTAATTATTGGAATGAGAAACTAAAAATTGTCATATATTTGCTATTCTTTCGAGTGGTTGTTTTTTTTTTTGTTTCATTTTTTGTCCAATAGAGTTTCAGTGTGTACTGTACGTTCGCGGTGCCGGTTTAGAAATCTTTGGCCAATGCTAAATTAAAAAAAAAAAACCTCGGGTTTGATCTTACGGTTATGCAAGATTTCAAAGATCAGGCAATTTTGTTGCGACATAGCCGCTTATTGTCGGGCTTTGAAATCCTGTACACCGTTATTTAAATACTCACCATCCATTTCTTGGTGTCCGAATAAAGTTTACAGATCAATTGTTCAAGGAGGATGTGGTACTTTATATTGTGTGAAAGTAACAAACCTTATCCTTAAAAGTTTTCGAAAATGTAAAAAATCTCAGCAGAATGATACCACATCACCAGCTTATTCATGCCAAGGAGGATATGTTGGGTCTAGAGCACCAGGTTTTAAGCAGCTATCTGAACGATGAAGCTCTCCCAATAATTGGACTCAAAGAATTGTAAATATTACCAAAGAAAGGTTATGAATATTTGGTTCAACTCTGGTTTGTGTTTGATTTTAAAATGAAACGATAGTCTGGTCTTTATCGATTAAGCAGATGGGAAAGCTGTTTTATATATTCCGCAAAACAAATATGTAGTTACGTAGACCAGAATGTGAGCTTTTACAATGAAAGAGAAAATCATTAAAGTGTCTAATGGAACCCAGTCAGGTCGTTAATGATTCTGCTCTCCTTTCGTCTTTGATATATATATATATATGTGTGTGTGTGCGTGTGTGTGTGTGTGTATGTGTATCTTCATTAACGTTTTGTTTCCTATTTGTTTGATTCTGTCACCAAGGTGAACACGTCGCTCCCTTGGATTTTTTCTTTTCATTCATTCTTTGAGTTTATGCTAATCTTCCATTTCAGAATCTGAGTCAGCTGCAGAACCCAGAAATAGAGTTTCATTTGTTTTTGGGTCAAATCCAAGCCAGTCTGCTTCGCCGTCATCATCTTCCATTTCTTCTTCGTCTTCAGAGCTTTCAGGGCTAGCAATATCCAATTTTTTGTAGCTGTTCGATTCAATTGACGTTGAAACTGGTCGTTCTCTTGGTGCTACAAGGTACGAATGCATATAATCCGACCTTTTGGTGAGCAAAACAATCTCTTTAGCAACACGAGCCAAGAATCTCTTTATTGTTCTCAAATGAGGCTGGAACTCGAATTTATGTTGGCTAATGTGTCTACCATTATACGCAATGGTTTCTTTCACCCAGAGCAAGTTGAATTCAATATGATGACTTCCTTCAGCCTTTGTCATCTTTTCCGCCAAGTACTTCAATAGCCTGTCCACATAAACAGTAGGAATGTCAGCACAGACTAACTTGATGTCAGAGACAGGTATGCTCTCAACAACATTATCAATTAAATAGCTTTCATTCAATCTGAACGCCATTACCAAAGCAAAAACCCAACTTTTTTCTTGAAGACTCTCGGTTATGCTTTGTGGAGTGACATCCATGTCCAAGTCAAAAGGATCAAACACTACCGATAAATCAGTAGAATAGATCAACAATCCTTCTGTCGACGCAGCTGCAAATGCTGAAGAAGTTGGCGAGAATTTAACCGATGTAACTCTGACTTGCGGTCTGAGACTCCGCACGCCTGGGTCTCCACGATGAGAGCCTGGCAAGCTTGTGTCGATTCTATCCTCTTTATCAGTTTCTTCTCCTTGAGTATCGATCAAGTCGATAGAAATTCCTGCGTCAGTAATTTTCTTACTGTTCAACATGGTCAATGTTCCATCGAGAGACATGTTTTCAGACACAATAAACTTCTTGAGAAGAACCTCGTCTTCAATGTCATAAAGACATATACTGTTATTGTTACCTCCTGCGATAAGATTGTGGCCATCAAATGAATATGAGATTGTTGTGAAATTCTTAGATCTGGCGCTGTTTTTCAGAGCAAATCTATCCTCCAAATGTCTTCCAGCAAACACATCTCTTCTGACGTCTAAGATATGTTCTTGCTTGGCCTCTTCGATATCATAAAATATCAAATTGCCATTAAGTGTACTGACTGCAACTTTTTTGCTGTCAGGACTCACAGCAAGAGCCAATACGTCATGTTCGACCTCAATTGGCTCAACTTGTTGCGAACGGCTGAAAATATTCCAAATACGAATGGTTTTGTCCCAAGAGCTGGAGGCTAAAATTGAGTTTTCTGTACCAAACGCTAGGCATGAGATCGGACCTTCATGACCTGCCAATGAATCCAAGAGAGACCCTGTTTGCACAGACCAAACATATATCTCAAACTCATCTTCCGAGCCGGCGACAACAACCTCTCCAGAAGGATCGACGGCCATGCTATTAAATTGAACTCTTTTCGGAGCAGTAAAGGTGCGGAAGTTACGGAAACGGATCAAATCCCAAGCTCTCACAGTACCGTCCATGGAAGCCGAAAACATCACCTGACCTTTCTTTGCAAACTCAACAGCACTTACGGCCCCAGTGTGCTCAGTAAATGTGAAAAGACAAAAACCTGAATGAATATCCCAAACTTTTAATTTTCCATCATCCGATGCAGTAACAGCACGAGCGCCATCGGGGGAATAGCACACAGCATTCATAGAGTCGTAGTGACCCTGTTGCTTTAAAATATAAGACTCAGACTGCCACTCATAAACTAACAATTGACCAGCCTTAGATGAGCCAAATGCAAACCATTCTCCTGACTTATTAATAGTGACGGTATCAACTGTATTTTGACCCATGCTCAATTGTTGAATCATATTGAAGTCTGGAAGTTCGTACAATCTGAATTCTCCAGTCGAGAAGCCAACTACCAATATGTTACTTTGCGCGTGGAAATCGGCACAGCTAACTTTAGTTCCCTCCATATGGAAGTAATGCTTGGAGACAATTCGCCACTGTGAGTTGTCACCTTTATCTGACTTGGGCAATGCATCTTCCGTTTCGCTATCACTTTCCATTTTCTCATCTTCGTTCGACAGCTCATCCACAGAAATATATTCCCATTGGAACAATGCGCCATCTTTACTGAGCGTGTAAATGATTTCCTGCGTAGCATCAAAAAATGCCCGTATAACATAATCACGATGACCAGACATCGTCATAGCAGCATCCTTGTCTTCGCTGTTGAGGGAAAAAATCCTCGTGGTCATATCCTCAGCAGTTGAAATCACAAACCTCGAGTCTTGCGACCAGGTTACCGAAATGACATCGCTAAAATGGCCAGCATAGTTTCTGTGGCGCACAAATGGCGCAAACTGCCTGTCTTCAGTATAATCAGGTGTCTTCCATATTTGAACAAACCTCTCTAAGGCCACCGCGAAGAAATGGCCATCATTAGAAAATTGTAGATCGTGCACTACACCTTTGAAGTTGAAATGGTGCAAGACAACCCTGGACACAAAGTTAACCAAAATACCACGTCCATCCTCATCCACAGAAATCAAGAGGGTTGCTTGCTTGTTTAAAGCAATTCTGGCAATGTTTTTCCTGTGTTGGTAGTTAAATGTGAATGCCTTATTACTTATCAAATCAAAGCAGCTCACTCTATTTCCAACAGGGCTCAATATCTTACTGCCGTCTTCTGTAAACACCAAATTACCTTGACGGTAGACAGTACCAACCAAGTTCGACAATTTGAAATCAGACTTCATGGTCCCTAAGATGACTTATAAAGATGATCGGCAGTAGTCGCATTTTTCACTGCGAGATGAGCGATGACATTGATGAATATATACGTATATACAGGATGCAAAACATATAAAGAATATTTTCCAGCTTGAAAAAGATAGAAATTTAAAGATTCATAACATTGATCTATTATCTATTATCAACTATCAAGCTATAGAGATATTGAATATGTGAGTTTGATTTATCAAAATTATTTGCAAGGTTCAAAATGTGGTGTACGGGTGTAATGTTGTGCTAGTCCATGAAATTGTCACCATGAAGCACCAAGACTTTAGAGCCTAAACTACATACATAACCATGGGTCTTTCCAGCAATGTTTTGAACATGAAGTTCATGAAAAACGCACATGATGACATACAGAATAAAAATCAGTTGCCTGAGTCCAAGAAGGTAAAAGACCTGTCGGAGTGGCTGTTGCCTGTTCATACAATCAAGCCTAAATTGAAGAACACTTTGACTGTAAAAACCGTGGGCTATGGTAGCATAGCTTCCTTGACTGCAAAAGATAATGAAGCTGAAAGCAAAAATCTACTGATGTCAGAAACAGCTTCTCTGTCACAAACTTCTGTATGTTTAAACACACTGAGTCTCGTAGGCTCCTATACAAGTAGTCCAGCATTGCAAGAACGTCCATACTAACAGCTTTTAGGAAAGCAAAAAGAATGATGCACACGCCTTTGTGAATGAAATTCTAAATACGGCCAAAAAAGAGAAAAAGCGGCTGCAGAACCCAGAAAAGCGCATACGTAAGAAAGCACGAACTCTGCTTTCGTGATGACCAACGTCATTTTTTCTTCTTTTCGGGCTCTGAGAAAAATCCCCCCTTTATGAGAACATCTCTTGTTGCAGTATTGATGTGCTTAAAACGATCAGGTCCCAAATGCGTACCCCCATACCATCTGCTGACAACAACCACAACATCCCAAACATCCATTATCTAAAAAGTTAGTATTAGGCAAGCGCCGCAGTAATAAAAGCTCATTAAGGATGTCATTAGACATGAGCAATATAAATTTATAAAGGTCTGTACGTACCGTCATCAAATGAAGCATGCGCAGTCCGGCGGCAGTTTCCCCGTCATCGTCGCAATCTTGAAAAGAAGTTCCATTTGAACCCTTAATCCTCATGGAGGTCATGTTATGTGTTGCCTTTGCAATTTTGCGGTCACACTTCAAATCATCAATACACTTGTTTGCCTCTTCTACCGAATGGACCTCTTTGGCATATGCGATAAATGAGGAATTGCGATCTACAATCGGATCAGACTGTACCCATTCGGCAGTATGATCACGTTCTTTCTTCGGTTTAATAGGTGACTCATGAGTTCCTGGTTTTCCATTATCTTGCATTTCCTCTCTTGAACTGTTATTCTTGTTTTTAATTTTCAATTTTTCCATTTTTGCAGCGATTTTTTCTTGTTCTCGTTTGTGTTCTCTCTCGTAATCTTCTAGAAATGCTTGTATCTCTCCAAGCAACTCAAAAATTATCACCATCTCTTCCGAGAATACATGATCTATCAAAGATTGAATCTTATGCTCAATGTATTTAACATCTGGGTACTTACGTACGTTTTTGATGGTCGCCTGTATCAAGCTAGGTTTCTCACAGGGGTAGCTTTCAGGGAACGCTAGCTGAATCAAGATTTCGCTAAAGTCAGGGATGACTAACAGAATAATTCCAGGGCCTAACTTTTCGATGCAACCTGGATAAATGGCATCAATTGCATCGATCTCATCTTGAAGATCCGAATACGACATTATAATCACAATGATTCCACAGGTCTATTGCAATATGAAAGTAGCACTTACGCCTGTTTATTGGTTTCTTTAGTAGATCCTTTTAGAAAATTGATTGTTGTTAGAGCCAAATGTTGACATCTGCAGGCTAAGTGATTGGGACCTCTAATAATTTAGAGACCGTCGTGAACTAGGCACGCATATCTCCTGTTTCCTCACCGAAGAGTCTGGCAGACAAAACCTCAAATGCGCGGTAATTCATCAAAGTCAGAGACTCTCATTCGATAAAGCCAATATATCAGATATGCCTAGTTTCGATGAATTCAAAGCCGAGGGCAATCGTGCCTTTGGTGCAGGTGAATTCAAACGTGCAGCAAAAATCTACCGTGATGCCATATCTGAGCATGGAGATCATCCGGTGCTCTTCTCAAATAAAGCACAATGTTTTTTAAATTTACACGACTGGAACAGAGCATATAAGGAGACTGAATCTGGGCTAGCATGTGGGCCGTCAGAGAAAATCAAAATCAAGCTTTTGTATCGTAAAAGCATTGCAGCTCAGAAATTAGACCTCGTTCTGGTAGCCATAGGGTGTCTTCGGGAATTGTTGAGCATTGACCCCACAAATAAAGATGCAGAAGAAGAACTTGAAAAGCTTACCAATGCACTTAAATCCAAAAGACCTAAGAGTGAAGAAACCCATGAGCTTCCAGTCGAACTTGTTGATGAACTTCCAGAAGAGTTTGTGGATATCATATCCCCTCCCCCACTGAGCCCAAAGAAACATTATAAAATCGAAAATCCCAGTTTGATAGACAGTGTTTCAGAGGAATTATTTGGGCAGCATAAGAAAAACAAATCTCTGAAGAACAAAGAAACATCTACTGAGACATCTAAAACTTTCAGCGAAATGCCGTCCATGCATGTTCTTCAGGCATTAAAACTGTTTCCAGTGGAGAAGAAAGTGCAATCTTACAAATACGTCATGAACTTAGACAACTCTGTTTACTTGTCACTCTTTCACTCACTGGGAGTTGACCTTGAATTTTTCGAATTTTTCATTGAAGCATGTGTGTTTCTCATCGCAGAAGATTCTAGTATCACGAGGTTTGTTGTGGAAAAACTTCAACTCATGTCAGGGTTCAGCAGATTTTCCCTTACGCTACTTATGTGTGATCGAAATCTACTTGATAATTTATTTTCAGTAGTGAAAAAATCATCACCTAAAAATCTCGAGCCTATAGAGAAAATTCTTCGGTCTTCTTAAAAAAAAGCTCAAGACCCTACGAACTGATTTTTGTGCATTCCAGTTGGAACCAATTTATATGGCTTTGGCTGAATCATCTCAATGAAAAATTGAGGGTAGTATGATTCAATGTTGAACCAATTATTCGTGATGCACAATATCGGTAATACAATCATGGCTGTCAATATTGCTGCAGCACCAAAGAAAGAAATTGTTGACCAATAAATGGCCATTAGCTTTCGTTTTTTCTCTTTCTTCGAATAATATTGCAGTCTGAGTTGACTTCCTGGCTTAAGCCACATTAGCATCATTGAATGAAATGTGTTTACAAGTGGTATTAAGATTACCGGAAGTTGAGCGTAAAAAATCATATGCGATATCATGAAATCCGCCGCGAAGTATGATTGTTCGGCTACCTTGCAAAAATATTCCCTCAAAGGTTGCGAAAATGTTCGCCATCCCAACTCTGCAGTCAACCACTTTCCTGACCACCAAGCTCTATTAGAGCGCCCATCCATCACTTCCCGACTCATGAAGATGGCATTGGTGATTTGGAATAACACCTTTTGTATCATGGTCACTAAACAAAATCCTAGCACCGTTTGTTCTAAATTAAAATTCTGAAGGGTACAGAGGATAATTACCGAGAAAATGTGCACTGCTAGGGACAATGTGTGCATCAATGCAGCCACACATGTTGGGTAGTATGACATTAATGAGGTTATTATAGATCCAAAACACAAAGACGAAACAAATATGAACATCATCAGAACCATGTTGAAACAAATGGGTAAAAAAGCCACAAAAAGGATTCTAGCGAAAGCATATGACGGCTTATCCAATGAAGATTCATTCTGTGAATTAGAAAACAAATATGCTGTCATAATAAATATTAAAGTCAATGTGTCAGGAAATATTACCGTCGTTATAATACTGAAACGCGAAGGTCTCACTTGGTTAGTGATGCTCTCTGCCTCTTTATCATAATGCATATTCATCTTTACCCCGGTGTATCTGCTCCGACTTAGTTTTGTATGATTGACCCACGATCCTTGTTTGACATTGCTGTTTCCCGCATGGAGCCACTTTTGGAAATTTAAATAGTCTGCAAAAAATTCATTCCACAGAAATTGATTTGGATTGAAGACAAAGGGACTGATGATAAGTCCAATCACAACTATCCAAAAAAATGCAAAAACAGGTTTCCACATGCTTGTTGAAAAATACACAACTAATAGAAATAAAAAGGCTCCAAAAGTTAGGGATTCATTTCCAAATCGGGTATAGAGATCGGCAAAGGATTCTCTTCGAGTGGCGAATCCTCTTCCCGTTGCAATGTATTGAGCTCCTCCTATTGAAATATCTCTCACTAATGACTGTGAGTATATTTTGCAAACGAAGATCTCAAATAATGGGGACAAAGAAAACATATGTTTTCCGATTCTTGTAATTGATTTGTAGATCCCTCTCTCGGAAAGCTCGTAAACTGTTAGTGGAAGCATAGACATGAAGAAAACCAAAAAAATCGATAATATACATCTTTCAAGCCAACCAATAACAGGAATGAGATTGGAACAGAATTCAGGTTCTCTTGGATCAGTTATTGGACGAAGTTCGTGATATTTGCATATCAAGGACTCACTTGTCAAAGAAGCTAAATTGATCCCTATCAAAAGGAATAACTGAATAGATGAGATAATAAAAAAGTTATTGAGATGAAACCCAACATGTGCATAATAGAATGAAAGCATTCTATCTAAGGGTAGTTGGGTCCCTAGGTAGAAATATTCTCGGGAAAGATTTTGCTCCCCCATACCAGCTCCAATTTTGGTAATAAAATTCAAAATTGATGTGAATCCGAGATCTCTTCCTTTGCCGCATTGCATGTATTCACAATGTTTAATTCTACCTCCACGAGTGACAGCTGTCATTCCCGCGTATATGTCTTCATTTAAATGAAGGCCTCGTTGTGCTTTAGATACACCACCTCTGGTGGTCATGAATATGCCATTAAGAAAATCAGGGTGTCCGTAATGGAGCTTTCCACCAATCTGTGCTAGGGTTCTTGCAAACAAGGTTCCGAAGGTCTGCTCTTTTCCTGCAGCAATGTCACCTAAAATGCCTGTGTTCTCAGAAAAAATGTACTCTCTGGTTCCAATGATGGCCACAGGATCAGGCACATCCATCTTTTCATAGTCATTTGAATATGGGTCAACAAGATGTTGCTCTTCAAATTCTGCTAATATATTTCGTATTTTCAAACATTCTTCAATATAGTTATCTTGGTTTGCGTCAATTAGTTGAATATACTCCCCTCTAGTGAAAATTATCGAATGGTTTTGGTTGTCAGATTTTCCATCGCCCAATATTGGATATCCTGAAATGCGTATTTTATACTTAGGAACTCTTTTCCCATTTTCGCTCTTAGTGCACGATCCATCAATAAGACATGAATAATAAACAAGTCCTCCATTCACTGGACTAACCTCTTCCTCAATGTATGCTATTTGAAGCTCTGGATATGCCCGTAACAAGACTTCTGCGCTCTCGTACTCTTCTTCAGTAAAATCTTTGAACCTTTGCATGGACACCGTAATATAAAACTTCTTCAAAGTTAACTCTTGGATTTCTTTGAGTCTTTCATTGTCAAATCCTTTATATTCAGTCTCCTCTTCCGTTTCTAGATCCAAAAGCATTTTAATCGACTTGGAATAGTTCATGAACCCAAACACTGTTCGATAAAGTGTCTGAGATCTCAATGATGCCCAAATTCTAGTTCGCATAGTGAATGTGGGAGTTGCCTCTCTAAATCCTATCAAATCGTAGGCATTATCGTCTTCTTTATCTCTATATGGGTTGAGATCTTCACTTTTACATTCATATTCCTCTGCCATCAATTTTGTGTCGCGAACAAAATTGACCCATTCCAGTGAGTAAAGTTGTTTCAAATATTCGAGAAGAGTCACCTGGGCATATTTATCTTCTTCTTTAATTATTTCTTTCAACAGAAGAATTATTTTTTCACTGTAATGAGGAATAAACACCGTAAAGCTTGGCATGGTCTGTATTTCACGTGCCTCGGGAATTGATGATGTGAGTGATTGAGCGAAGAAAGATATTCTTCTTTGAGCTTCAGAACTCTCAGAGAAGATCTTTAACCTTAATGACTCATCTTCTTGTGACACAAAGAAGCTCGGCTCGTTAATTACTGTAGATGTCCCTCTTTCCAGTGTTTGATGATATATGAGCTTTTGAACTTGTTCGATGGAGATAAAATGTTCACGATACATGGATACCACAATCGCATTCCATATTTTTGAGACCATATATGTCTCATCAGAACTCTTTATACCATTTGTTACAAGCAATTTAGAGTAAATTCTTTTGGGTAAACGAGAGTAAATGTTATTCCACGGTGTCCAAATACTTGATCCAAGATAATAACATCTAGCAACAGAAAACACGGTCGTCCAGACAACATACCAAAGATAAGTATCAAGAAAAAAAAGAACAAATTCTAAAGCAAAAATGAGTATAAGTACCACTATAGGCTGGTGTCGACAGGCCAATTGCCCAAGCCACATATCTCCTAGACAGTTTGTTTTCATGACACTTAACTCCCGTATAGGATGTCTCATTGGAAGAGTCAAAAAAAGATATGACTCCAAAAACTTTGAGAAGAAAACAACGATCCATAATCCAATAGATGCAGTTTTGTCTTCTCCCTTCAATTTATGAAAGTTGGATGTGAAATTTTCTGATGCAATTTGGGCTCTGCCTCTTAAATTGCAACCAAATACTCGAAGTGGAGGCATGATAGAAAGATACAAAACTGTGAATAATGACAAAATAAAATGGCATGCAGCCATAGTTATACCAACTGAGTCTCTGTAGCTTTGATAATTCATAGAGAATATTATGATCGTTGGGGCCACATTTAAAACAAGTAAAATTAAGAGGCACCAAAAACGCTTAAAGAAAGGATACGATCCTTCCCAACGCCTAGGCAGGAACCTGAATTCAAGCAATAATGCAAAGAGACTAATCAATACCAGAATCGCACCGGCTAGAGAGATAACCGATAATCTGGTTTGCACAGTGGGTCTGTTATTGTAAGCAATCTCATATCCAGAAGTATACAATGGATAAGAGTGAATTGATGTATAGTACCAGAAAACCGACACGTGTATAATAATCACTCTGTTGAAATTGACAATAATGTGCATCCATGTGCGAGTTTCACGATAAGTTTTACAAAACACTTTCAGCCATTCGACATTCCCGAGTGCTTTGAAACGCTCCTCTTTCTGCAAGTCCATAATAGAAGTTCGATCCGGAAGAATGATTCGCTGCAATCCAGATCTGTGCCAGAACGTTTGGTTCATGTCATCGTACCCAATTATTTTATCATGGTCCTTATCCACTTTTTCTAGTTTATCGCTATCCTCTTTAAAAAGCTGTTCCCTCAAGCACTTATAGAGCGGGGTAATAACATGGTCTAAGAATTCACACTTATATTTTTGAAACTCACCGTAGTCTGTAAGAGCACTGTAGTAATCAATGCAACATTTGAATAAAAAACAAAGACATTCGGGCATGAATCTAATGTTGTTAGCCTCGCCCCATATTAATAAATACAATGCCACGTGAGTAACCTGTTCGTGAGCGCTTAAGCGAGACATTTTCAGTTGCCACTGTTTTCGGGCAAAACGAAGATTTTCTTCTGCGTGCTTCGATTTTCTCCTTGTTCGTTTTTCATATTTACGAGGCAAATCATCCAAATCCATTTCAGAAGCAAAATACCATTTCCGAAAATTAGCTCTGGGGCTACCAATATAGTCACCATGTATTGTTCGAAGGGCCAAGTAAGGACCAGCTCTAGACGCTCGCGATTCTAGCAAGGTCATAAAATACGATAACATGTTCTTCACATTGTCTGCCTGAAAGCAGAACGTCATTTGCAACCTTCTGAAAATCAGTTCGATGTCCTCTTCCAGAATGGGAACGGCTTCAGGAGGGCCCCACCGAGAAGCACTTATTGCCTTTGGCTTTTTTTTTGACTTTTCCTCGTCTGAGTCATCCTGTGGTTCTGTCTTTCGCGGGTCATTCAGATAACTCAGATTCACGAAGAATGGGGTGTTTTCACTATTCATCAACTCTGCCACAGAGAATGTACCCTGGGTCTCCATAGCAAACAGTTCTGATTGGCTAGCCTGAAATGGAATCTCTGACTTTGGTGGGAATATTTTTGGAGACAGGAACATGTTTGTGCTGGGAAGAAAGAAGTCACAAAGTGTGAAAAGATGGTTGCGAAAATACTGCAACCGCTCGCTGGCTGCGAAAATTCATCTCAGATAGGCACATCAAGATAAATCAGATGTCTTCGCGTATACATACTTGCCCCCCAGGTACTACAATAAACTTTCCGATTTGCTATTTTCGTATTCATATTTTGAAGCTAGCACTTCTAGTCTGTATCCGACTCATCACTAAGAGTTGAAGGGTCACATCCATTGTACGCCACAAGATTCGGCAGTCCCATCCTCTGTTGAATCGAACTCTCGTTAATTAGGTCCATGTTGGCCAACTCCAAAAGTCTGTCTTTTACCTCCCATGCACGCACACCTGAGCTGAGCAAGTTTGCTACTAATCCGGAAACTATAGGTGCTGCCATGGAAGTTCCCGAAAGTTTCAGTGATTTTTTGGTGTCAGCGACATCAATACTGGCAATCTCAACACCAGTAGTAAATATATCAACACATGGACCCCAGTTAGAAAAGTCGGCAATATTGCTAGAGCTTTGGTCAACAGCCCCGACTGTAATTGCCCTTGGTGCACTTGCAGGCAGCATCTCACACGCGTCTATGTTTTGGTTTCCAGCAGCCACCACAACCACCAAACCTGTCTGTGAGGCCGAGTCAATGACGCGGTTGAGAAGCGAGTTTGCCATGGCTCCAAGACTGAGGTTGGCGATCCCAGGACGGCCAGAGTTCTTGCGGTGATTAACTGCAAACTCCATGGCGGCCATAATACTACTGAGTGATCCATGCCCAGACTTGTCAAGAGTCTTAACGCCAATGAGATTTACCTTTTTTGCCACCCCGTATGTGGTCGAACCAACAATCCCTGCCACATGTGTCCCGTGTCCATTCAAATCCATTTCCCCCTCGTTTGTAAAGTCTTTGGCTAGTTCGGCGCGATCCTCGAACTCCTCATTTTCGGCTTGTATTCCAGTGTCAATTACATACACATTCACATTCTCTCCTTGTGCCTCATCGTCGTAGTAGTATGCCCTGTTGGCTGTCCGTTCCTTATTCTCTTGGGATAGCTTTACTAAGTGAGCAGGTGCATTGTCCTGCTCCAACAACGAAAAGGCCTCAAATTCCACATCATCTGCTATTTCTGCCACAAGCGGACACTTGCTAAGTCGTTCCAAAGCATTTTTTGAGAAAGTCCCCGAAAATCCGACCAAATCGCCAATTTTATAGTACTTGTTAATAAGTCTCTTAAATCTTTGGCCAACGGGGAATGTAACATCATATTTGATAAATTTCTCCAATGATTGACTCTTTTTGAGAAGGACAAGGTGATTACCATTAATCGCCACCACAGTAGCAAGAATCAAGCAAGCATATAATGAGTTTACAGACAATCTCATTGTTATTTGAAAATAAAAAGCCAAAAAAAAAATACACAAAAAAGCAGCTTTATGAGGGCGCTTCCTTCCCTCTAAATCTGTTGTCGCACTCACTTCAACCACAAAAAATTATACCATATTCAACTTTATTTCTATATAAAATAAATCATCGTGCACACCGATTCCCATAGTTGATGATCAGTAACAACAACAAAACTGACACAACATTTGGAATGCAGCGGAATATTTCTCATTTCATTATTAAATCCCCAAGTGTAATTTCCATTTACAAGGATTTGAGAAACTCAGGTCTCTCTTCCTCAGGCAAACTGAGAATGAAGTCTTTAACTGCGCTAGCAGCAATAGACTTGTCCTTGCTCAAGAGAGCGTGTAAATCTTGACGCTTCTTCTCGGCGCTCAATTCTTCAATCTTCTCCTGCAATTTCTCATGGTTGTTCTCAATGAAATTGCTGACAGCCTCATCGTCTTCATACTCAACAGTTGGCATCCAGCTCTTCAACCTCGCAACCTTCTCTAATTTGGTCTTGCAAGAAACAGTCTCAGCGATTCTCTTCAACAAATACTCTTCATTCAAACGACGACGCAAACGCCAGAAGAAGAATCTTCTTGCTTGTCTCCAGTCAAGCTCCTTGCGGATAACACCCTTTGCCAACATACGGCCAGATCTATCATGTAAGTCAGCGAACTGAACAGAAATCTGGCTGTAGATTGGTAACAAAGCCGTTTCGCGCGCCACTAACTGGGCAGACACCTTGGTATGTTCTTCTGGGCTCAATTGAGTGGACAACTTCTCCTTCAATTCACCATATTGGGTGTCCAATCTACTCATGGCAGAAATCAACTTGTCGCGTCTGAACTTGATACCGACCATTCCCTCAGGTTCCAAGACACCGGCTCTGGACTCAACATCAGCATACATTTCCATCATGTCTGCATTGATGGTAGGGTCAACAACTACCCAAGAACCACCTCTTAATTCACCATGTGGAGGAATGTAAGTGAATATAGGTTGTTTAAAGTCGACCAAAGCATCGACGATGAATGAACCATATTTGAGAACCTCGTTGTACATATCACGTTGACCACCAGAAAAGCCTCTCCAGTTCGCAAGGATCATCAAAGGCAATTGCTCACCGTTATTGAAGTCATTGATAGCCTGGGCAGTCTTGAAAGCAGAGTTAGGGTACCATACTTGGCCGGCTTCCTGAATCAATTGCTCAGTCGAGTCTGGGTTAGCTGGATCAGCAGGAATCATGTTTTCAACAGTTCTGGTCTCAACACCGATAACACCAATAGGGATACCACCAAGACGAGCTCTACCGACAACGACACCCCTGGCCCAACCGGACAAAGTTTCTTGGAAGGAGTCTTTATCGAACAATCCGGATTCAAAAGAGCCATCATCTTTTTCACGACCGGCAATCATCCATCTGACGTCTTGAGGCTCGTCTTTGGATGGATAAAATTCAACGTCTCTGTCCCAAGAGTCCACTGAACTCAAGATAGGGATAGGGTTGTCGCGCTTCGCGGGAATGTATGACATCCATTCCATGATCTTCTCGACACCAGCCAAGTCATCGGTTGCAGTCATATGGGACACACCATTGTTATACATGACTTGAGTGCCACCTAATTGCAAATTAGAGGAGTAAACTTCTCTTCCTAACAATTTGTTGATAGCTGGGGCACCAGTCAAGATAATTGGTTGACCTTCAATTTGAATTGCTCTTTGGCCCAATCTGACCAAGTAAGCACCAATACCGACAGATCTGCAGGTCACCAAAGTGATAGTGAAAATGTCTTTGTATGCTCTAGAGGTAGCACCTGCGATCAAACCTGACCCCTTAAGACACTCTACGCCCAATCCGTTTTCAGCACCGACAATGGAAACGATCTTATGACGCTCAGAGCCATTTTCCACGATTCTCTCTGTGACTACGGTCTTGGAAGCGCCAATGTTTTCTAAAGCAGCTCGGTCTTCAGAAGTCAAGTACAAGTACTTGAACCCTTTATCTGGTTTTCCATCCTCATTCCAGGCCACTTTGAAGTAAGGAAGCAACTCCTCGGCAATTCCAATTCTGGCACCAGAATTAGCCGAGAGATAAACTCTTGGGATACCCAATTTTCTAGCCAAATCGGTACACTTATTGAAATATTCATCTTCCTCTGGACCAAAAGATCCAATCTTGTGGGTAATATCATTCGCAACAATGATGAATTGACGACCGCGAGGATATTCGGGAGTTTTTGCAATCACCTTAAAGCCTACCATACCGATCTTGTTCGAGCCAGGCTCTCTTTCAACAGGGGTCAAGCCGCCATTTTCATCATTAATCAATTCGTAACTCTCAAAGAAGTCCCTTGGAATCTTGACATCCTTGGCGTGTTTCTTCCATTGCGAAGTGATCGCTTGACGGAACAACTCAGGGAAGTCATAGACATATGTTGTACCCATATTGTGTGCCTTGTATCGCTTTGGCTGCAAGGACTCCTTCGCAGGGTAAGGTGTAGAGATGGATCTCAAATGCATGGATCCTGGCGCACCAATTGACTTGAAGACCCACTCACCCTTGGTGTTCTTGATCTCCATGTACAACTCAGACTTGACAACATACCCAGATACATTGTTAATAATAGCACGTAATGGGAATGGCTGACCAGTGGCTTGGTCAATGCATGAAATACGAATTTCTGCACCTGTGACTCTCAATCTCCACAATCTTCTGCCAAATCTCTCCAAGAATGTTTCAAAAGCGGCTTCAACTTCCTCGGGAAGCACATTGAAAACAGTTGAGAAGTTAATAAAAATGTGGTTTAAGTCCGAATTGGATGTGTCGATGATCTCCATTGCATCTAAAATATCAGACATCAAACGATTTGACTCTGCGATCAAGTATTCCTTTATGCTGATATCATCGCTAATTACACCAGTTCTGATGATACCTCTCGTGAAAAATCTCTTGTCAGAAAGAGAATTTTTACCATTTGCTTCATAGACATGAATGTTTCTATTGTCAGTGAAGATTGGCTTGATGTTGAAATTTTCCAATCTAGCCAACTCCAATTGAAAAGCCAAAGCAGGCTCGATGTGTCTAATCACTTTGTTCTCAACATAATCAGGCGCAGTAAACGTGTAGTACTTAGGGTAAACACCGACATTGTTAGCGACAACAAACGTGATACGACGTACAGCACCATTCCTTAATTCATCAGCCGAGTCACCAATTATTTCTTGAATTCTGTTGATAACCTCATCTTCATTTTCCATACCATCAATTCCTGTGATAATAACATTAACCACGTTAGTGTACTCTGGTGCTTTTCCACCAGTCTTAAATGTTATGGCATCTGCTGGTTGCAATTTCTCCAAACCAGCAAGAAGCATATCTTCGACGTCATCAATGTGTCTAACTGGGACCAAAACACCAGTTCTGATTTTCTTGCCGGTGTTGTCCGTAACGTATGATAAATCAGAAACCGATGCAGCTCTATTCATTGTAGTCGAGCTATCTTTCTTGAAGTATGCAGACGCGGATGCCTGAGAAATGGAAGCTAATTGGAAATTCCAACTAATAATTGGTAACTTTTCTTGCTCGTTGAAGTCGTACGAAATGTTTTCCAAAGCATAAGCTCTGTAAGAACGACGCACGTATACCTCGGCGGCAGCCATAGCAACCCATTCATCCGTGTTGGTCAAGAACTGAGACAAGACATCGAAAACAGTATGTTTAGAGTCAACAACCTCTCTGATGATCTCGAAATTAGGAGAGCTGTACTTTGCGTAAACCTCACCATACCCAGTTTGCATAACAGAAGATCTCAAAATGTGCTCCAACTGATCAGATCTTTCCTTAATAGAAGGCAACGAACACTGAATCAAGATTTCTCTTGCCTTCAATGCAACTTTCGCAGTGCCTCTAGACTCCAATTCGACAATATTCTTCAAAGCATCTCTGATAGAAGAAGCAATTGTTGCAGACTGTTGCAAAATTGGTTGGTACTGTTCAGCAATAGCCAAAATAAGGTTATTCTTGGCTGAAACCTTGGAGTGGGACAAAGCAAGCAACAAAACTTTGTTCAAGTCAGATTTGTTGGCATCTCTGAGTTTCAAGATCACATCTTCTTCACGATTCGAAGCACCCGAGAAGTTCTTCTCCACTTGGTAATATTGATCGAGCAAGTTAGCCATGAACATGTATTCATGTTCAACCAAGCCACCTGTAAACTTAGAGGCCACATTAACTAACGGCTCAATAACAGAACCAAATAGGCCGTCGGAAGATTCCTTTTCAGCCTTCGCGAGAAGTTTTAAGACTTGTTTTGACGGAAATTCGGCACCCCTAGCTTGTGACTTTTCAATCAAGGTTGACAAGCTTTCATCTAATTGAGGTGGCAATCTGGAGTGCAACGCTGACGCATACAGGTTCCACTGAGAATATGGCAATTCCTTGTCCTTCAAAACTTCAATGACATTTTTGAGGGTGGAATTCATAATTACCTGGTTGTCAAAGCCATCTAAGATATTTGTCAAGATGGAAGTGAATTTGTTGAACTTGTGAGCAGGTTTGCTGCCCTGGATTCTTGGTTCACCCATATCTGGCAAGGTACCCTCAAATGGCAAGGCATGCTTGACCTTCGAAGGGTCGTCTAAAGCCAAGATAGCTAATATATCACCTGCATTGACGGTAGATCCAGGCTGTTTGATTGTCTGGACAGTTCCGTTTTCTTGTGCAACTAATGGCATACACATCTTCATGACTTCAACTTCGGCATATGGCTGGCCGGCGGCAACGTGCTCACCACTCTCAACCAAATACTTTACCAACTTACCTGGGGATGGCGTTCTCAATTGTGTTGGATCATTCTCAACCTCCAACAAACAAGTCTTACCATCGACAGACAATCTAGTGGCCGAAGGCTCCTCCTTCCAATAGATCGAATGAGACTTACCGTTAATAGAACACAAGATACCACCATCAGACAAAGAGCGAATACCAACAACAGCTCTGGTTCCATTCAAGAACAACGTGTAAGTTTCGTCTGAAGACTTAGTAGCAGTGAACTTATACTTTTGACCTTCATAGATGAATTCAATAGGATACAACGTTCTCAACAAAGACTTGCTTGGAACTTGGCCACGCTCCAAGGAAGAAATATACTCAGCTTTCTCGTCTTGTGACAAAATATGAGCCTTGGTAGCAGCACCACATAAGACAGCAAGAATAGCGTCTGGGCGTTCGGCTGTCAACTTCTTGGAAATCAACTCGTCCAACCATCCAGTAGTAATAGTGTTGTCTTCGAAGTCAGGAGTTTCCAACAACTTGATCAAGTACTCAACAGTGGTTCTGAAGTCACCACGAATGGACAACTCTTTCAATGCCACAACCATATGCTTTCTTGAGGCTTGACGATTCTCTCCAAAGGCAAATATGTGGCCAAACTGAGAATCTGAAAAAGAATGAATGGAAGACTGGTTACTCACAGAGAAGTAACCCCAAACATTGGAAGACGATCTAAAATTCAATTCATGCAAGTTACCACCAGATGGCTTAAAACCCTCGCCAGGGTCTTCAGAGGTAATACGGCAAGCGGTGCAGTGACCTTTAGGACTTGGGCGACGCTGGGAAGACAAAGACCTCTCCTCTTTGAACTCGAAGTCGATTGGTGTGGAGGTGTGAGGGTCAACACCGTACATAGATCTTATATCTCTGATTCTGTGCATGGGAATACCCATTGCAATTTGCAATTGAGCTGCTGGCAAATTGACACCTGTGACCATTTCAGTTGTAGGATGCTCTACTTGCAATCTTGGGTTCAACTCTAAAAAGTAAAACTTGTCCTCGGAATGTGAGTACAAATACTCAACGGTACCAGCAGAGACATAACCCACCAATTTTCCCAATCTAACAGCAGCTGTTTCCATGGCATGAAACGTTTCTTTGTTAGCAATGGTAACTGGTGCCTCTTCAATGATCTTTTGGTGTCTTCTTTGAACCGAGCAGTCTCTACCGAACAAAGAGATGTTGGTACCATATTGGTCAGCTAACAATTGCACCTCCAAGTGTCTGGCATCGCCTGCCAACTTCATAATAAAAATAGGCGATCCGGGAATTTCGTTAGCAGCTTGGTTGTACAAGGTGACAAAGTCTTTCTCATCTTCAACTTTTCTAATACCTTTGCCGCCACCACCTTCAGATGCCTTGATCATGACGGGAAAGCCAATCTTCTTGGCCTTTTCCAAACCATCCTCGGGACTAGTGCAGCAGCCTTGCGCGTATACTTTATCTGAGACCGACACTAAGTTAGTTTCCTTGTCAATGTCGACCTCGTCAACACCAGTACCAGACCATGGGATACATGGGACTTTTGCATGTTGGGCCACAATCGTTGAGGAGATTTTGTCACCCAAAGATCTCATAGCAGATCCGGGAGGACCAATAAAAATGATTTTCTTGGGCGAGCTTGCCAACATCTCAGGTAAAATGGGGTTTTCAGAAGCATGGCCCCAACCAGCCCATACCGCATGCACGTCAGTTCTTTCAGCAATCTCAACAATCAACTCCACGTTGGCGTAGTTGTTATTGTTGGTTCCTCCAGGGACTTCGACACACTGGTCAGCCATACGGATATACTCGGCATTAGCTGCCATATCCTCGGGTGTCGCCATGACAGTGAACTGGATAGCTCTTTCATCGCCAAAGCAGTCGTATGCCCATTTTCTCACGGATCTTATCTCTTTGACGGCAGCTATACCGTTATTGGCAATCAAGATTTTTGAGATTACTGTGTGACCTCCGCTCTTCTTCACAAATTCTGTGACAGCCGAAGACTCGGCGGTATCGACAGAGTTTAAGCCCTTGAAGTGATCATTTACCTTCTTATGAAGTTCAGCGTAGTTCTCCTCCGACATTGTGAAATTGGTTCTATAAGCTCGGGTTTGGCTAAAGAAGTTTTGATGTTTAGAAGTTGCGTATCGGAGTCTTTTGGTATTTCGGAAATGTCCACTAACGAATTTGAAAGGGGCACTGTGATAAAAGAAGCGAATATGTACAGAGATAGCACGATTCACGGTTCTGTGTGTGTTAGTAAAAGGGACTTTAAACGCGATGCTCAGAGTACGCATTCGACTCTTGAGCAAGACTGCTTTTCAAAAAAATTCACAGTCTTGTTTTAATGTTGCAAGCTAATTTATGTTCCTATGAACTCTTTTTTCCACTTTTCACCGAGAGAGATGAACGCGCAAGTTCCGGGGGGGGGCGGATATAGACTCCGAAAAAAATATCCTGCAACAAAAGTGGTTCAATTTCTGGATAGGGGAACAAGCCGGAAATTTTTGTGGGACTCAACAAGTCAACGTCATGAATCGATACATATTTGCCCTTGTCCTAGTTTTTCTTTGTCCCAATTACTCATTAGTCATCGGACTAAATCAATGGCAATTATGAAGGAGGTGGCAGGATATGTGAGGACTCAGGATGGGGGAACGCTATACGGAGACTTGGAAGAAGAGGAAAAAACATTAGCTAACAACATGATAATCAGCAGTATATATGTTTGCAAAGAAATGGAACTTTCCACGGGTAGATGATATACATACCGAAAAGATATGATGGGTGTAGACCAGACTGACGAGTACGAAACACTAAAGAAACTTGTTTGTTGTTGTTGTTGTTGTTAGGTTTCTTAATGTTTTCAAAACACGTCCTCTAGGTTCTTAAAGTTCAACTAAAAGCGCAGAATTCGTTTTTGCCAGAGCAGTGGAAAAGAGTGCACTGACTGCTTGCGAGTCTTATATTGATGTGCCCCAGGTGTCGATGCACCGGCATACGCGCGCGACTGTGCATGCCCCAACATTGAAAAAGTTGGCCCAAAAATATGGCGTGCCCTTACCAGTCATCTCTGCATGAGACTTGACGTAATTTTTGGTCTTCCGATCACAACGCTCGTCTGGGCACGTTCGTCAGAAACCTCATCCCATAGTACAAACAGAAAAAACCAAATATGCCTGACAAGCGATTTCAAACCACTTACTTAAGTAACGGTATATCTTTTGACTGAAAAAAAATAATAAAATTCGTGGTGAGTACAAAACCATGGGCATGGCGGTAAGCTGATTTGCTTCACATTTTACAATGGCTGGGGGTACTGCGCAATTCTTGGGCTCGCACAACGAAAAAAATAGGATACGGGCTCAGTGCTCTAAGCTCAAACCTTGCGTAACAGAACAGGAGTTAAGGTATTGAAGGTGATTTTCTTGAAGATTGAAACCTTTCTGAGCGAAGGTACACTTCTCTTCAATTATCGATGCCCATTATAGTTAGCAGTTCCAGTAGTGTCTATTGAAGAAATAGTTGACCATACACCCCAAGTGTATGAAATGCAGATTCATAAATACCCCTGGCAAATATGAACGTTGCACGTCTCATTGATATGTCTCTACTAACTCGTACAACCTACACGTGTATATATATATAGCCCTTATTGTTGGTCATGGTGCTCCTTGGAATACCCATTAGCAACCAGTCACCTGACACTGATAGTTAGAGAATGCTTAAGACATACAGCTTTCTGAGACACAATGGTTCATTCCATCACGTGGTGTGGCTTGTGAACATTGGCACTGGTTATTTTACGCGTTCATTAATATCAATGACGGTTCTGGGTCTCGATACTTAACCCAGCTTATTGTTTTGATGCATTCATGTGTATGTTAATTTCTAAACAAACATTTTTGATTCGAACACTTGGAAATTTCAGAACAGACATATATTTTATGTCTTTGCTTACGGCATGGAGATCGAGTAATTCGCAATCACGATAATCCATAAACCAATAACTTTTCGTGCAGATAAGGTTAGCGCGCATCTGTTGGGATTTTCCTGGTGACATCACCGTTCTTGGACACTCACGTAAGTCTAGGAAACCGAATAGTGCGCTTGTCCAGATAGCCTGCCTTTTCACAGAGCCATCCCAAAAAGCCGAAACTTTTCAACGCTCACTTGCCCGCATTTCCTCATTAAAAGATTGATTTGCAAAGCAGTGCACCTTTCGTTCTATAAAGCCTTCAAATATCGTCTTCCGTAGGTCTGCAAATCCATATATCAAATCGTATAAATTCTCAAAACCTAACTGGAGAACTTTTTTTTCAAACTGCTCCGTGGGAAATTGAGCCGAAGTAATCGGTTTTGTTGAAACCCACAAATTTTAAACCATTTGAATTATGGCCGTCTCCCCAAGCAATTGCGTCTTGTGCTTTTGATGATTAGATTACTCATTGATTCAATGCACGAAAGATGAAAAAAAGTTAAAACCCAATATATTAATCAGGAACATTAATCTTAAAATAGACACTTCTCCCACGAAGTTCTAACATAACATAGTGTACAGCAGATTGCTTCTCCTTTTTTCTCTTGTAAAACTCTGAATTTAAGCATTATGGAACAATTTATCATTGATCTTCTGCTACTCAAAAGACTCACACTATATAGAACTGAACTTAAACGTGACGAACTGTTTCTTTTTTTTTAAAGTTTCTAATCTAATTTAAATCCCCATAGATATCCTTATACAACTACGGCATATTCCGTAAAATCAAAATTTGCGGTCTACATTATACTGGTGGAACCTTGTCTTTTTTCCGTCGCACAAATAGAAGCAATACAAGCATTCGCTCCTTGTACCGACAATTCCTATAGTTCAATTATCCGAAACCAGCTGTCTATCAAAAGCTCTATATTTCTGAGTAAAGAAATGGTTTGACTTTCTTGAATCTTATTGCTTATGTATTTATGCTTCAAGAGTATTGTCTGTTGATATTTTAGATGTCAAATAGCCTTTAAGGTGTACGAATTAGCTTTAGAATTGCGAATTGGGAATGGGTTTCCAAAGTCAATATCGTGGATATGTAGTACTGACAATAGTATCTTAGAGAAGAGAAAGTCTAATAGAATGAATCAAAGCGTTTATAAAAACCATACTGTTGACTCTCTCAATATTTATCTTCTATTTGAATTTACTATCACTCGTCTGTTTTGCAACGATTTTATTTCACTCTCAGTTTCTTGTAAATTTATTAGTCAGTTTCTTTAGACTTATTTGGGAATAAAGAAACAATAACTAGGTCGTCCTAGCTTCATGATTTGCCAAATTGGCTTTCCTTTCATTGAGTCAAATCAAATAGTGAAGGGACCTGTGTTATATGTAAACCATTCAGTCAGATTAGAAAGGGAACTAATACAAATTTCAAAATGGGTTTTGAAACTTGGAAATTGTATTTGTCAGACTTAGTTGCTATTTCTGAGACTTGTCGACGGTCTATTTTGATGATATCCTTAGAAATCTGACAGAGATATTTATACACTTCAATGATGATTGAGAAAAATCTCTCGCTGGATATATCTGATATATCTACAAATTTCACAACCTTTGCTGAATTCTAAGAAGTGCAAATCCACAGAATTATAATTTCGATGTATTTCAATTAGCCTTATAGGCAAACAATCTAGTTGAAAAAATCTGGCTGTCAATAGAAAATGTAGGGCAAATTTTTTATAATCATAGTATGACTTCAAAGTTTTGAGCCAGTGCAAGGTATCATATACGCATATAAATCATTCTGAAAAAAGCTTATTGATAAATTTGGGAAGCGTTATGAAGAACATTGCTAGCTGAAATTAAGTATGCGTGTGTTTGCACAAATAATAAGTATCTTTAACAATAGAGATAAAATGAAAATCATAAAATGCCACAAACAGAATTTTATGTAAGTGTGAGCGAACATTCACCACATTCGTTGCTGAACAAAGCGTATACGCTCAATAATTTCATTGACCTCGCAAGTAAAGTCGGCAAACATACTTTCTAAGAAAGTTTTTTGGTGTGAATTGACAAAATAACAAAGCCCAATTTGTGAAAGAACACACACACACTCAATATTTAGATTCATTCCAATTTAAAAGATTCGAATCCCATACACAATGATTTCTAAACATGGGTTGTTTCCAAGACAAGATTCTCTTCTCTGAAACGTGACTCGGCTTCTGGTTCTGGAACTTAATCACCAATAGCAATAAGAGCCTCTATTGAAGGGTAAACATTGGGAATCGATGAGTGGTCTTTTGGTTTTTGTTTAGACTTCATAAGGGAAAAGCATTTACAGATAACACATGCAAGTTTTGCAAAACCTCATTTTACTAGTGAGGATAGAAGTTGTGCGAACCCTTAGTTATTCCAGAAATGCTACGATATGATAGATACTTTAAAGCACGTGCACTACATGGAAAATAACAGTCCATGTATGGGTGAGATATTTCTCGCTAGTTCCCAAAAATAACTTTTTTGTCGAGATGTCAAGTGTTGAGGCTTGCTCGAGAAGCTTCTAGTCTCATGATTGATATTTTCACATCTGATCAATTACATGAGTCAAGTTAGCGCGCGGTCTGCGGCTTGGTCACTGCAAAGCTCCATGTAGGCGGCGAGGTGCACACAAGCACGATCGGGTAACCCGGCTCAACCAAAGTAAAACGGTATTATTGGCAATTATTGGCCCCGGTCAAGATTGGAACCCCAAATTCTACTGAATCATGCTGTGGAACACTTTTTTTCTTCTTTTTATACTGCAAGGAAAATTGTACAGTTGTAGGCAAACAATGGTGATTCGGTGGCACTTTGCCTCCGACTCACGGTGTACCGCGCAAACAGTATTGATGCTGGGAAAAAAATCGAGCGAAAAAATCTAGGTTGGTAATCGGATTCTGGCTTGTAATACATTTTGCACTACGTGAAATTATCATCGAAATGTCGTGGTTATTTGGAGGAAAATCAACGGATCAGGCGCAAAACAAAGTCGACCTGAGTTTGGGTTTTGACCCTGCCCTGGTGTCGGACGTCTCCAACATCATACTGGCACCAGGCGTGTTAGATTCTAGCAAGTTGCACCCTTTGGCCGGCTTAGACAAGGGCATCGAGTACTTGGACTTAGAAGACGACCAATTAACAGACTTGGAAAATGGATCCAGTATAATTGCTGCCAGAAACTGGAGAGACAACTTATGTTACGGTACTGGTTCGATGTACTTGCTTGGTTTGGGTGTTGGAGGTGCCTACGGAATGCAGGAAGGTTTGAGTAACCTACCAGCCAACTCTACCGCCAAGTTGAAGCTTAATACAGTGTTAAATAGTATCACCAAGAGAGGACCCTTCATGGGTAACTCGTGCGGTGTGCTCGCTTTGATCTACAATATCTTTGACTCCACGTTAGACAATTTCAGAGGCAAACACGATGACATGAATTCGCTTGCTGCCGGTGCCTTGACTGGTGCCTTGTTCAGAAGTTCTGCAGGAGTCAAGCCAATGGCCTACTCAACGGCTATCATGACCGCTGGCGCCGGTGCCTGGTGTGGTTTGAAACACTTCCTTTCTTAATTGCATGGCCGATTTTGGGTACGCTTTGTATTTTTATATCCCAACTGTATATACTTTCTACAACGTCTGCGAGAGGATTCAAAAAAAAATACATGCTGATGGTGAAGACTACTTGAGTGTTGCATAAATCTATTAAGCGCAAACTGTACGTTGCTTTTTATGCAGAACATCAATGGTGTTTTCCCCTACCCGCTTCATCGAGTTTGTCTCTTCCTTGTCGAAAATGAGCTCTTCTGCTGAATACTGCTTGTCCTTCTGCTGAACACGTATAAATACTTTGTCGCCTTCCTCCTCAATTGTAGTCGCAAGTTTCAAAAACTCCTCATTGTTCTTGATCTTGCAAAACCCCTGATAAAACTTTGATTTTCCCGGTAGTTGATTGAGCAAAATGTATTTTGTATTGCTTGGATGGTTGTCGCAAGAAATGCAGAATTTGATAAACTCGGTAATGACCTCTTTCCAAGGCAACGGCTGGTCGCTGAAGACAGTGGGGTTGGACTCGGCGGCTTCAGCCATCATTCCACCAATTTCATAGTTGTTTATAAGCTTTTGGAATTCTTTGAATTCCAGTTTGCATCTAAAGGCGCCATTTACTACCAAGGATACTTCATGTTTTTTCGTTACCTCATGAATTTCGTTGACAAATTTTCTGATTGGTGTGTCACGGTTCCTCATTTCCCTGGTTCTGCAATGCACAGTTAAATTTCTTATTCCTGTTTTGCAAATCTTTTCCACTAAATCCAACGTCAGCTTGGAGTCTGAAGCATCTAAAAGTCTGATTTTCGCACTTATGGGCTTTCCATGAGGCTGTCCAATCTTCTCAACCAACGCCTGCAATATCAGCACCAAGAGATCGGGAGTTGATAAAAGAGCTGCGCCCATTCCCGCATGAGTCGAAAAGGGCTTTGGGCACCCACAGTTTAAATCTATGCCGTCAACGTCTTCGATCACCTTCTCTGCACCCGCTACCGCTAATTCGGGATTCGCCGAACCGAGCTGGAATATCAATTTCCCACTCTCAAGGGACCTGTTTGTACGAAATACCAATGATTTTTTCAGTTTATCTTTATTTAGCTCATAAAAGTCAATAGTGTCGAGGTCCTTATTGGGCACACGTAAACAAGACATGATCTTCTTGTCAATGATCTCAGGCGACCAAACAAGGTCGGCTCCATATTTGAGTGCCATTAGTCTAGTAGGCAACTCCCCACTACGGACCATCGGGGCGAGACATAATTTGTTTGCATATATCAACATCTGCTTCGATGATTTACAAGTGCTCAAAATACTTGATAGAAGGGCCATGTTGAGGCATATTGATGAGCATCGCGAGGATAACTGGCAAGGGTCTTCCAAAGTCACGTGCGCATTGTCATGCTTTCTGGAAGCATGACAATTTCCTCCTCCACCTCACTATATGGGATAATTTGCTCACTTCAATTCAAAAATCTCAATTTGAAAAGGTGTTTTTCAATCACGTACTTAAGTTATCAGAATTGGCTCTTTCTTAACAGCAATTTACAAGAAGAGCAAGAGCTGGGAGCAATTAATGCGATAAATTGATTGAATTCACTTGTGGGCACGCTTGGTTAAAAATGGCAAATATAGGCACCATTTAGGTTTTTTCTTTATGAGCCCCGAACTTTGCTCTAAACATCAAACAAATTGAGTGAAACCCAAAAGTTACCCGACGGCAAACATGACTCGGACCAAACAATCCACGTGATTAGTTACCGTAAAGAGTGCGAGTGACCCCAGCACGTGCTTGTAACCGCAGAAAAAGAAATCAACACTACGCTCCATCCGCGTGATGACTGTTCCAGAAGCAGGACATCATGTACATAATTCGGTGACTTTTGTTAATTCGTTTGCTTTCTATTCCAGGTTCATAAATTGTGTCATAACATGAAAACTATGCATCTCATTCGCCTGAGTTAGAAACAGATCTAAAAATATCGATTCACGTATCCTAGTAAAAGCATATCTGCTTTGTTGCCATGAAGATGATCCTACGAAGTACGTATGGATCACGCCGCATAATCGTCATGAGTCGCGCATTAGTATTTGATTTTATGCAAAGGTTGTAATCCGATGCACCGACAGTGATGGGGATGGGACCTTGAAATTTGGGCTACTTTATAAAAGATCCTTAAATTATTTTCGACTGTGGACTGAATTTGCATTTAGAAACCAGAATATTTACTGGGGCATAATGCTTCAAACTTTCCACCTCTCTCGACGCCATTACAATTTTCGTGATAGATTTGTATATGTTTCGATTTCGTCTGGCCTTCAAGAAAACAGGTGATGCACGTGCAAGAAAAAAAAGAAATTAATATCTTCACATAGAGAAAATATGCATGTTTTCTATTTTTTTTTCTTTTTTTTTTCCTCTTCACTTATATATCTAATCCATTGACCTCTGCTTCAAAACTTGGGTCTGAAACAATTTCAAAAATATTACTAAAATCAAACTTCATCCTACAATTGCTTTCGTAAAATCCTTGCGCCATTTTCATAAATGACATTGCTATACCAGCCCATCTCAAGAACATTTGGGCAGCGAGATGGCTGCCTTACGCCTGTGAACAACCATGATGACAAACGTCTAGGTTGTGACATAAACAAAAAACCGGAGGCATTTCAATCCGCCCTAATGAACTCGAATTCTTCACAGAATATTTTGTCTCCACCACAATCGCCTTATCAACGGGGAAACTTTTTGTCTTATGCGAGTAATCATACTGTATCCGTCTTTGACACGGAAACCTACCTCGCAGGTAATCGTCCTTTCAGAATTGAGAACTTCAGAAGATATTCCATGACATTGGATCCATGGTCGAAGCTTAACTCTCTGTATAAGCAGAGGCAGCTTGATTTTTTGAACCAATATTCTTTTGAGACTCCCCGTGTAGTATACCTGCACGTGATGCGGCTGCCCGAAAGGAAAACCGAAAGACGAAAAAGAGTAGCACAGTCTTCATCGTCAGACTCTGACTCTGATTCAATCAGAGTTAGAACTCGTAATGCAGCCAAGGAGTCCAAAACGCTAGAAACCTCGTTGGAAGATACTAGCTCCAAACACGTTCTTCTACCACCGCAAAAAAAGCGCAAGGTCCGAAAAGAAACCTCGTATGCTGACTCTTCTTTGGCCGCCCAGCAAGCTGCATTAATCGACACGTCTATTCCGGACTACTCACCAGATGCATTTTCTACTATACCCAAAGGCAACACCCGAGCGCTTAAGATTGAATGGAAAGGACAGCCCATGGACTTACGGGACGACCCCAACTTGGACAAGTTGCATCCTGCAGAGGTTGTGCTTGCTTCCACGTTGAGATTGCGTTGCAATGTATACCTCGATTCGAAGAGACGATTTTTCCATGAGAAAGTTAATCGTATGCGCAACGGCATGCCATTCAGGAGAACCGATGCGCAGAAAGCTTGCAGAATTGATGTGAATAAAGCAAGCAGACTTTTCGCCGCTTTCGAAAAAGCTGGTTGGCTTGATGATGAACACTTTGATAAGTGCCTCTAAGCTGCGATAATCTTGCAACCTCTTCAGGCTTCTGAGCCACATTTCATTTATTTCTATTTACGGTTTCTTACAGAACTGATTCGGAGGGCTTTCATTTTTTACTTGGTTTTTTTTGTATTATTTTTGTCGTCGCTTCCTCAACGCACTAGTTATTCTTAGCTAGCTCGGAGTAATACGCATTGTTCAAGTTTATATTTCATTATATATACGCTGGTTTGGTTAAAATCGTGAGGCATAGTCAATCAATTATTTTGGCTTAGAAAAGATTATTTCATGATAGAAAAAACAATCAAAGGAAAATAAGCAGTCTTTTTTAAATTAAATTATACAGAATGTTATGCTTTGATAATTAAATTATCTTGAGAACTGTAAAGAAAACAAGTATTATTAATGCGAAATACCAGACGATTTCAAATTAACAACTAATATTAGTATGATAAAAATTGTGCCGAGACTTAATTTTGTAGCAAATAACAGTAATAATTCTTTCTTTAGACATTCAATAACTTGACCGTGATAGTCAAGTGGAATAATGAATGTGAGTATTTATTCTTGTGTTCTTGTATAATGCTGGGTTATGTCCTAGTTGAGATCGGGGGAGCCTGGCAAATGTACGGGTGCGGTATCTAATTGCTTGAGTGCGGTATCTCATCTGGCTTATATTCCCAATTAGGTACTTAACATTGACTTGTGGAATTAATGCCATTTCCAGTTACATACTATTTTTTTTCTTCTTTCCACAAATAACCTCTTGAATAATTAAGTTCAACAAAAATCTGATATTTTATTAATACGAGTTTGTGTATCAAAGCTAAACTTTTTTAGTTTGCCACTATATTCTGTGCGAGCCATACACGTTTAATCGAATCTACTTCTGGGGTATTGAAGAGTTAAACAGCCAACACTATAAAGATAAACATAGAAGTTCCGAACTATTGAAAGCCGACTAAAGAATAAAGAAAAAAAAAGATATTTATAAAGGGAATTCATTGTGCCACTCCTTCGAACTTTAATATCATCATCCCAGACATAAATGCCGCAACTCTATTCTCAAATGAACATGTATTTCCCATTCCCAAAACCTAATGATGATACAAACAGAACTAGTTTCAGAGAATCAACTCTCAAAAATGAAGATGCTTTAATCAACACCCCCGAAAACCACATATCCACCAAATTTCTTCCGCTGACGCCTATGGAAGCGAGCCTGAGTCCAATAACAGCTTCTGAGCTTTCAACCAACTTCTCATACCAAACACCGGTGCTTCCGTCAAGCACGCAATTTTTTCACACACCGCAATTTCAAAACATAAATAATCATGACAACTTATGGTCTCCTGAAGTTCCTTTTGAAATTAATGAATATTCGGCCATAGCTTCGCAACTTTCATTCAACGAACCTTTCGTCGTGGATTCAAAAGATCTGCAGAATGAAATTCTTCCGTTTGATGCAAATCCGAACCCCAACGATTTTGTTTTTTGCCTGTCTGGTACAAAAAAGGAAGATATCCATGAATCAGAATTTTTAAAGATTGAGGATTCACCTTCTCAGATCTTGAGTGACTGCCACATACCTTTCCAAACGAATGATATACTCCGCAATAGAGAGGAAAATTATGAGCTTGACTTAATTTTAAAAGCCGATCTTTCTGAGCAAGAGCAAGAGATAAAACAATGGTATAATGACGTCACCAGCACTTCAGAGTTTGATCCTGATGGACGTAATTGGGTCACAGATCCTCCTAAATTAGAGAAGGAGCGAGAAGGCGAAATGGGTAACTTTCTGATATCAGAACCATTGGAAATCGATAAGCAATCACAAAAAATGCACCCGAAGCTACGTAAGGCTAAATCGGTTGGTTTTATTGGTAAAAAAGAAAAAAATCTGAAAATGTCACTCGAAAATTGTTTGCACGAGTTTCATATGAAAGAGGGAAAGTTTATGTTTGAAAAAGCGACGGACCTAGTACGAAGACCGCTGAAATCACGATCTGCTTATGCGATTCCCAATAAATCCATTCCCCTGCTTGCGAAAGATTCCAAACTTTCGAAAAAACATAGTTCATCTTCCCCATCGAGTCTGTGGGTAGACCTACAATTTTGTTCCAGACCTGATGACAGAAATATGGAGTCAGGACTCGGAACTTTTCAGGTACAATTAAACATTGCGAATCTGTCAAACAATAGTGATGACTCTTTTTTCACGGAATCAGAGTAATGCATTTCAAAGGTCAAAACCAGTATTTTCAATTTGTTATTCTGTTCTGAAGCATCATATAAAATGAAATAGCGAAGACAGCTGGCAAAGCTTCATTTTTCAGTTGCTTCACAATATGATTTAGTGTTTATTATATATTACGTTAATCTGGATGTTTTCAGATATGTTCTGTTTACAGTGCTCACCAAGAATTTCATATTTTTTTTGTATTGAGTATACTTACTTACCTTGTGATGTGGTGTATAAGTACAGGTGCTGAATCGAAGTCAACATGCAGAAAATTTTGTTCAGAGTGCTTTTCCGACTCATAAATCTTTCTTTCTTGGAACGTATTCCTGGTCTAAGATGACATCCTTTCTGAAAAGTCTGTACCAAGATAACTGTCCCTCTTGGCTATAAGCCATGTAGGTCAAACCCACTGGAATTAATCCAGCAAAAATGAGGTTGAAGATAGCAGATCTGGTGGTGAAACGAAAGTAGTGTCCACTCTTCTCTTTTGCAACGTTGAATCTTTGAAATTCCGGGTCGGGTCTCAAGGTGCCAGCCATGATGAGTGTATTGCTTTGATTGACCTTGCTCACACTGGATTTAGATGCTCTCTAATTGGCCCTATATGCGTGTGCGAACCATATAAATACACCAATGTTTCTACTCTCCGTAAATGACGAAGACACATCAATGTGCAGTACATCAAAAATGATTTTTCTATCTAAGGGTTTGGACAAGCCATAATAATACATTCTAAAGAAAATCTTTCTGACGAATCAGAAATAAAGCAGGTCTTATTCTAATGAAATGAGGGGGAGGTTTATGCAGATGGGCATCAAGCTGTGGAGGATCGCGATCCCGAAGGCATTTTTGCAATGTTCTCGAGAAGCTTGATTGTCTTTTCGCGAATATAGTTTTCGCGATTGGTGGGACGAAAATGCATTTGGTCGTCTTCTCTGAGGGCAGTGTTTTTGGTGAAAGTCTGATTTAAGCGGAGCACCTGCTCTATGAGATCATTCAGTTGACTGAGCAAATAGTATAGGTTCTCGTTCATGGGCGTGAGACTCTCCTTTAATTTGCGCGTGGAGTTTGGGGAGAGCTCGGGGTTTGATTGTACCTGAATGAGTTGTTCGATACTTTCTTTGTAACGTCTGAGGAGACCAGTCAACTTTTTGGCCTTTGCCAATTGAAGCTGCAAAATCTTTCGTAGCTGTAGTTCCATGCCAATATCTTTGATAAGCGTTCTGATTCGGGTGCTCGAATCGTCTGAAATACGCGCTAGATTTACATTGTCTAGATGCTCATGGTGCTTAAGCCTAACCCAACCATCTTCCACAAGATCTCGTGGCATAGTGAGAATGTTTCGTAGCGTGTAGAGTTCGAACTTGTCGAAGTTCTTATCTACATGAGATACTAGTAGTGTTTCAAGTTCTGCTGTGCCGCTTCTAATTTCTGCGTGGGAAAATACCTGTCCGTTTCTTTCAGCAGCAGCAATCTGTTCGGTCATAAGGCCATCTGTGTCGATCTCGGCATCGTCCTCTCCAATCCCTAGCGTTTGGCGTAGTTTCATTAACTGTGCCTCTCTGCGCTTTACGAGAAAGTTTTCGAGCGCATCGGTGCAGTTGTACATTATTTTATTGACCGCATTAATGACTTCATCCACCAAAGTCAAAGGCGCAAAACCAAGGTGCTCTGTTAGGAGAGTTGTAACTCTGTAGTCACTTGAGTTCATACGCGACTTATGTTGTTTAACAAGCTGCTTCTGCAATGTTTATGTCTAGCAATCACACCCTGGATCACGTGACTAGAACGCGCTTGATTGCCCGCAATAAAAATCCCCTCTTGTCAGTGCCGATAAGGTCAGCTTTGTTCTTCGGTTTTGTCAACTGATTGTTGGAGATACCTCAGGATTTTGATGCAGAAATAAAAAGTAATGTCATTATTTGGCAATCTATAAAATCCTAAAGTTTCAGGAGTGTAGCATAGGGCTGTGTATCCAGGATTTCCTAGATCCGCGCTTCGAGCGGATGTCCAAATACTCTGCTTCCATGCCCCGACGAGTGCGCCATTCAAGCACGCTCCGCACTGACCATACTTTCACGTTCCGAACAATCCGCAAACTTTAAAAAAGGTCACCAAAGAAACAAAGTGTTCTGTACACCCGAAGACTTATAATAATTATATTCACAAGTGTTCATCTACGAAAGAAAATAAAAAAGGAGCGAGCGCTATAAACTAGCATAGCCATAGGGCCCTCGTCGATTTAGCCCCACGCTATCATTCGTTGATCAAAATAACCACATTTTATATACGTATATTGATATTTCCCGATAAGAGTTCATCAAATTACTTCAACTAATGCTGGAAAAAAACAGCGTCGATACCGGCACCGCCGATGGTTCTGTTTTGAAGTTCGAACCAAAGTTCATGGACTTCATGGATGCTCGCGTCATGCAATACAAGTACGCATTGGTCAAATTTGAGCACCTCATAATGGCGATTGACAGCTTGATCAACGTAGCTGCTAAAAACACAAACAGCATAGTGATGCTTCAATACCTCGTTCACCTTGAATCCACTTTATACTCTATCAACGAATCTGGGTTTCTCCCTAAGTTGAAGGCGCTCGAAAACTTCAAACCCATAAAGTCTGCTTCAGTGACAACCTCCCCCACAGTGACACATATTCCATACGACTTAAGAGACGAAGAGATTGTGCCACTCAATGATTTGCCCACGGCGGCATCGTCTAAATCTTGTTTGAGGGCGTTTCGTGCTTTATGTGTCACATGCAAGGAAGCATACCAAGCGAGATATGACAGCGCATCAAATGAGTTGAAGAATAAAGATTTTTTGGACGATCTTGAATTCTTGTTCTCCAATTCGTTTTTCAATGTCGAAAAAGACTTTGACATGGTCCTTAGAAGTGATATATTCAATGTGTCGTGTCTTCTCTTTGAAATAAATCCCGAAATGAGCTCTGTTGGTGACTACCTGGAGGCTTCTTTGATTGATATTGATATATGTTCTCTTTTCACTATTGTGGCAGAAGTATCAAGAATGCTATATGCGCAAAGACCGATGATTGATTCGTACAAGACAATCAAAACAGTACCAAAAGCCATTCAAGACACGGAACTAAAAAAAACTCCATATAGCACATATGCTATACACAGGGTTTTCTTTTGGGCCCTTAGAATTAATGAGTTGTATTTTATTCTCCGGAAATTTGGACGCCAGATTTTTATCTCAAACCATGACCATCTACACGATCAAAAATTTTGTTCCTTCGTGGACAACGGAAACATGTATCGCAGCTTGTTACAGGATATCAATGAATACTTTTTCAATACTAAGAAAAATGGAGTTTTAATTGCAACTATTACTCGGTTTTTGAGAATGGACTCAAAACACGAAATAAGTCCTAAAAGCGTTTTAGACTTTGTGAGTTTTATTTCTCAAAGTGTCACTTTTATTACCGGCATGTTAAGTGTCTTGAAAACTTTTGGAAATGCGTGGATTCTGGCAGAATTAGCGTTCAGAATTTCACATGAATTGCCAATCGATTATCTACTTAGTTTGAACAACATTGTGGAAAAAGAAAATGTTCAAGATTTGAAGAACAAAAAACTCAAAGCGCAAGCTCTTGCAAAGCAAAAAGCCAAGCAAAGTGCTCCTCTAAATACTAAAGTGACTATTAAAAATCATACCAGACACAAACAAAGAACTCCATCAAACCCCTTATTGGTACCGAGCTCTCCTACCA
The DNA here is from genome assembly GCA_030561945.1 of Metschnikowia krissii. Taxonomy (NCBI): domain Eukaryota; kingdom Fungi; phylum Ascomycota; class Pichiomycetes; order Serinales; family Metschnikowiaceae; genus Metschnikowia; species Metschnikowia krissii. The sequence continues at coordinate 159,876 of JAKTYP010000065.1, read as the reverse complement.
GTTCCATAGACTCCAGAAGGTCAGCTTCCTCAGTCGATCCTGTGTCAAGGGTAAAAATAGAACAGCCAGCGAAACCTACCAGTTTTCAAAGCCCATTTTATCTTCAAAAGCAATCGTCAGCAACTTCTCTTCAGACAAGCAGCTCGAGCAGAATCGCAGCAGAAAAAAAAATAGCCGATGCCACGACACCTGTAGGGCGTCGGCGTTCTAACTCACAGCCCTTATCATATAATGCGGCTGCTATGGCATTGAAGGGTACTGGTACGGGTACACAGTCGCCCAACAAGCTGGATTTTGCTATCCGCTCTCCAAGTGGGAGCATAAAAAGATCAGGTCTGATAACCAAGAAACCTCAGTCAACTGCAGTTGAGTCTCCTTTGACTAGTAAAATTTCTGCGATGGATATTGTCGAGGAACAAAAAGAGTCATCGCCACCCAAGGTAGATGTAAAAAGGTCTGCCAGTCATAAATTTCAGCAGCACTTGTTACAAGCAGCCAGATCTGGAGTGGTTCACAGCAAAGAAAAAGAAGTATTCAACAATGTTGTCTTCGATCCAAACAATCCATCCGCTACAAACTTGAGGAAACATTCGAAAGCTATAGCTAACAATGATCTGTGTCCAAAAGATATCGTGATACAAGACTCCGGTGACAATTCAAGTGGTTCTCAGGCATCATCAGATCAGAAATCAATTCCAGCGTCGGCCGATCAGATAGGAAATAAAGTGACCAATACTCAAGATACCTTCAAGCAGCTAACAAACCAAAAGCCGATTTATTCAAAGCCCAAAGTCCAAAAGTCGATTGATCCAAAACCAACTGTCCAAAAATCGATAGATTCAAAGCAGACTGTTCAAAAGTCGATTGATCCAAAGCCGACTATTCAGAAGCCACCTGTTTCAAAGTCGACTGATCAAGATGCACCTGTTCCAAAATTGAGTGACCAAAAGCCAACTAGAGCCCAAATTACTAAACTTAATACGAGAAGAAATAGCGTGGTAATGCAAGTCAGCAACTCGAATAACTTGAGCGAACCAAACAGGAACTCTTTCATATCTATACTGTCCCATAACTCGTCCGCCATGGAGGGATATACGATTAAAAAAGTTCGATTCACAGGAGTACCTGAGTATACACCTGCAGAAGATGCGCCTGAAACTCAAACCAGCAAGATCCTCAAGAGTTTTGCGGCATTGAAAATTCCAGCTGTTAAAGGTACGAAAGTGAGACGCAAAGATGAAGCTTTCAAGCAAGAGGAAAGCCAACTTTTCAAACAGTATATCTCTCAGGGTGAGCCTTCAGCGCTTCAAAAAAACAGCAACATCTATGTACCAGGCTCTCAGATAACCCTGAGGTTTTCGCGGTTCAAAAATAGATTCTAGATTCGGATTTCTACAGGGCTAAAGAAGATTTTAGGCTATATAATTATTACTGATTTACAACGACTGCAAAAACAGTATGTCAACATCGCCAACGCGATACTAAATGCAGGACACAGAATTTTTTGTCAAGGGCTCATCTTGAAGACCAATTGCGCGTTCAATATTATCCCAGTTGAACCTAAAATAAGAAGTATGACTGTCAATACTGAGCCGGTAGAAAGTTTTGGCTACAAGCCGGTAACCAAAGAGAAGCTATTTCAGAAAAGTACGAATGCCACGAATGAAAAAGGACTTTCTGAATGTTTCAGAGTGGTGAGAACTTCTATGTACGTTTCATTGGCCCCATGCCATATCGAAAATCCTTTGAATGGTATCAAAGCCCAGCATTTGGATCCCTTAATCATGTCATATTTTGCAAAAGCACAAGGTGTTGTTTTATCTTACTTTAATATAAAGATTGAGAGTAAAGATACATCCGAAGAAGCACCAAGTCCTCTCTTGGCCAAAGTGGCCGACTCATCGGCCTTTTCATTCATGTGGATGACTGTTGACCTCCTCATATGGTGCCCTCAAATTGGAGATCTATTAGAAGGCTTTGTTTTCATGCAAACTGCTTCGCATATTGGTTTGTTAATCCATGATACGTTCAATGCATCCATTAAATTCAGAAATATTCCACAGGACTGGATATTTGTTCCAGTCCAGGCAGACGAATATGCAGATTCAGAAGAAATCTCTGAAAACACCTCGAGCAAATTTAAATCATTCGGCTATTGGACCGATGCCTCTGGCGCTAAGATAGAGGGAAAAGTAACATTTACAGTCAAAGCCATTCACACGAGCGGAAGAATGCTTTCGATTGAGGGTACCTTGTTGTCACCTGAAAGTGAACTAGATGCTCAACCCGTATTGCGTGAAAGCATTTTGTCCAAAACTGAGGCCTCAGTGTCGACTGCAAAGCATATCACTTTTGAAGACGAAAGTACGCCTGAAGTCAAAGGAGTTAGTGAAGCTAAGGAAGACAAGTCTGACGACATCCCAACTTATGAAGCAGAAAGTGGAGATAATGACGATTCTTCTTCAAGTTCTGAAGACAATGAAGAGTCTGATTAAAATTCCAAGATCTCGAGGAAGCTTGCAGTAACATGAAATTTTTTGCGGAAAAAAATCTGTACAAGATACATCGCTTATGGATTGAAATTTTAACTGTAAATGCACATTTATTCAGCGAATATTTTTGTCATTATTTATCATACGCCAAATAACATCATGTTCTTCTTGAGTCGGAAAATGTTGGTTTGCTTTTCTTCCGAAAAGGAGCCTGGAGAACCATTTTTTGTGAAACCATTTCTCCTCTGTGCCGTGGTCATGCACTTTATTTCTTAATTTAGCAGCAGGATTTGCCATCATGGTGAGGGTTTGAACTTTATGTAATTTTTTAAAATTCCAGAGCGTTATCAAAAGACCCTGAATGACTGAAATGACGAGAACAGCGCCAAATCCATAGGACGATTCCTCAATATAGTTTTTGAGATTCATCCCATAGAATGCTGGTATGAGTGTTGCGACAGTGAAACCGAGAGTATAGATGGTGACTTTTAATTCAAATAACATCAACGAGTTCCTATTAGCATCAAGAATAATATTGGCAATTTCCTCGGTAGCCTTAATATCGCTGATCAAGGACCCGGCCTGCTGAACCACCTCATCGCAATGATGATAGTATGTTTCTAGAATCATTTCAATTTCTGAGTAATCAAGGGCAGTATCAGAAGGATTGTATTTGAGGCCCTTGGTGAGATACATACCATTCAAGTCCTCATCATTGTCCAATAAGTCCTCAAGCACGTCTCGGATTAAAGTAGATCGTTGGTAGAAACTTGAAAGTTTTTTCAGCTTGATTAATAGTTCTTGTAAGCTGTCGCGGTTGATATTATCCTCTAATTCCGAAAGAATTTTACCACAGCTCGTTAAGTGTGTCTGTAGTTGTGCTTCAAGAAAGCTGAGCACACTTATAAGAATGCACTCCAAAGCCTTGAACTCATAAGGGAGAGAACTGGGAGTCTTAAGCTTCAATTCTAGGTCATACATGAAGAGACCCAACTTCGAGACTAATGAGGGGTTAGCCGTGTCGAATATCTTGATATTGTCGTTTTTGATGATGGCTTTAATATGAAGCAAATTAACAATGATGGCATTTTCCGATCGTACCATGATAGTCGGTGCCACGTCGATGGAAGAAGAGTCAACCTTCCGTAAATCTCGAGGAAATAAGTTGTTTTCATTCAAGAATTGGGCTTTGGGGATCTTCTGCGAAACCGCTGTAACGTTTCCCTCGAAGTCAAAAGTGGTACAAGAGACACACAGATCGTTTGGCACTATGGGAGTGACCATTTTTATGGCCGTTGTTTGGTTTATTTCATTTTCCTCTGGAAGGCTATTCCGGAGGTCCAGAAACAGACGGAATATTCGCAGACTTATTCGGGCCGGACCTTGACCTATTCGAAGCCTTGACAGCGATATGAAGGAATTAGAATTTGGTCTCAAACGAGAGATAGCACATATGCATCTAGACCACTGTAGCATCTGCTTTTAAACCAGGCGTGAGCAAAGCAAAAGTTCAGATAAATTGAAGACTATGGATTTCAGATTGCATGGTGCTAGTGCGCAATTATATGTTTTTTTTTTTCGCCCGTGTTAGCCTGCGACCTTACTTCGAACATGATCCATCCTTAACATATTCTGAAATCTTACGGTCATACATTAAATTATAGAGAAAAAACATATGACAAATATCCCGGGTTCGTAGATTTCCTATTTGATTTTTTTATTGTGTTGAGAAGTGAAAATATAACGTTCTTTTGGGGCCGGGAGGAGGAACTACTTAGTCAAAGAACTTTCTGGACGCAGAGGGACCAAGCAACTCCAATCTGACACCAGGCAACGCCTCCTCAGACAATAACTTTAATCTTTCTTCCAATGTGTTGTTCACTTCGATTTTGCCGCTTTTGCTCACCACCACAACACCACCAGCCAGCGCCAGGTCCAAGAAGTTCTTGTCGTCGATCTTCACCGTAACTTCAAACTTTGCTTTCTCGGCGAAAGTTTTGGTGGCAGTTTCAGCGGCCTCTTTCGAAATTTCCACATCCGCCTCTCTTACTCTGAGTGTGACAGTGTCCTCTAAAATCGCATATAATCCCTCCTCGATCAAACCTTCCAAGATGGGTTTGTACTCGGTCTTGTCAGTAGTCAAATTGGTTAAGCTTTTGCCAGCTTCCTCGAAAATATCGTCCAAGATCTTTTCTTTCTCAGCCAACACTTTCAACCGGGTCTTGTTACCAATTGTAGACTTCGTGATTTGTTGCGCCAAAGAAGCCTTTTTTAATTTTTGTTCGTATGCGCTATCAATAGCAGCTGTCTCGGAACGAACAATCGACGCCTTTTCAATCTCATACTCTTCGTCAGCCTTCAATCTAATCTCTTTTGCCTTTTCCTGTGCCTCCTTCTCGATGAAGGCTTTCATCTTACGGAGCTCGGCGTTCACCTGATATGTTAGTATGATACGTCGGACAATTGAAACATCACATAAAGTCAGACACATGTTCAAATGCCCACATTCTTTTAGTCATTTTAAATTTACGTACCTGGTCATCGGTCAAGGACATTTTTTAAATCGATGTGTATATTTGTCTATCAATAGTCTGCTCCTCTCCCTTATCATTGTCGACTTGAGGGTGAGTACTAAGCCCAGAGCGTAGTGCGCAAGATAAAATAGCCTACATATAAGCATAATTGATAAATCGGATAATCATACCACAGCAAACTGACCACTACATCTACACCAATCAGAGGCTCAAGGATAAGTTTAATCATTTATTTTCTACCTCTTTCTCATGAAAAGTTTGCAAAATCTGCAAAAAACATAATCCAACACGTCTCTCAGAATTTCTCAAGGAAATTCCTTGCTAATTCGACACCAACAAATGTGGCGGCGTTAGCAGGGAACGACCGAGCCAAAGCAGGGCCAACTCCCGGAAAAAAGCCTTTGATTCCCGCTTTGGCATAAATATTTTTTGTGGCAGTGGCAATGGAGATATTGACGTTCGAAGATTGCTGTGTGGACTTGATGGTGTCGACAGGGAACACTCCGAGCCACATTGACATGCCAGCACACCCACCAGCGATTGAAATGGCACCCAAAGACAAGTCTTTGTCCGGAGAAGATAATGCAGCTTTAACGTATTCGTAAGTTGCAAAGTAAAGAGCCGATCCTGGTCCGTCTCTAGCCAAGGTGGCAATCGAACCCTTAAAAATAGATCTTAATCCACCTGTTCTATACATTTCAGCAATAACAGACCCCATTGAGGTTTTTGCACCGCTTTGAACCTGCATCATCACTTTCACTCTTTCGAACGGGGCAGCAACAGCGGTGGTAGGAATAGCCGATATGAAACCCGCCGTGGAAATCTGCCCAATTGTAAAGTTTTCCACTTTCGTGTCACTGTAATTAGAAACGATCTTCTTGCCCACATCGTAGCCCCAGAAGGAAACAGCAAACATAGGAGTCACGCCCAATAATGGTGGCAATACGCCTCGATAAAGTCCCAAGAGTCCGTCTTTAGCCAAAGTTCCTTTGAGACATTCACTAGTTGTTTTGTAAACACCCGTCTGTAACCGCACTTTAACTAGGTCAAACGGATGTCCTGTCAACACAGCACATACACCGCCAAAACCTCCAGAGGCAAAGGACTTGATGTTCTCAACCAAAACACTGTCAGTTTCGTCCATGTTGAAAATAAATAAATAAATGAATATGTAGGTGGGTAGGTCTTAGAACCGTCTGTATCTGAGCTATTTGTGGAATTGAATGCCCACAAGTTCGTATTTCTAGCCTAATTGGAAGAGTGAGGGATGAGAAGTTTCGAAAGGTTCGCGGGGTGGAAGGAATTTGCGGGTATATCTACATATATATATATATGTTTGATTACCGTGTGATTTTTCGCGCAAAATCTGGGGAACGGCACTTTGCGCGACTGCGTATCCTCGGTCGAGCGGCTGGCCAAAAGTCCGATAATCATGGATGACCACATACAATGTTGTGGATTAAGCCTACAAATAAACCAAAAGCACATGACACAATCTTATAAATTGATTTGAGGCGGACTGTGATTCATCAGAATTTCTCAATTCGTAATTTTTTCAGGTTTTTTTGGGGTAAAGCTTCTTCCCCACCTGGACATCGAGGTTCGTAGATGGTTCTTGAGGGTTTTCCCCATGGTGCATTGAATTAGGGGTGAGAGAGAGCCAAAGTCATCGATATGCAAACCAAACTCTTCGGTCGTATTAAAAGCATCGAGTTCACCGTAATATGCAAATGCTTATTGAACCGTTACATTTCAATTCTTGGCACTGCAATACGGTTAAGGAGAGATTGCATTGTGGGGAAATGTCGACGATTCGCGCAGTGGGGGCAACCCCATACATCCACGCTAAATCATCTTGCTTAAATCTCGAAGGTCCACTTCCGCACGCATATCATTCGCGAATTTCTTCAACCACGGTTGAAGCCCAGTAGTATACAAATCCTTCAGAATATATGACTCCACAGAAATAAGTCGGTGATGTAAATCGTCCCAATCTTCATCAAAATCAAAACTCTCGGACTTCAATCGTAGAATATTGACATAGTTACTCAAGGCGGTTCCGAACTCCTCGCTACTTCTGAGGAAGGCATATGTCAATTCGAGAAACTCAAAAATTTGGTGAACAAAAGATTTCCCAGTGTGGCGACCGCGAGCGTCTTCTCTTAGAAGTTTGCAATCACAAACACTTCGAAGGTACTCTGTTTGCGTCTCCGTTAACTCATCAATTGTGAGGTTCGTAGCGTTCTGATGGACAGGTGATGAATTTTGTAGACCATTTAGACACAGGGACTTATCACGACTTTCCAAAAAACTAGAGTCCAAAATGGATAGTTTAGTAGCTTCACCAAAAACCCCTTTCTTTATCACAGGCATTCTTGTTGTAAACGATTGAAATAGCTTGCGCACGATATGCTCATTGAAACTATTCTCTATTAAATCAAACGATACAAAATGGAGAATTGCATCTATGAGCATTGCAAATCTGTGACGGATCAAAGAAATGACCCGAAGAGATCGGACGAGCCATTTAAATCGCTGATCGGCCCACCTGCTTGCTGTACCCAAAGAAGTTTTGAGTTTAGTTCTGATATGCCGCAAATGATTCTTGTGGAAGTCTTGGAACTGCACGAAATGCTCCTTCAAAAGAAATTGATAATGCTTAAGACCCCATAAAAAGTTGAACAATCTCAAATATTGTGTACTTTGGTCATTGTAATCGAGTAAAGCTTCCAAAGGGGGCTCTGGAATACTATATGCCAAAGTAAACACGTCCCAGCCGATGGTACCGTGACTTAAGTCTAAAATTCTAGCATCAATTCTTCTTTTGAAGTTTGAAGGAAGTGACATTAAAGAAGACAGGCTAATAGATTCGATCAAAAGTTCAGATAGCCGAGTAAATGTCAACAGAGAGGCCAGTTCACCAAACATGGATGATCCCTTTGCAGTAATCGCGTCAATAAAGTCTCCGGATTGCATAAGCATCACGTTCTTCATACTGATCAAATGCGAAAAAAACAGATACTTTGAGTATATCACTAGTGTGAGATACCCGAGTATTTCATTATACTGGGAATCAATCATAACCTGTAGCACATTGGCGTTAATTGATTGTAGGCCATTATGCACAGTGAATATAAACAGAAAATAACGCCGGGAATAGTCGTTCACCCAATCGAGTTCTCTGCAATATTTTTCCAAAAAAACCAAGGTTTTTCCAATCTGGAAGATTTTCGTGAAGATCTCATCATCAACCTTCAAGAATGAAGGAAGCTTTTTGGGGTTGTATTTTATGATGTCATTTATATGATTCTCATCCTTGTCGAATGAAACAAAAAACTCACTGTTTTTATCAATGAGTTCACCCCTCACAAGCCAGTGCTCGAGGTATTGATAGTAAGGTGCTGAAATGATTTGGAAAAGATTATGTGCGAGATACACAATTCTTGAGTCACCAGATTGTGAAAATGTGTGTACTTCAAGCAAAAAGTCAAACCCGTTTAACTGGATAAGGAGAGATTTCAAATGGTTCAAGAATCTTAGAGTGTGGATCTCATTTTCAAGCGCATCTAAAAGTGCGAGTAGGGATAAGGGCTTTTCCCTAAATATGCTTTCAATCGTATCAGCATAGCGCACAAGATGTCTGTCAAGGCAACTCAAAAACGCAGTACAAATTGGAGAGTTGCTTGTGCTGTTGCGAGACTCTAAAAAATCATGCAAGTTTCTCCCTAAAAGAGCCGGCTCCAAGATCTCGGATAATAGCTGCGAGTAACTCAAATTCACCAGATCGGGTATTTCGATGCTTTGGTGATCTGGCTGAAAAACTAGCACATTGGTGTCTTGTCCAACTAGAGTATAATGAAGTGACAAAAGAAGCATCTGCTCGTCGAGGGTGTTGTAGTACGGGCTAATGAGCTCGGCCATGGTCAGATTTATGGGTATCGCAGACTGATTTGGACTGCTTGAAAAAGGGGTGTGCGTGCTTGCAGCAAACCCAGATTCCATGCTTACTTTCAGAGGCCTGCGACCTGTCTGGGGCGAAGCTTCCGTCGGGCATAGCCTGGACAAATATACCAAGTTTCTTCTGTAAATGTCGGGCAGATTGGCATGTATGAGGGCATTAACAATAGCCTGGAATTCCCGCCAGTCATCACCTCGATTTTGTGCAAGGAAAAGTCTTCGGAACTCTTCCAAAATATACGGAGGCGGATTTGTGGAAACAGAAGAAGAAGCGGCAGAATACGGGCGCGTGATATGAGTAGCAAGCTCGTTAGCTAGCGCATGAATTCGCTGTGTTCCTCGTTCAGCAGACGCAAGCTGACCAGCGAGCCTGCTCAAATATAGCCTGACAAGTTCGGAGTCACCGGAAATCATCTGAAGATTTCTCGTTCACCGCGAGAATGCGCTTCCAACTGTGGTTTTGTTTGTTGATATTGGTTCCATCGCGCGTTACCGAGAGGTGCACATAAGTCGAGACCCAAGACGAGTCTGCGGCGCCAACTATCCTTGCAGTTTCATTGTAGGTATTTCGTGATTTTCCGTCACTTTTCGTTTCTCTTCTCGGTTTTTTTCTTCGAATTTATATCTGAATATACATAATTCTTTAATTTCTACTAAGATGCAGTTGGTCTTTAAGATCACCATATATAGTAGTCTGTTCAGCAAATCACAACAGTCTAGCGTATTAGGGAATATTATGCCTAGTCCCTTTCGCTTTGAATTTTTTGGGAGATTTTCAGTGGGGTTCTATTGAGAATGGATAGCAAGTGAGTTTGTTAGAAAATAAGAAAATTCGATTCTACGGAAAGTCGGCCAAGGTAAGGGCGATCTCAAAATTTGCTTAATTAAAATAATTCACAACCTCATATATTTGAAGTTCATAGTTAACTTGAAGAGGTTTCTTTGGTTTTGTTTCAATTCAAAGCTTGACGCCAGAACTGACCTCATTCGGGGAAATAACCGGCTCCACGACATTTGGGTTCAAGTCGCCGTCAGACAAAGCCAATTGTGCGTCTGTCCAGATGTGGTCAACATGGGCTGCACCAGAATCACCAACTCCACACAAACCTCCGGCCTTAGCCCAATCCGAAGTTCTCAGTAAGTTCAATTCAGTGAAGACACTGTCTACGGCATTGATCAACTCTGAAGCGATCTCTTTGCCGTGACCCGGGGTCGCAGTGATTCTCAAGCGCTCCTGGCCAATAGGCACAGTAGGAAAGTTGATTGCTTGCACGTAAATGTTATGCTTCTCTAAAAGTAAATCCGAGGCTTTCTTCGCGTCCTTTGCATTGCCCACCAACACAGGTACAATATGCGACGGGTTAGGGATGACGGGAACGCCAATATCATTTAAGTTGTTCTTGACGAACCTGGTGTTCTTTTGCTGGGCAATTCTATCTTTCAAAGTGGCTCTTTGGTGTCTGATAGAGGCAGTGGCACCGGCCATCACAGCCGGTGGTAATGAGGTTGTAAATATAAAGCCAGGGGCGTACGATCTGAACCAATCGATCATGTTCCGCTTTCCTGTAATGTAACCACCGACTACTCCATACGCTTTTCCCAAGGTTCCGGTCACCATATCAATTCTGTTCATGACAGAATCCTGACGGATATTGTTCAAGCCAGCTTGCAAGTGCTCCTCGAAATCTAAGTGTTCGGCAACACCGGCACCATGAGGACCATACATTCCAACAGCGTGCACTTCGTCCAAGAAAGTCAAAGCACCGTACTTATCTGCCAAATCGCAAATAGCTTCAATAGGGGCAATCGAGCCGCACATCGAGTACACAGACTCAAAAGCAATCAACTTAGGGACGGATTTTGGGTACTGCGCCAACCTGCGCTCCAAGTCTTCCAAATTGTTATGTTTGAAAATCTCTTTTTTGGATCTCGAATTGCGAATTCCTTGAATCATTGACGCGTGGTTCAACTCGTCAGAGAAAATGACCAAATCCTTCATCTTTTGTCCCAATATGGAAAGGACAGCATCATTGGCAACGAAACAAGAGCTGAAGACCAAAGATGCCTCGTGTTTGTGTAAAGCGGCAAGCTCGGATTCCAACTTGATGGCATGTCTGTTATGGCCGGCAATGTTACGGGTTCCTCCAGCGCCAGCTCCGTACTTGTCAAGGGTGGTTTTCATAGCTGAGATCACCTTACTGTTCGTTCCCATTCCTAAGTAGTCGTTGGCACACCAAACAGTGACGCGGTCAGCCTCTGTGGACAAATGAGCCTTGGGAAATTCGCTGGCCAATCGGTTGATATTGTTGAAGTATCTATACGACTTGTCTTCTCTTTTTCTGAGGAGTTCTTCCTCAAGGAAACCTTCGTAGTCAAACGCCTTTTCGTTCGAAGCATTGTTGGAAACACTGAACTTACCATCGACCAAATCCTTTTCAGCGAAGGAGTAAAAATCCGATACTTTCTCTGTGGAGAAAGAGGTGGCAGAAGCAGTTGATGCCTTAAGGGGCTTCGAAGACGAAGAGTACTCCCGGGCCTTCAAGGCGGCACCAACAAACGGGCACGATTTAGCACGCAGAGACAAGGTGGAAAGGCTGCTCATTTTGCGGAGGGCTTGGGCAGATGTCGCCTTAACAAATGGACATGCCTTAGTGGAGGCACGAGCAAGAGAATCCATTTTGTCTTCAAAGAATGGTCGTCGCTAGTCGTATCCTTCAATAATCCCAGTGAGTGTTTGTCGAAAAAATTCTTTTTTGGGACGACTGAAGATAAAAGAAATGGGAGGGTATAAATTTTCAGAAATGCCGTACAGCCGAGAGCTGCGACGTCAGCTAGATGCATGAGCGGTATCATACCGGATATAAACAACCATCCTCGTGACAAGCCAACTATAGCCAATACTGAAGAGAATTAGCAAACGCAGTAAGAAATAAGAATAGAGATGAAAAAGAACGAAAGACTTTCTTTCCTATATGTACTCTTTTTGCACCTCATTATTTTGAGAAATTTCTAAATAAGTATACATGTTGGACGTCTGATCCGGAGACCATTCATCAGTGGTCGGGAAGATTTGACCCAAAATGGAACTTTTGCTCGCGCCTGTCCGGTCAGACATCAACTGCTTCAAAACTATATTTTCGCGCATACGTATCTTGACTCATTAGCCAATTAAACAGGTGCAAATATGAGCGCCTCCATCAATATGTCGAGCTTTCACCTGAACCGTGGATCACAATTTCGCATTCGAGGTGACACAAAAAATATCTGTGCCAGCTATATATGTCAAGCATTTGGTGTGATGTCGATTAGGTGTGGCAACCTTTCGATGCTTCACGCTAGTAGCGGTTCGAAGACACTCCTAGGCTTGAAAAATTTAAGAAAAAAACAAAGCGACCTCGGTGAGGGTCGAACTCACGATCTTAAGATTAACAGTCTTACGCCTTAACCAACTTGGCCACGAAGTCTTTGCTGTGTCTTCTCATCAGAAGTTGCTTTACATCAGCATGCAATCATGTCGCATAATATATTTATCTTCTCAAATACATGTAAAGATAATTGTAGATGAAGTACTACCCAAAATAATAAATAAAAACCCCGGGGCCTTTCAAAAGAAATTTACATGTTGGGTCCATGAATAGACATTTGCATGGGCTTCACAAATGACAAAGGGATAAATGTGACTAACTCCCGTTGCGATATCTTATGGTCAAATCAATTTTTAACCATATTATATCTTAAGACATGCGAGCTCAAGCTCATTTAGCAGTCAAAACTGTGACAATGTTGAGGTTCTCAATGTTGAGACCAAAGCGTAAATCCCTACCGACAAAAAATAATTTATACCCATATCGATGTGACGAACCCCGGCATTAAGCAGTACACTCAAACACAAACACTCCTACGACGCACAGAATAATAAGGTTCTATGGCAGGAATTGAATCTTGTATTTATTATTAAAAACCCTTCCCAAACAGAACCTAAAAAGGAAACTATCTATTCACTATTTTATTAAGTTGAACCAATAATTTACTCTTCGTCGTCCTCCTCGTCGTCTTCGGCCATAGAGTAGAACTGCAATTGGTATTGGTTTCTCTTGACGGCAACAAATCTGATCCAGTCTCTAAGCTGGTTTTTCTTCAAGTATCTCTTGGTCAAGTACTTCAAGTACTTACCAGAAAACTTGGCAGTAGAAACAACAACGACGTTGTTTCCCTCCTCAGTAACAGAAATGGACTCACCCAAGTTACCGATTATACCGTCAACCTTAATGTGCTCAACCAAGTACTTGATGTAAGCCTCCTGGTCAAAAACGGCGTTCTCGACAGGGGCAGAAGTGTCAACGACAAACTTCTTAGCAACTTGAGTGTTCTTGGTGGTCTAGATACTTTGTTAGCCTACCGCACTATTATCATGAAGCACGTTGGTGCAGAGGATAAAGACAGCATAGCTACCCTAGACGGGCTGTTGAAGTGCTAGATAAATGTCATCGAGAGCCTTTAGACAATACTGGGTGCATTGCCTTGTGTGGCACAACCAAAGAAGCTAGCCTTTCACAAAACTTGCTTCAGAACTTAAATAGACCAACGAAAACCCGTCATAGGTACACGAACTGATCGATATCTTCGGAAACTTATGTGATACATACAATTGGAGCCATGTTTGATGATACAAGAAGTGGTACTGAAAATATGCTACAAAATTTTCATCCATGTATGAAAGGCCAACGCGCATTTTGTCGTGCATATACCAGTATTGCATTGCGTATACTTTTGTCGAGCACGAGACGTTGTATTCGATTTATAGAGGGCAACAGCCCTAGATGCGCGCAGACAAGCTGAATGAAACTGACTTAATCAAATGACTCATTTTTGAGTCACGTTGGTTAAAAACACTTGAAGGCTGCGCATGACTCTTGAATCATATTCGAACAGCATTTGATTGTACCTGGCAAATATGGACCAGCCCAAAAAAAGCAAAGTCCGCATGTAGTCCCGCCAATGATATTTGATAATTTATAATAATAAATAGTCACGAGAATATTGAGTGTTCACGCACCCCAGTTTCATATTACTTTTAAAATATATCTTACTCATAACAAGTATTCCGTCGAATATTATCACAATTCTTTCTCTTTGCACCCACGATAATATTAAAATGAAGCATTCAATTGTAAAACTTTTGCAAAAAAATAAGTCTTCAGGATTGAATTTTTCAGCACTTTCAGTCACAGTAAATCTGGGGATCGCAAACGTTTTAGATAAGGCCATTCAAGAGGGACCACGAAACGACTGGACGAGAGATCAGATTCGTGAGATATATGAGACACCTCTTCAAAACTTAATGTTTATGGCGCAGCTCCAACATCGCAATTATCATGACCCGAGCGAGGTACAATTATGTACTTTGCTTAATATCAAATCAGGTGGATGCACTGAAGATTGCAAATATTGCTCGCAATCTTTCAGGTATAACACTAGGACCAAGGCCCAAAAGATGATTTCAATAGACGATGTAAAAAAAGCCGCCCTCAAAGCTAAAGAAAATGGCTCAACAAGATTTTGTATGGGGGCAGCGTGGCGGGACATGCACGGGAGAAAATCGGGCTTGAAAAAGATCTCTGGAATGGTTAAATGGATCAATGACGAATTAAAAATGGAGACTTGCGTAACCCTAGGAATGGTGACAGAAGAACAAGCTGTTATGCTTAAGAAGTCTGGGCTAACAGCATATAATCACAACGTTGATACTTCAAGAGAACACTACCCAAAAGTTATATCAACAAGATCATACGATGATCGCTTGCAGACAATCAAAAATGTACAGGAGGCTGGCTTAAAAGCTTGTACCGGTGGTATTTTAGGACTTGGTGAAACCGATGAGGATCACGTGGGGTTTCTTTATACATTGGCTACCATGGATAAGCATCCGGAATCTTTACCTATCAACAAATTGGTGCCTATAAAAGGAACTCCAATGTGGGAAGAGGTTAAAAACATACCTAAATCACTGAGCAAAAGCTTACGCTTTGAATCAATTCTCAAGACTATTGCCACGGCTCGTCTTATCATGCCTGAATCCATTATTCGTTTGGCGGCGGGAAGATATTCTATGAGACAAAATGAACAATTTCTTTGTTTCATGGCGGGGTGTAATGCCATATTTACTGGTGAGCAAATGCTCACAACTGCATGTCAAGGTTGGGAAGAAGATATTGCCATGCTAAAGAAATGGGGGATGAAGCCTATGTCGAGTTTTAAAAACAGGAATTAACAACCTTATCAAAGTATATATTAATAATTATGCAATCTTTTCCCTTAATGTGTGTAATAAACGAAGTCTTTACTCGCCATACCAATAACTAATTTTTAGGAACAGTGAGATCATCACTCCTGTCCCTTGAGATAAAAAGTCGACAATCAGATCTAAATTTCGTTTTTTCTGCATATAACTTTCACATTTCTCGATTCCACATCGACCATGATGAGTCAACGATAGCTAACATAAAATTCCTTATAATGAAATTTCGGCTTGCCCTAAAGGCATGGCGGTCTTTCCTGGGCTTAGGATCCAAAAACATAAGTCAAAATAATTTCCCAAAGAATACCTTACCCGCTTTTCTGATCATTCCAGCTCTCTTCGCTGTTGGTGCAGCGTCGTATCTTTACGGCAAAAAGCAGGTACATACCAATCCGCCAAACAATTTATTTCCATTTACATCAACTACGAAATTATCCGACATTGAACCGCCAAAATACTGTACAGAATCTGAACTACAGAGAGCAATCGCTGAAATAAAGCTGGTCATAAGCGATGAAAATGTCACCAACAGTGAGGCTGAAATTAACGGACACTTTGATAATGGCTTCACTACGCATCCACCAAAAGATCACCAAAAGGCAAAATGGATTATTTATGGAACATCTACAAAAGAAGTCTCCGAAATCATGAAAATTCTTCATAAGTATAGCGTACCTGTTGTACCCTACTCTGGAGGATCTTCGCTTGAAGGCCATTTCTTCTCTACGAGGCCTGGTGTCATTTTGGACACAAGCAAAATGAATCGAATCTTGCGTGTGAACCGTAATGACTTGGACGTCGAATTAGAAGCAGGAGTTAACTGGGTAAAATTAAATCAGGAATTAACCGACGAGCTGTTACTTTTCGGATGTGATTGTGGCTCTAGTGGCTTGATCGGAGGAATGGTGAACACCAATGCTTCAGGAGTCAATGCTTCTAAATATGGAGCAATGATTCAAAATGTTATTTCTTTAACAGTTGTCTTGGCTGACGGGACAATTATTAAAACAAGGCAACGACCCAAGAAAACAAGTGCAGGGTACAACCTCACAGGATTATTCATTGGTAGTGAAGGAACTTTGGGAATTGTGACCGAAGCCACAGTACGCTTACACGTAAAGCCACAACATGAAACTGTTGTGGTCGGTCAATTTCCAACTATTTATGATACTACACAGACTGTTGCTGAACTATTTCGCCGTGGTATCAGACCTGAAGCTATTGAATTGCTTGATAAAGACATGATGCATTGCATCAACTATAGCGGATACTGGACTAAAGAATGGCTTGAGGTTCCAACGATTTTTTTTAAAATCGGTGGTCTCAATCAGACTGTCGTAGAAGAGACTTTGAAGGTAGTGAAAGAAGTGTCATTAGCAAACAATTGCGAAGACTTTATTGCTGCGGAGAGTAAAGAAGAGGGTGATGAATTATTTAGCGCACGTAAAGATGCGTTCTATGCCATTCTCAATTATGGAAAATGTGAAATAGACGAAGACGTCAGACTTTGGGTCACTGACATAGCTGTTCCTTTGTCCAAACTTTCCTCAGTATTGGAGCAGATCAGAGTTCTCATTGAGAAATCCGGCTTTCAGTCTGTTATTTTGGGGCACGTCGGTGACGGCAATTTCCATGCCGACATTTTCTATACCCATGATACTAAAAAGGAATGCGAGAAATTGGTAAATGAAATGATGCTCATTGGATTGAAAAACGAAGGTACTGCAAGTGGCGAACATGGAATCGGTAATGGCAAAAGAAAGTATCTCAGTTTAGAACTCGGTATCGATGCTGTGGATACCATGCGTAAAGTAAAGATGGCATTGGATCCTAAGAGAATAATGAATCCCGATAAGGTTTTTAAAATCGATCCTACTGATTCTGGTGAGTATTAGAGTTTTCGGATTGTATTCCTATTGTGCTCTTTGGAAAAAAATAGAGACATTTGAAAAATGTATCAGTGCTCCATAATCATGAATTTATAGACAGCAATAGAGCGCAACTTCTTTACAGATGGATACTTTCATTAGCCTAGGGTATTAAACCAAACTCAATACAAACTTGAAAAGGTGATATTTTATATCTTTTGGTATTTGAAATGGTTGAAAGAAAACCCAAGTGACACGGTCATAAAAATATTGGTGGTATTAGAAATGTGGGTAATTTTCCACACTCTATTCACATGTGAATGTGAAATAACGAATGTGCCGTGGCTTTTTAAATATAAGTATTTGTCCATATTATGAAACTAGATTTGTCA
This sequence comes from Metschnikowia krissii, assembly GCA_030561945.1. Lineage (NCBI taxonomy): Eukaryota > Fungi > Ascomycota > Pichiomycetes > Serinales > Metschnikowiaceae > Metschnikowia > Metschnikowia krissii. The sequence continues at coordinate 142,335 of JAKTYP010000065.1, read as the reverse complement.
AAAAGCATGATTATCTTTATATAATCATATTATAGCACCAAACGAATGTTCATTGTTAATTATTTACACAGAAGATGAAGAACTTTTTTCCAGATTTTGGCCGCTCATATTACCCTGACTTTATCCTTATCACCGAATTCCGAAAAATGTTTGCTGGGTCAAGGAATGACAATCATCTATTCGAACTTCATTTCGCAAAAATAAAAATAAAGGAAACAAAAAGACTTGATGGGCTCATGACGATAAAATTCTTTTTTAAAGAAGCCATTTAGATTGCGATGATAAGATTTCGGTACAGCCAAGAGAAATTACTTGATGATCATGATGCATATAAGAATTAGGAAAAGAATAACAGAAAGCTTACACACAATTGAAGACTTTTTGCGAAAGTAATACATATAGCCTCCGATTATTAATTTGGAATGTTTAACCACTTTAACCCTTATCATAAGTATACATGTGCATGCCACGCTATGCAGACATATATACTTTATTTATAAAAATAAGTAATACAGCGTATGCTTCAACTTATCCATCTAGCAAAACATATCCAACTCCTTCAGCCACATTTAAAAATGGGAATGTTTCAGTTATTTGAGCCATCATTCCAAACGACTTAGTTCAATTACTAGAAATACCCATCTCAGATATTGTGGTACACATGTCTATGTCACGGAGGGGTATGCCCTCAGGTATTTTTCTGTCTAAACTTGATTAGTCTAGCATCGTGCATTAACTGTATAACTCTGCCATTGACGCCGGTGAAAAAACCTTTGTCTGTGATCGTAATATCCGAAATACACAAACAGTTAAACTTGCTAGTATTCGTGTAGATAAAAATCTCAACCATCTGGTATCCAGGAGCTCAGAGCTAAATTATTACATCGCTTACTCTGTGCCAGTATTAATAACTTGACTATTCGTGCCCAGCGAGAGATAAATGACCCTTTTAAGGATTCTCCTGTTTAGGAAATTGCAGATTTTGATCTGTCTTTACAGGTCGAGCTCAGCAACGGATATTGTGATCACTTCACCTGGAAACTATGCGCGGGACGGTTAAATGACATTGTTGAAAGACGTATGCACTTTCGAATACGCGCCTGTCTATGGACGACAATTCCAGCACGCCGTAATGAAGGCAGAGTTTACAGGAAAATTATTGTGTTAAAAAAATCATTATTTGAAAATTACCTACCTAAGAAAACTTACGAATTGTAATTTGCGGCTGTGTTTTTACCAGTGGTCACGCTAGCGCGCCCGCTCAGGAGAAACGTTCAAACACCGTTTTCTTATCTCTATGGAGGAGCGCGCATTCTACGCACCTTATCTTATCACGTGGCGCGTCGCGGAGAGCTTTTCGCAGTAGCTTTCGAACGTGTTCAATTCCGATCTCCGACTCTTCCGCTCCAGGGGAAAAAGCGGTCTATAGTTAAAACACGGCACTCCTTCGATATAATCTGTATTCAAACATACGCTTTTTGAACATTGCAACCCTTGAAACACTTCGCCTTCATATCTGTAATCACAGAAGGTACCTTTTTAATACCAACAGATACCGCCGCAATCTAATCCCAGACTCCGAAAAGTTTTTTTTTTTTCTCTTCCCCATTTATCGCACAAGAGCGTTGATTCAGCATACAACTGAAACTTCTTTTTTACATATTGTGAAGCCAGTTTCCTTCTTGATTCGGTATTTTTTCTTCTTTTCTCCTTCATCGAAAATTTCGTTGCAGAAACATCCATCAGCAACACCCCGTTAGTCAGCAATTTAAGGTGTCACCTCATTTACAATTTGGACAACAGTAGCTTATGATGGCAGTCGGTTGTTCCTCTGCAAACAATTTACGAAGTAAGCTTGACAATTTGTCGTTAAGTGCATCTCCCGAACCAAGGCAGATTCCGGAAGCCAAAACCATGGGACCTGAAAAGTCAAGATCGCTTCTTTCAAAGTCGTTGGCTAATGAAGTTCATGGTCCTGGTGCTCCTCTGAGTGGACATCACTTTCTCGTAAGTGAAAACGATGTAAACTTGTCATACGGTCATCCGGAGCCCTCAATTTTGGCAACATCTGTTGGAAAGGATCATGATGGCAGACTCATTCCGTCGTCCTCCACAATCTCACTATTATCCTTGAATAATAATACGAATAGCGGTTCGCTTCTATCGCAGTCAGAATCATACAATACAATTGGGAAAACCTCTGGTCAGGGGATAAATCAACTGAACCCCGAGCGTGTCAACTCATATACAAATTTGAGATCAAGAAACTCAATCACACATTTGGGCCATCAAAGATTACAGCCTTATCATAAACTATCGTCCCCCATGACATCATCAGTAGGGGAATTCAATACAGTATCGAGTCCAAAGACCATACCATGGGGAAAAAATCAATTGGATACGCCGGACTCGCCGAATTTAAATCCAACATCGTTTGGTGAATCACCCTCAAGGTTTTGGCTCAGTGCTCAAACGCCTCCCAAATCGCTTACCACACCCAAATCAAGAAATCAGTTTGTCGGACATCTGGCCTTCGGAATGACGCCATTTCATCAAACAGGTCAGCATAAGCAACCATTCCCACACACTATAAATTTTGCAAACGGCAGCGACTCTCCTATTCTCAATCCGGTACAAACGCCGCTAGAAGATATGCCTATGACACCATTGTATCTCAGCTCCGAAGGAGGATACTTTGGGTACAAGACCTATGAAAAGAAGACAGACTATTTTTCTGTCGCAAACGAATCACTCCCTGAAGAAAAAGAACAAAGTATATCGCATTCTGAAGACCTCAACGTGGACTGAACCAAAATATAGAAACGAGGAATCATTATTCGTATAAGAATGTGTTCCTTCTGAATAATGAGGTTGATAGCAATTCAAAGGTTGTGTTTGACAAATTGTTAACTGAAAAAAAAAACTGTGTTAATTCTAGAATGAAACACAAAAATAAATATCAGCCTTCTATTTACCCATTGGATTTTTCTACCGGGAAAACAATTTTTCCGTTCGTCGTATCGTAAACTAAAGTGACCTCGTTTTTGCGGCGCACCTGCGGCGCACCTGCGGCAGAACATGAACTCGCGCACGCGACAATGTTGTTGTCATGTTGAACACTTATTCCTCGACATGTCTGCCTATGAAAGTACGTTCAATACAATTCGAAAGTTCTGTAATACTGATCTAACAAATTAAGCTGATCATAATTTGAATGTGCAAGAAAATGTCGAAACTTCGAATGACGGAAGGAGGCAGCACCAATCACTATCGAGCACAATCAACACGTTTCTCACATCAACTACTGCTTCTACTCGTGAGCTGTTGAGTGGTAGAGAAATTTTTGAGAATGCTTTAAGAATAATGAGTGAAGAAGAAAATTCAGAAGTCATACAACAACTATTGCAGAATTTGGATAGTCTAGGATCAGATTCTCAATCAGTTCAGGGTGTTGACGATGAGTTCTTGGACTCGTTGGAGAGGGTTGACTTGAAAAGCTTATCAAAAACAGCCAACTGCCCAATTTGTACGAACAAATTCGTGGATAATGAATATCCTTTGATTGTAAAGCTTCCGTGTTTCAACAATGGAAAGAGCTCAAGTCAACATATTTTCGACATGGATTGTATTGCGCCGTGGCTTAAAGTCAATTCCACGTGTCCAATGTGTCGATTCAATGTTCGCAACGCCAAAAAATCTCGCAAAGAACATTTGGAAGAGGAGTTGCGACGTGTACGCGAGAAAGAAGAAGATGAAGAAGATTATGATGATGATCGGGATCTCTATGGGTAATTCTCGTGAAAATGGTGACATTCCGACTTTACTATATACATATCCAGAAACAAATTACTTACTCCCATTCATCGACTCTTTAAAAGCCTCTGAAGTCAAGAGTTCTTGTACCTTTTTGCCCACTGGATCCTCCAAGTTATCCTGGAAAGCTTTTGGCAATTCCATGTCTTCCGCAGTCAATTTACTCATGATCTCTGCGTAATCAAGAGATTCACGAGTAAAGATCAGTGCTTTGCGTTGTACGCTCTCAGGAGCATATCTGTTGATGTAAGACAACCACAAATCAACTATTTCGGGGTTTGCATCGTATGCGGTCAATTCACGCTTGTATGTTATTCTGAAAAAATTCTCCTTCGACTTTGCCTGGGCGAATGGGGACCTGATGACCGTATACAATCTCTTTTCTGTCTTCAACTTTTCAATATTCGAAGCAGGGATACCCAAGTAAAAGGCTGCTCTCGCAGAGAACTCCGCCATTCTAAGAACCTCAGTGTCGTCGTAGCCGCTAAATGTAATGGTGGCCACTTTGTGGCCGTGGGTACATTCCAATTTCAATGGTTTATACTTTAACAATTCAACATTAAGCGGGACAGGTCTCTTCGTCACAGGATTGACCTCATTTGGCTGGATCAATTTGGGCGCTAAGTCGGAGTCTTTATTGAGTAGAGTTTCGGCGAATCGTTGACTTTCAATCTCCTCTGCCTTTCTCTTTTCGACCAACTCTTGTGGTGACAAAAAGTTTTTTGAAGTCAGCTTCTTGGCAATTAAGAAACGTGAGCTCGTGATAAGAGATCTCGAAAAAACACGAGCATTTCTCACACAACTGCTAATCATTTCCGGATGTTACGAGTAAAGATTCGTTGGTCACTGAGCGATACTGTTCATGGAGAAAATTTTTGCCTGCAGTGCCATGTGCGGTCACGTGAGAGGTTATATTTTATGATTACATAAATATACGTTTAATTAGAAGGCACTTGAGAAACAAAGTAAAATAAGGGTTCATTCTAAGCAAATATGTCGAGAAATTTGCAAAGTAATGAATTTTGGGGCTTGTTTACAAATTAAGTGTCACGGTAGTTTTATTACGGATTTTGACATGTTCAATCCTGTGCGCGCTACAACGAATAGGTGGAGATACTCTTCTCGCATTTCATTGCTCATCTCTGAGTTTACACCACATCGTACAATGGGAAAGGCCAGTAAGGACAAGAGAGACCTTTACTATAGAAGAGCTAAGGAAGAAGGTTATCGTGCCAGGTCTGCTTTCAAGCTTCTTCAAATTAATGAAGAGTTTGATATATTCTCGGGTGTAAAGCGAGTCGTTGACTTATGCGCAGCTCCAGGCTCGTGGTCACAGGTCTTAAGCCAAGAATTAAACAAAAACCCAAACGAAGAAAACGCAAAAATAGTTGCTGTGGACTTACAGCCTATGGTGCCAATTGAAGGTGTCACGTGTTTACAAGCTGACATCACTCATCCAAAAACTCTCCAGAAGATTCTTGATCTCTTTGGAGGAGAAAGTGCAGATTTCGTATGCAGCGACGGGGCACCTGATGTTACTGGTTTACATGACTTGGATGAGTACATCCAAGCACAACTAGTCTTGTGTGCTTTGCAACTCACGTGCTGTATTTTGAGACCAGGCGGGACATTCGTTGCCAAAATATTTCGCGGAAGAGATATCGACCTATTATATAGCCAGTTCGGTTATCTTTTCGAGCGAGTAGTTTGTGCTAAACCTCGCTCTTCTCGAGGAACTTCCCTTGAGGCTTTTATTGTGTGTACGGGATATAAGCCAAGGCCCGGTTGGAACCCAAAGCTTGATGCGACCAAATCTACCGAGGAGTTTTTCGAAAATGCCAATATTGGTAAAAGCTATATCATGAAAAATATGGAGTTTCCTTTCGACGAAGAGAGGGCGATTGCCAAATTTGTTTCGTGTGGAGATTTAAATGACGGTGATTCCGACGCTACTTATACCCTCAACTCAAGTGCAGCGCAGCGAAATTTGCAACCGGTGCAAATGCCCACGGCTCCGCCGTATAAGAAAGCGTTGGCAATGAAGAGGAATGGCGAATTAGTTATAAAATAATTAATGCTTATATTTGTATATTATAGAATAACAATAAATGGACTCGAATGAGTTAGTCTTTATACAGCAGCCTCTTCGCCCTTGACCATCGCATCTGGTTTCAAGGTTGGGAATAACAAGACTTCTCTGATGGTGTTCGAGTTGGTCAAGAACATAGCCAATCTATCGATACCACAACCCCATCCGGCAGTTGGTGGCAAACCATATTCCAAAGCATTGCAGAAAGTCTCATCAACCATTTGCGCCTCGTCGTCACCCTGGGCCTTCTGTCTAGCCTGCTCCTCAAATCTGGCTCTCTGGTCAAATGGATCGTTCAACTCAGTGTATGCATTACAGATTTCCTTTGTAGCGACGAAAACCTCAAATCTCTCACACAAACCAGGAATATTTCTGTCCTTCTTGGCCAATGGAGACATCATTTGCGGATGGCCAAAGATGAACGTTGGGTTGATTGAGGCATCTTCAAGTTCACCGACCAACTTGTCCAACATTCTAGCATTGGTCAACGGTGGAGTGCAGTCAAGCTTGTTGTCAATCAAGATCTGCTTCAAGAACTTTCCGGTTTCTTCAGTGTGCAACTCGTCACCTGGTGGAAACTTCACATTGTAGACCTTTTCCAACTCCTCAATCATATTGACTCTCTTCCATGGTCTGGAGAAGTCCAAAGTCAATTCCTTGCCCTCTGGGCCATCTGGGTGGTAGGTGAGCTTGTAGTCGCCTGTGAGCTCCTTGACCATCTCAGAGAACATCAATTCGGTCATATCCATCAAGTCGTATACATCAGCATAAGCCTGGTAAAACTCACAAGTGGTGAATTCAGGGTTGTGGGTCATGTCAATGCCCTCGTTTCTGAATTGGCGTCCGATTTCATACACTCTGTCCATTCCGCCAACAACCAACTCCTTCAAGAACAACTCAGGGGCAATTCTCATGTACATTTGCATATCCAAATCGTTGTGGTGGGTGATAAAAGGTTTGGCGGTCGCTCCACCGGCAATGACGTTCAAGATAGGGGTCTCGACTTCCACGAAGTCTCTGGTATCCAAGAACTTACGGATGTAAGAGATAATCGCAGATCTAACCTTGAAACGCTGTCTAACATCATCGTTAACAATCAAATCCAAGTAACGTTTTCTGTATCTGTTCTCCTGATCTTTGAAACCAAAGTGCTCAGTGGGCAACATGTGCAAGCATGGAGTCAACAACTGAATTGATGTCGCAAAAACAGAGATTTCACCCTCACCTCCCTTGGCTGGGGCAGTTCTTCCGGGGTATCCGGTGACACCGACAATATCACCTCTTCTCAAGTTGTCGTGCTCTTTTTCATAAGCTTCGAAAGACTCGGCGTCTTGAGCCTGGGCCATGACTTGCATTTGAATGCCGTCACCCTTTAAAACATAGAATCTCAATTTAGAGCCAGCCTCTCTCTTAGTCATGATTCTACCAGTAATCTTCACTTCCTGCTCCTTGAGAGTCTCACCTCTGGCCAAACCCTCGTACTTCTTGACGAACTCAGGAACAGTCAACGTGCGAGAAAACTTGTGCGGGTACGGGTTGAAAGCCTCAGGATCCTTCTCGTTTGTCTTCCTTAACTCCTCGATTTGACGAGATCTGATATCGTAGTATTGATTTGGGTTCAAGTCGGCCATGATGTCCTTCTTCTTGGGTTGCTTGTTGACATTGTTCTTAGCCTTCTCCGCCTTCTTGGCCTCAATCTGTCTAGTCTTTTGCCTCTTCTTTAATTCGGTCTTCGACACGTGCTCACCGGTAACTTCGTCCAAGTATGTCTTGGCAACTTGCTCCGCAACTTCGTTAACTGGGTCTGACATTTTCGGTGCTGTGGGTTGGTTGATCTGTATCGGCTATCGAAAAATTTTCGCAGTTCTCATACTCTCAATCCAGCCCTGCGTATATGTTCAGAAGGGAGAGCATCATTAGTATGAAATGTAGCTAACCAAAAAAAAAGATACATATTAATTAGAACTTTATTTTGATGTTGCTGAAATTTAATATGCATTGAGTTACAACCTGGTATGTGACTAGCCAAATTATGTGTATTTAATTTTTTACAATTATTTTTATCTTATTTGTGAAACTTAAAACGAAAAGTTTTGAAAGATTCGAAATGTAATTTTTCTAAGATTTGACTTAGTGTCTGTAACATCATTTGTTCGCCAAAGTATCATTCAAGATCCACAGACAGATAAAATTATACACGCAGTGGAATGGTAAACAGAAAAAGTCTTTTTTTTTCTATTTCAAATATAGCCAAATTACATCACTTGCTTTTGTTTCGGTTGGAAGTATTATGTATTCTCGCCTTCGCGGCTATTCCGCGAAATTAGAATATGCCTAAAATATTTTGATACATTTTTTCGGATAATAAAAATCTTTCAAGAATGAAACACTCAGTCACTTCTGGATCAAATAAAATTAGATATAGTGTGTGCCAAAAAAGGCAACATTTTGGTCTGTCTAGCACATTAGATTGCATTGGGTTGTGCCGGTCTCGGGACCATATTTGAGATGTACAGGCCTGGCACGAGAAGTTTTCTCGTGAAAATTTTACCTACCAAGGAGCTGACCACCAAACATCATGGCTTCCAAACAAGCAGACAAGCCAATCGAGGCGCCAACTGCGACCTCCATTGAAATAGAGGGCAGTGTTTTGTTGTCTCTTATCAGACATACCTCGGAAAATTACCCACAGCTTTACTCAGGGTCCCTTTTGGGGTTTGAGGACGACAGCGGCGCGGTTGATATCACTCACGCGTATCCCTTTCCATATCCAGACCAATACGAGGGAGGATCTTTGCGCTCCAAAGGTGGTGCCAAGTATCAGCAAGAAATTTTGGATGCTTTGGTCTCCTTGGGTCATGGTGTTGAATTCCAAGGCTGGTTTCAGTCCACAATCTCAGGAAACTTTGTCACCTCGCAGTTGGTGGAGGCTTTAGCACAACAGCAACAGGTGAACAAGAACGCTTTCATCTTAGTCCACAACATGGCGTCAATTGGCAAGGAGGTAGATGTCAGGGCCTTGAGGTTGTCGGAGAACTTCCTCACCACTTTCCAAAAGGGTAGATGGAAGACCAGAGATTTGGAGAACAACAAGTTATCATTCTTCAACATTTTCGACGAGGTTCCCATCAACATCCACAATCAACATTTGGTCAACATGTATTTGGCTATGAACACTGAGACGTCCACATTGGGCCTGTCTGAGAACTTGACTTTCAACTCCAACTCCAACATGACCACCCAGTTGTTGGAGAATATGTGCAGCCAAATTGACTCCTATAATTTTGACCAAACCAATTTCAACTACTATCAGAGACAATTGCAAAAAGAGCACACTAAAATTCTCCAGTGGAAACAGAACAGAAAGGTAGAGAATGACGAGAGAGCCAAGGTCGGCGAGCCCGAGTTGGATCCCGAGGAGTGGCAAACCATCTTCAAGGGGCCAAACTGTCCCTCAAGATTGAACAACACATTATACTCAAGGTCCATCGATGAGTTTGCCGACGACATCTTGAAGCAGTGTGACGAGGAGTTGCTCAAGAGTTTTGCCATCGAAAGAAAGCTTACGGCTCAAAACTAGACTGGGGGAATGAGACCATTGATAGTGTATTCATAGGTTGACTAATAATCACGTGATATGTAAGTTTTGACTTGTTTGATTAAGCTTTTTTGAGTGCTCATTCTCGTAAAATATTTGAAGGCGTCTTTAATTGTACCCGTAAGTCCCCGCATAGCCTAGTAATACCGCGATATCTATAGGTTACATTTACACCCCTCCCCCCGCTTTTAGATAAACACAAAAGACCACAAACACTGTGCAAGCCGGTTGAAAAAAAATTACAGGAGAAAATGAATATTTTTATTGGCACAAGAACATCAATATAGGCTACTCTTTAGTTTCATTCCAATTTAATTACCGAGTGGAACTCCAATAGTCGATGGTATTTATTTGGTGACTCGAGTCTACGCAGTACGGAAACTCCGCGCCTGCATTCCTCAAGTGGGGCCAGAAACATCTTTTGGTGATATAAAGAAGCTATTCTTGCAACTCGAAACCCCAACCAGAAATCTAAGCAATCAAAAATGGGCAAACCTAAGGTATGGGCCATAAAAAAATCATCAAACTTAAATCTCTACTAACCAATCACAGTATATTCTTTTAGTCAGACACGGAGAGTCCGAAGGTAATTGCAATAAGCTAGTGAACCGGGTCACACCTAATCACAAAATCTGCCTCACTGAGCAAGGCCACTACCAAGCAAGTCAGGCAGGATCAGTTCTAAAGGAATTTCTCTCACAGTTTGATGAAAAGGACAATCGCAAAACAAACCCGCGAAGTGTGATGTTCTACACATCGCCATATTTAAGAGCTCGGCAAACATGCGAGAATATCATAGAAGGAATCAAAGATGTACCAGGCGTTGATTATTGCGTGAGAGAGGAGACCAGAATGAGAGAGCAGGATTTCGGTAACTTCCAGAGCACACCTGAAGAGACCGAGAAGATCTGGGAACAGAGAGCACACTATGGTCATTTTTTCTTTAGAATACCACACGGGGAGAGCGCAGCAGATGTTTATGACAGAATAGCATCATTCAACGAGTCACTATACCGTCAGTTTCAGAATGATTCTTTTCCGAATGTCCTTGTTCTAGTGACACATGGAATCTGGGCACGAGTATTTTTAATGAAATGGTTCAGGTGGAGCTACGAAGAGTTTGAGTCACTACGAAACATTCCACACTGCCAGTTCTTAGTTATGAAGCAGGTGGAAAACCAGGCCTACCAGCTCAAGACGCCTCTCAGAAAATGGGACGATTTACCCGACTCAGATGTGGATGACGAGGTCGCCAAGGAATTTACACAGGAGGTGACCTTCAACACGAAAGGCAATATGAGTAACCCAGAGGATCTCGACATCGCTAGTATATTGCGTGCCCAGAGAGATGCCATTAAAGAGAACAGAAAGAAAGACCAGGAGTTGAAGCAGATCTACCGGCAATCCATGGGTAAGTACCTGGAGTGCCACAGATTGGTGGGGGATAACAGTGTGTTCAACAGTATGGAGAATGTGAACTTAAGTCCGAAGTCCAGCGACGAAAAGTCACTGATTAATTCTTAGGTTATTAGAATAAAATATGTCTCTAGCTACAAAATCATATCAGGTATTCATTTTTTTTTTGTAAAAGCAGGAGAACGTTGGAAACACTGTGGGGTTGCTTGGTATGTCGTATAAGCGCATAAGGTCGCACAGCAAATACTCAGGGCAGCATGCTCGGCCTAGTCAATTATAGCATACATCAAATATCGTCTGGAGAACCAAGGAACTGATCCCCATACAGAAAATAAAAAAGGGCATTTAAACAGCACAGACCCAGGAGGTGTGGCTATCAAAAGATTGTGGTTTGGGGGCAAGTAACAACGAAGCAAATGTGCTGCCATTGTTCGCCCCGGAGATCTATGAAACGTTGTGGTGCATACATGCATGTATATCGCTCCTTGCGAGCCGGTCTCCCGGCTCGGGGTAGAATCGCCCACGAGCATATATGCTGGGGCAAATAATATATAATGCCCGCGAGGTCCTGCCCCGCGAATTATATACCAGTTCGGGAGTACTTCAAGTTTACTATAACTTTTTTTTCAAAAAACCAACACAACACATAACAAAAATACACATAAAAAATGGCTCGTCAATTCTTCGTCGGAGGCAACTTCAAAATGAACGGTTCTAAGGAGTCTCTTTCAGCCATTGTTGACAACTTGAACAAGGCTGACTTGCCTCAAAACGTTGAGGTGGTTATTGCTCCCCCAGCGCCATATCTTTCGCTCGTTGTGGACGCCAACAAGCAAAAGACCGTGAAGGTTTCCGCGCAGAATGTTTTTGGAAAGGCTTCAGGTGCATACACTGGTGAGATTTCTCCTCAGCAAGTGAAGGACTTGGGTGCTGAGTGGACATTGACCGGTCACTCCGAGAGAAGAACTATTATCAAGGAGTCCGACGACTTCATTGCCGAAAAGACCAAATTTGCTTTGGAGTCTGGTGTCAGCGTGATTTTGTGTATTGGCGAGACTTTGGAGGAAAAGAAGGCTGGCATCACGCTCGATGTATGTGCTAGACAGTTGGACGCCGTTTCCAAGATTGTTTCTGACTGGTCCAACATTGTTGTTGCATACGAGCCTGTCTGGGCCATTGGTACTGGCTTGGCTGCTACTCCTCAGGATGCCCAGGACATCCACAAGGAGATCAGAGCCCACTTGGCTAAGACAATTGGTGCTGAGCAGGCCAACGCCGTCAGAATCTTGTACGGCGGTTCCGTCAACGGCAAAAACGCCGTGGAGTTCAAGGATAAGGTTGACGTTGATGGCTTCTTGGTTGGCGGTGCTTCTTTGAAACCAGAGTTTGTGGACATTATTAAGTCTAGATTGTAAATGTCTCGTTTAAACTCTCTAATATATGTACACAATCTATTTATGGACGTGCAACCCTGTTGCTATGGAAAATGTAGACGGCAAGAGTTCCGCGCCACCATAGACTTGCACTCAGCCGCTGCAATGCCTTTGATCTCACTTATTTTCGCATGTATTTTTTCTAATTGATCAAAGTACTCGTCCTGACGCCCATGAAGAAAGTACCTGTCTATTGGCATGTCTGATTCCACTAAAATTTGGTCGTCCGAAATCAAATCCATGATCTTGGCCAATGCTGCTTTCTTTTCACAGTCACCATTGATAAAGTTTGAGAAGGAGAAAAAGAGATTACGTTCTTGTTTACTAAACTCACGGATCCACCTTGAAACCTGATCTGGCGAGCCTGTGTACGAGTGAAGCGTGACAGATGGGATATTAAGGAATGAGGAGTGAACAATGTCGAAAAATGGACCTTGGGCCTTGACGCAATGAAGCGACACGGGCTTTCGAAGATTATCTGCTAGCTCAAGCTGTCTGATAAATACCGCTTTTTGATGGTGCATCAAGACCTTGGCAGATGTGAGTTTCACGTCGCTTTTATTCTCTTGATTTCCATAGAATCCATTGCTTGGTATGCGGAATAACTTGTCGAGTCCGATTTCTCCAATGGCGTATGCCTTTCCAAGAGCTTGACATTTGCGGACAGTCTTCATAATTCTGTGTATATGGTCTTCGAGGTAGATTGGCTCCGGAAGCAAGTCGAGCAACTCCGGAGACAAGTTGCTGACCACCAGAGTATAGTGCTCCACTTTACTGAGAGAAGAATCAAGAGAATACAAATGGGAGTACCAGGGGTGGACCCCAAAATGTGGGACTATAATATTGTTGCTGTCTAACTCAATTAATTCAACAAGAAAACCAAAGTCTAGATGATTTGTAGACATGATATTAAAAAAACCCCTTGATGACGTTCTCGAGTCAAGACTCAACTTCAGCATTAGGTTGGTCGGGTCCTGGAGATGACAGTTAACGCCAATATGACAATGACAGTCCATACAATACATACTCCTGATGGCTTCTTGATAATCTATGGTTGACGTAACACATTCACCCTACACCAACGCGAAAGCTCAAGACCAAGGCTCGCATTCGCCCCTCGCAAGTTACCTTGATTTTAGTCACCCGTCGCGTTTACATAGCCATTTCTTGACTTTCAAGAATTACCCCGGATTTATTTGCTTATTATCAATTGTCCACAAAGACCGAAAACTAGGCTTGATAAAAAAATCTGTGGAATAATTTGTCACTTAAATCGTTTAGAGGATATACAAATGTGCAGCCGTATGTACTCCTTTGATTAGCTTTGTACCAGCCCGAATTGATTACTACACGCTCAGTACTGTTCAAGCAACTTACTGGCCCGTCTGTTTAACGGCAGTTTTTCTATTTCTATCTACCCAAAAGTCAAAAGATGCAGAGTAAACTGTATCCTTGTATATATTTTGCTGCTTTAGATCGAGGAAGCAACAAAGAGTGTTGGAAAGTGGTGAGCTTGTCCTACATAATCACCCAGCCCAGTGCACTCTGAGAACATTTAGATTAGACCATATTGCTATTCTCATTTGCTGTACAAATTTTGAACTTGAAACTCAATTAAAACTCAAAAAAAAAATGACAGTCATTGTTGGATCACTGTATGTATTCTTTTAAAATCGTCTTGATGGTCCCCAGACAATTCTGGAATACTAACTCTTTTAGTTTTTTACCCTACACTGTCAAATTTGAAGTGAACTCCCCAGAGGAAGACGTGGGGAACCATGGATCTGGGTTACAGCCCAACGATGTTGAACTTGATGCAACAAAAGCACTGGAATCAAATTTTCTGGGTATTTCCCAATCAATTCTACCTTCATTAAGTGGAGCGAATTCTGCCTTAGCACTTAACAGTGAAGGCTCTTCATCACCGTTTGAAACCAATCATACCAATCAAGATCGCACCAAAGATCTTTTTGCCACACCTGGTATACAACGATCGGCTTCATCATCTTCAACGGATGCCCAAAATGAGCAACAAAGGCCTCAGTTGGTGCAACCACCATCAAGATACAATGCGCCTGTGGTATCCAGCTCTGTAATTGATAAAAGGACATCCGTTGAGGGAATGCCCGGCTTAAAATTCTCACGAAGTAGCTCTTTAAACAGTCAAAGCGGTTCCTCTTCCGGAAAAAGTGGCTTGCTTTTGGGTGGTACTGGATCTAACTCGATATCTCTTGAACATGGCGGAAAACAATCAAAGCTGGTAGAGGTAAGGCTTCTTTCGGGTTCAGAATTAAGCAATATTAGTAATTACACAAACCTGAATCATGACAAAGAAGAATCTGAAAGTAAATACAACCCCAAAACTATTGTGGATACCTGCGAGCCCTCAGGTATGACCGCGGATTTTACTGAATATGAGGGTGAATTTACAGGAAAATTAGCTCCCTACGGTGGATTCTCTAGAAAGGACTTGGGTGATATAGTGTTGGGAAATGAGAACATTTTCCAGTCTGCTCCTTGGAAAATTGTGAAATCGGACAAAGGAAATGGCTCCCTTTTTAAAGCAGTTGGATTAGCCGAGAGCAAAGGGGCAGTGACGCACTGCAAATGGGTGGGTGCAATGTCTCTGCCCAGTGATTTAATTCCGGAGAATGTGTTGAATGACGTTACCGATCATTTACGCAATAACTTTGAGTGCGAGCCAGTTCTTATAGATGATTTGACTTTCCAAGGCCACTACAAATCTTTTTGCAAGCAAATTTTGTGGCCTACTCTTCACTATCAAATTCCAGATGATCCTAAGTCAAAAGCGTTCGAGGAGCATTCCTACCATTACTATAAAAAGGCCAACCAGCTTGTTGCTAACAGAATTTCAGAGATTTATATGGCAGAAATGAATCACTTAGACCCCGAGAATCCAGACAACATGATCTGGATCCATGACTATCATTTGCTTCTAGTACCTGCTATGATCAGAGAAAAATGCCCGAAGGCAAAAATTGGATTTTTTCTCCATGTGTCTTTTCCGTCTTCTGAGGTGTTCCGATGCTTAGCCCAAAGAGAATCGTTGCTCAAGGGTCTTTTGGGATCAGACTGTATCTGCTTCCAGAATGAAGAATATGTGAGACATTTTTTGCAAACTTGCAGCAGGCTTCTTCTCACGGATCTGAATGAGCTTGGACTTATATACAGTGGCAGGGTCACAAAAGTTCAGGCAATACCAGTGGGAATAGATGCTGTAAAGTTGGAAAACATCATCAAATCTGAAAAGGTTCATCATTGGGCTAAATTGATTCGTGATCGCTGGCAGACACAACAGTTGATTGTCTCTCGTGATAGACTTGACAAACTTCGGGGGATGAAACAGAAACTTTTGGCTTATGAAAAGTACTTACTCAAAGACCGGAAACGTATTGAAAACAGTGTACTTGTGCAAATTTATATGGGAGAAGGAAAAGATGAGGAATATGAAGCAGAAGTTCAACAAATTATATCACGCATTAATTCAATGTCCGACAACTTATCTGCGGCACAGCCTGTGATTGTTCTTCATCATGATATTAATTTCGATCAATACTTGGCTCTCCAAACAGAGGCAGATTTGTTTATTGTTTCCTCAATGAGAGAGGGACTCAATCTTACTTGTCATGAGTTTATTATTGCTACTTCAGAGAAAAAAGCACCTTTGGTTCTTTCAGAGTTTACAGGATCTTCTCATCTTCTTGACTGTGAAGGTAAAGGTGCTTTTCTCATTAATCCATGGGATGTTTCTGAATTTGGCGAGACTATAGGTACTGCTTTAGAAATTTCGACCAAAGAAAAGGAAGAAAGATGGCAGAATTGTCATAGAGTTGTTCTTATGCACAACTCTCTTGATTGGGTCAAATTGTGTTTGAATGCGATCCAAGAAGGTTGGATCAAAAATAAGGAAAAAACTTTTGCAAGTAACAAGCCCTTTTCGAAAGCCGTCTTTCACAAATTCCTCCATAAGACAAACCAAAGAAAGTTAATCGTTATTAATGTGGATGACTTTGGTGCTGCAGCAGTCAATGGAAGTCACGAGCATAAAAGTACCATCGAATTATCAAGAATTGGAACTAATCTCGCTGAGCTTTTAAATGACCCTAAGAACTATGTCTTTTTTGCGAGTATTATGAGAAGATCTGAACTTGATTTAATCTTTAAGAATGTACCATATGTTGGACTTATAGCTGAATTTGGTGGCTTTATACAATTTCCTGAATCTACGGATTGGATTGCCATCATAAACGAGAACCAAGCAGAGGACGGTAAGAATCAAGTCGCTCGAATGTTCCTGACAAAATCGCAAGGTTTACCCGGATCAAAGGTTGTTGTCAATGACTGCACTGTACGATTGGCGGCACAAACAGCTATGAGTCAAGACCCCAAAAGGAGTATGGATGTCATGGGTGAATGTGTGCAGATGGTAAATGATTCCTTTGACAGAGCGGAAGGTTTGCATGCAACAATTGTCAATGATAGTGTTGTTGTACAACAAAAGGATACATCTTTACAAGCTTTTAAATTCCTTTATTCTTACTATACGGGTCCGCTCACTCAAAAGTTTAAGATCAAGAAACCTACACCCAATGAAATATTTGATGCCGGTTCTGAGGTTGGATCAACTGAAGTCAAGCTTCCAGGTGTGAAGGAAAATATTGATAGTATTTTCTATGCTGGCGGATTAAACCCCTTGGACGAAAACATCTACGATTTCATAAGCTCTCTCGAAAGCAACAAATCGTTGGGTCCCAGTCTTACAGTTGCAGTTTGGGATGGTATTAAAGAGACAAGAACGTCGGCTAAGTACGTTGCAACTGGTCAAAATGAGCTTTTGAGCATCATTTCTGATAAATAGAATGTATGAAAATTATTGCTCAAAATTGTGGGTCTTTGTAACTAGCTGTAGCAAGTTTATTTAGTTCGTTAAAAGCCCCGAAAAATTCCTTAGTTCGAGTTTCTGGTATCTTATCCATTCGATCCCAATAGTAATTTAAGAATTCATCTTCACTGACAGTACTTGCTCCGCTTGGTCTACTAACGAGCCAAAGTGTTTCTTTAGATTTCTTGTGCGTTTCTCTGTCATCTTCCATTCGTGCAAGGATTTGCTTTCTTGAGAGCAAATTTTCATTGGTTTTCTTCGAAGAGTCTTGACGAGTTGAGCGGATCGAAAACATGTCTTCTTCCGTCACATCATCATCTCTGAATGGCTCATGTTTTAGGAATCTAAGTCTCTCGTAATGACTTTGCTGTCTTTTCTTCAAAATGATTTGCCATGCCTGCAAAACAGGGTCCTGAATCTCCATTTCCATTTCGTCTAAACTTATTTCCGGGTACGGAATGTTCATATTCACATTCTCTAGCTCTTCCGCTGTAAGAGAAGATTCGACTGAGTTAAATTTTTGCTCAAACTCGGAATAGTTGACATTCAAAGCTTCAGAGATATTCTTTAAATTGTTGTATATGTTGAATAAATTGGCGTTGCTGCTCGAGGGGAGTATTTTAATGAGAATCTTTGGCAACAGATTTTTGAGATTATGCACGTATGGGTAGTTATAGTTTGTATGAGCCTGTTGTGAAGCATGAAAAGACTCGTGAATCAACACATCTATAAATTGGAAGATCGTGGACTTGGTATTCAACTCAACTTTCTGGTCTTCAAGCATGTCTATAATCGCATAGTAAAGATAGTCCTCGCTCTCCGCATTTTTCAATGCAAAATGAGCAGCCTTCAAAAGAGACTGTGATTGAGGGACGAGACTCTTGAGAATTTGCACGAACTGAGAGCTTGTTTCGAAAGAATCCATGTTTGGATGGGTGACTATGTACGAGCAATTTGGAAAATCTAATGGCCTGCCAAGGACACCCGTACACCAAACACCGTACGACTTCACATACCATTCGGATGGGGAGGGACAAGACTTTTGGAGCCATATTAAAAGTTTGATTATAAATTGAAAGTTTCGGAAATGTCATGTAGATGCGACTATGGTACAGATTGAGAAAAATTGTATTAGACAGGGTAAACTGTGTTTTCACATGGTTGCCATACTACCGAGATCAGGATCTATCAACAAATTTTCGAATTCATATAAAAGACTATATATTGAACCCTCAGGTAGAATCACATCATAATTTTCGTGTGGAGCCAAACTTGAGTTAAATGAATTTAAGCAAACTATCTCTTGTGTTTCGCTGGTGGGCCGTGAGTACATATTACACCTTTTGAGGACACATCCGTGCATCCTCACCAGGATTTAAAAAATTTTCGTATTGAGAGCAAGGTTCGGATCCGTACTTCAATCATTACAAAATGGGTAAATCTTCTAAAGGAAAGGGAGGAAAAAACAGAAGAAAGGGAAAGAACTTTAATGGTGGACAGAAAAGAGAATTGATCTTAAGGGAAGAAGGTCAAGAATATGCCCAGATCACCAAGATGCTCGGAAACGGTAGACTCGAAGTCAGCTGTTTCGATGGTATCAAAAGAATGGGACACATCAGAGGCAAATTGAGAAAGAAGGTCTGGATGGGTCAAGGTGATATTATTTTAGTTTGCTTGAGAGATTTTCAGGATGACCAGTGTGATGTTGTTCACAAGTTCAACTCTGACGAAGCCAGAACCTTGAAGTCGATGGGCGAATTACCAGAATCGGCCAAGATTAACGAGACTGACACATTCGGTGCTGATGACGACGAAGAGGTCAACTTTGAGTTTGGTGACGATGATGACGAAGACGAGGATGATGACGATGAATTAGATATCGACGATATCTAATCAAGCCTTCCACTGGCATTCATTAATACACACTATTTTATTTAGAAATTTTGGTGTAAGAAGACCGCAGAGACAGATGGAATATCACTTTCCCGTTTCCTGGCGTAAACTAGAACCATCTACACCAGCGATAGGCTGAAAATGCTGAATCAAAGGACAATAAATGCAAAGATAAGTATATTACAGTAAGAACTATAAAAGGCTGGAAGATGCAAAAAAGTTTAGTTAACCAAAGCAGAGGCGGTAGCAGACTCGTACTTCCAGTTAGGTGGCAAGACAGCGACAGTTCTGTAGTATCTGGCCAATCTGTGAATTCTAGACTCGATCAAAATCAATCTGAACTTGGAGTCCTTGTCCTTTCTGTTTCTCTCCAAGTGCTTTCTGACAGAGACAGCCTTCTTAATCAAGAAGTACAAGTCTTCTGGAATCTCTGGAGCCAAACCGTTAGATTTCAAGATTCTCAAGATCTTGTTACCAGTGACAACCTTGGCCTGGGAGACACCGTGGGCATCTCTCAAAAGAACACCAATCTGAGATGGAGTCAAACCCTTTCTGGCGTACTTGATAATGTGCTCAACAACGTCACCAGAGGTCAACTTAAACCAAGATGGAGCGTTTCTAGAGTATGGGAGAGCGGAGGAAGAAATTCCTTTTCCCTAATTTGTTAGTAAGGTTCTCCAGCTTGTGAAAGAATGACGGCCATTGATCTTGGCTCAACGATCCCAGTCTTTGGTACTGAACATTTTCTTTTCTAGAAAGTTCCCGAATAGTTTGAGAAAATCACCTCTCACTTCAAGCACCAGACGAAATCGTTGATTGGTCTACAAATAGTGGAATCGACCAGCTGAAATAGCATGCTTTTGACATTTTCCCGAAATCTCTGCAAAAAGAACCCAAGACGTAGTCAGGAGTGGTATCATGTACCAAGAGCGTTGATGAAAGTCACCTCAAAAGGTTCTCTCTACTCTTGGAAAGACCCAGACATCCAAAGCAGCCCACCGTATCGACCCAAATCACTATCTAACCAAACCATGCTGTTCATTGAACGAGTAGTAAGTCACATACAGAAGAGTGCATACGACCCATGGTTGCTGATTTTTTTCTTTGATGAGTAGATAGGGAATATGATTAATTGCCGGGCAGTGGTGGCTATATATGTTTGAAAAATTTTTCCAGTGCGCGTGGGTTTCGCACGACGATATGACATGCGCAGACCCGTTGTGCTTAACATAGGTCTCATAATTACGCATTAATTCTGTATAATACGCATTGCGTCACCTTAATTTATATATTGTTCGAGATCCTCGAGGTCATCTTCGTCGTCAATCTCTATTAATCTTGGAGTTAGTAAGGTTGTCAAGAATTTGAAGTAATCACAAAAGATGATTATATTCTGAAAACTACTTCATGTTGAATACCCTTGAAGATGTTAAGAAAGGAGGCACATGGCAACGCCCTAATACATACTGAGATACACCGGCTTTTTGCCTCATTAACTCAACGGCGCCAGCGTAAAGCATTTTGCTTTCTTGGCCACATGTAGGGGGTCTCCAGTAAAGCAAGACAAGAGGGGTTTTTAATCTTCCATCCAGGAGCTTTATTGGGTAGGAAAGCACCACGTATCTGGGACTGGTATCTGGGAGGTACTCAACAAGATCGTCGATGGAGGTTATAGGCAGCTTCGTTTCTGCACCCACCTGATATGTTTCCTTGTGTATCACATCTAGATGTTAGTTTTGTTTAACGCTTTTTTTTGTGTTTATCTGATACTTACAAATCATTGCTTGCATGGACGTTGTCCTTGCACTGGCAAAGCGGAACTTCTGAAGATCAGATAGAGTATCGGAGCTGAAAATGTATAAAGATTGAGCCTGCGGTTAGTATATCACTGTCATGTAATAAGTCAAGGAGACGTATGTTTGGACAGTCATACCATATTGTGTACAGATATCTTAAGGTGGTAAGACTGTAGTTGAGATACCTCAAGATGTACTTTGGGGGCGGTGTTGGGACACCGCGCGCGAACAGGCTGCGGGCTTCGTTTGGGGGATTTGCTACTCGAAGTTCAAGAATAATTTTAATTGTTTGTTTGTATCAGTGAACCAAAACCATGTTTTTTTTGTATGAACACTCTAATTACTTATTATCAATGATTGGGCTCGGGAAAAGCGAAATATCGTTTTATTTGTCACGAATATGTTTCGCACCACTGTAATAATAGATATCGCCTTGGCGTAGTGTTCAACTCACACTCATCATTAAACCAAACAAGGCAAAAACATAAACAATATATTGAGCCGTCGCTTCGCACTCAATGGAAAATGTCCCAGATGTGCGTGCTTGAAACAACAACAAGCCAAAAAAAACATACAAATATATACGTAAAGAAACATATTCTAGAACAGCTAATTCTAGCTATCATAACAAAGGCAAACTTATTTTAGATTAGTGTATATCTGCACAATCAGCTGCTTGAAGCTCTTTCCTTTTCGTTATCATCACAAAGTTGGATACATTTATTCATTGACCTTTCAAACATAGGTGCTTCATAAACTTTTTCCCCACACTGATCCTCATACCCGCCACTACATTGTTTGCTCAAAATGGTTCTGGGGATCCCGATGATAGAGTTCTTGAAAAGTACGTAAACTTCTTAGACGAGTGCATGTTCTTGCGGACACATACTAACTTGCATAGATCGTATTTACCTAGGTGCATATGACTATGTTCCAGTAGACACTGCTGATCTGGTTTATTTTACAGTTGAGGATTCGTTGCCCTATAATGCGTTCCATTTAGATTTTGGTCCATTACATATAGGCACTCTTTATCGTTTTGCAGTGGTACTCCATAATATCTTGAATGAGGTGGGAAATCTGGGTAAGGCAGTGATATTCTACAGTTCCACATCTCCTAAGGAAAGAGCAAATGCAGCTTGCTTGCTAGCATGCTATATGGTACTAGTTCAATCGTGGGCTCCACATCAAGTCTTACAGCCACTTTCACAAGTTGAATTCCCATTTCTGCCCTTCAGAGACGCGGGATATTCGTCCGCTGACTTTGAAATTACGATCCAAGATGTCGTGTATGCTTTGTGGAGAGCTAAAGAGCGCGGAATGGTTGATTTAACCACGTTCAATTTGGAGGAGTATGAGCAATACGAGCGCGTGGACCAAGGTGATTTCAACAACATAACCAAAGATTTTATTGCTTTCGCATCACCACAACAAAACTCTAGAAGATCAGGAGTTCTTAATGAGCCGTTCAAAAAGGTCTTGAATTACTTCATGAGTAACGACGTCCAACTTGTGGTGCGGCTCAACTCACATTTGTACAACGCCGAAGAGTTTACTAAAAGAAACATTCAGCATATCGATATGATCTTTGAAGATGGCACTTGCCCGACCTTAGAGTATGTGCAAAAATTCATTGGTGCTGCAGAATGCATAATTAGTAAGGGCGGTAAAATAGCTGTTCACTGTAAGGCGGGGTTGGGTAGAACGGGATGTCTTATTGGCGCTCATCTCATCTATACACATGGATTTACAGCAAATGAGTGCATTGCTTACATGAGAATGATTCGCCCAGGTATGGTAGTTGGCCCCCAGCAACATTGGTTGTATTTACATCAGAATGACTTCAGAGATTGGAGGCACACGATGTGTCTTGATAACAGAGGTGACGCACTTATTGGAGGTCTTTTTCCATTGACGTCATATGAGGATTACAAAGCAAGAGTGAAGCAAGAGGCGAAACAAAGACGAATCCGAGAACAACAGATGAACTCGTCTTACCAAAGCAACTTTGATTCTTCATTCAACACACCTACAAGAAGGAGAAAAATAAGTGGTGCATTGACTTCCAAGATTCAAAGCGTGGTGCCGACGGAGTCTCCAGGTCAACCAAGAAAGTACAAGGATGCCGATTCTTCTGTTGTCCACGATATATTGAATAATTCAGATGAAGATGGGGAGTCAATGCAAGGAATTGAAAATACGTTTGACATGGCAGAGGAAGAAGTGACCCCGGTCAATGTTCACATGAGTCATAGCTCGCCAAAACGAGACACAAATGACTGGAAAGTATTGAGGACGCTTTCTACAAATAGCACTGGCCAGCCATTGTCATTGACGAAAACCACAACCACGACTACCACTAGAACAGTAAGCACGACGTTGAGCTCTTCACCAACAACGCCAAAGATTCCCAAGTCACGGTCTGGAAGTAAAACTCTCCCCAGTGTTCTTCCTGGCAAGAATGCAACAAGGCTTCATTCTGGGGGTATCAGAAAAGTTAGCGGAAAGAAATACTGAGGAATAAATAAGCGTCCAAAATTCATTTTTATTTCTATTATTAATAATATACAACTTTACTTATATCATGAAAATGTGCTAATTCAGTGAACCATATTAAGCTCATACTGCATCCTCTTCATAGATAGGCTGTTCTATCATGAAATCAGTATCATCAGCATATTTGAAGCCTATAACATCATAATCGTTCAAAACAGTCAGCTCGATGGCCACATCATCTGATATAGGGATCCATTCATTTGAATATGGCGAGTCTTTTGTTTTCGGAAAGGCGAGCTCAATAACGTCAGGACTCACTCGAATACCATCATCAGAATTTATCAGTTCTACGAGACGAAGACCACCTGAGGAATTGATTGCTTCCACCAAACAAGTGATGAAATGATCCACAGTTAGGTTCTTCTTTTGACTGAGTATAAAAGAAACGATGTATGTCGATCTGGCACGTTTGAACTTTACAATTGTTATTTCTGGCTTCGGAGGCTGATGATTAGTATAGGCAAAACATAATATTCTTAAATGTTAGTTTTTGGAACATACCATTTTTAGTTTGTCTGTTAAATCGGCGTTGGCAGATACAATACAGTGCAATGATTCATGGAGGTAGGAAGCCGCGAGCTGTTGTGTGCCTTCCTCTTGCATAATTTCTATCTGAACGCGCACTGATATTTGCGCTCATTCTGTGCTATTTTTTCAGTAGCCGATCCATGAAACCGACAGCGTATACTAATTATTTATTTAAATGGGAAAATCAGGCCTTATATTTACTAACCGAATATATTTTTCATGTCTAGTCGCAGTGAAAGTCAAGATCACACTGATTTTTTCTACAGCCTGACCAAATCCCCTTATGGATGACTTCAAGTGCAGTATCGGAATCTTAGCGTGCCAAGGTAAGTACCTCTGAAAGTTGAGGCGCGCGAACATCCAATGAAGACTTTACAAGATTTTCTCCCCGAATTTCTGAATGGTACTCAAATTGTAAATTTCCATTTACGGTAAATTGTTCACAGCTTGCAGGGAAGTTTTGTGATAGCTTTGTTCAAGTTGAGCCCAAATATGTAGGCAGTCCTTACAATATTTGGTATCAAGCACAGCTAAATTTTATCAATTTTTTTTCAAGACTACTTTCCAGTCAATTACGAACCATTTTTATGTCCTAGAAACCAGTTCAATAAACAAAACCAAGATATATTGACATCGTAAAGTTTGCCGCGGGTGAAGGCAGCTCATATTTTCGAGCCGCACACTTTCATCGCTGAAATTCCGTCACCGAAATTCCGTCGCGATGCTCCAGACCTAAAGTTTATAATAAACAGTAGAAATTCTTTCGCTAGAGGAATGTGCATTCCCCATAATAAGAATGAATATTGCGAATTCAAATACTCTTTGTATTCCACCCTCGAAAAGGGTATCCATTGTCGTCCATGATTTAAAGGTCATTGTTAGTTCAAAGGATACTGAAAGTGGTACCTTGCCGATTCTTGATTCGATTTCATTTGATCTACCCAAGACTAATTTAATGGCTATAATGGGTGGGTCAGGCTCTGGTAAAACGACTCTTCTTAATGTTTTGGCTCAAAGAACTAATGTGCATTCAGGAGGTTTGAAATTCTCAGGATCTGTCACGTATACCCTTCCCGAGACACATGAAAGAAACAAAATTTCCATGGCGTACATGGTCCAGGAAGATTTCTTTATGCCAGGCCTTACACTTTTAGAAATTTTAAAGTTCCAAGCAGAGCTACGGCTTGGACAATTCACGAAAGAAGCGAGATCAGAGTTAATTAATACCTTGCTACATCTTTTGGAATTGGACCACAGGAAAGACGAAATTGTCAAGACATTCACTGATCAGATTCATCTTTCTGGTGGCGAACAGAGACGAGTTTCATTAGCCATTCAGTTATTAAGTCGGCCACAGGTGCTTTTCTTGGATGAGCCCACCACGGGTCTTGACACATCTTCTGCGTTAACTCTCGTATCTGTTTTAAAGAAATTGGCATCCCCAGAAATTGGTATTACTATTATCCTTCTGATTCATCAACCTCGTGCAGAAATCACATTACTTTTTGATAAGATTTGTGTTTTGACTCGTGGTGGAAGACCTGTGTACTTTGGTTCTTTGGCGTCATCTATCAATTTTTTTAAAGGACTAGAAAGCACTGGCTGTGTTCATAAAGTCGCATCTCTGGACGATTCTTTCGGGGTGATCAATCAAATAATGGCTGTTTCTGTAAAAGATACGAGTTCCGTTGAAAAAGAAATTGAATCCTCGAGAATAACTGATGTTCTCGTACAACATTGGAAAACGCAACACCAGGCCAAATGCCATTTGTCTGACTCAGAACAAAAACAAAAATTTCTTGATAATCTTAAGGTTTTTAAGACATCCGAGCCCCTACCTCTATACAAGGAAATTTGGGTTCTTGTGAAAAGATCTACTTTAATCTCTGTTAGAGATAAGGTCTCACTTCTCAGTCTTCATGGTGGTGGCGCTACTTTGGCTGTTATAGTGGGGTGGCTTTTCTTTAAGCCTGACCCGAACATTTCAGGAATCCGATCAATAACATCGTCTCTTTACTCCCTTCTAGAAGTGATAGGGTTCGCACCTCTAACAATGGAAGTATCTCGACTCTGGGCTTCTGATGGAATCCTGTTTGTCAGAGAGTACAAAGAACGTTGTGTTTCCATCAAGGGATTTGTTATTGCGAGAAGATTGAGCAAATTTTTTGTAGAAGATCTTCCCTTAGCATTGATATTCGCCATAATCACATACTTTATGTGGGGCCTTCGGCTTGGTGACACCTATTCGGACTCTGGCGATGGCTCCTACTTTGGTATTTACTTTGCAATAACTCTCATCATGACCATTTGTGGAATGTCTTTGGCGTTGTTGTGCTTCGCTTTGACTCCTTCTTTTGCATTATGTCTCATGCTTGTAAATGTGGTCTATCAACTTCAAAATTCAGGATGTGGATATTTTGTCAATGCTGCCACAATGCCGGTCTACGTTCGTTGGGTTAAGTACACTGCGTTTTTTTGGTACGCATTTGGTGGTCTAACCTCAAATCAATACACGGACTGGGAGGGCAATTGCCCTTATGTATCCGGCAGCATCGAATGTGTGGAATATACGGGAAATTATCAGCTCGAAGTTCTTGGTTTCCCTCAAAACTGGGCAGGTGCGTCCATTGGATACTTGGTTGCGTGGTTAGTGGGGTTCAATATCCTAACAATGATTGCGTTCTATTACAAGAGTTATGATGTGGAAATGGCGAAAAAGAAAAAGAATCGTATTGGGGGTGATATTAAAGTTACGTCGAATGAAACTGTACTGTCAACTTCACTGCTCAGCGAAAAAGAAATTAGTTCTTCAAGAGGACCTTCAATTCAAGCTCAGAATATCACGCTAAGCGTGCAAGTAAAAGAATCTCCAACGTTATTTGCAAAAAAAAGCCCAAGGATATTACTAGACAATGTGACTGCAGAATTTGAAGCTAATTCAGTGAATGTAATAATGGGCCCATCCGGCGGCGGAAAGACATCATTCTTGAATTTCATGGCTTTTAGACTTGGAAATTCGTCATTTTCCAGCAACGGAAAAATTCTCTTGAATAATTGTCAAAACGTGAAATCATCCAAACTTTCTAAAATATCTGCATATGTGACGCAGATTGATAATCTCTTGATTCCGCAACTTACCGTAAGAGAAACATTATATTATCAAGCATGTTTGCGTCTACCCGTCTCACAACACAAAAATATTCCTGCGTATCTCAATCAGTTGATGAGACTAATGGGACTTATCGATTGTGCAGATACACCTATTGGATCTGAAACAAGCAAAGGTATCTCAGGGGGTGAGAAAAGACGTGTATCGATAGCTATACAACTTCTAGGAAGGCCTAAGATCCTTTTCTTGGATGAACCTACATCTGGTCTTGATTCAGCTACTTCAATATCTATTTTGACATTATTGAAACAGTTGGCTCAATCAGGTACAACTATTATCACAACCCTTCACCAACCCAGTAAAGAGATGTTTTCACAGTTTGATACACTAACACTTCTTGCTCGCGGTGGACATGTTGTCTACGATGGCCTGGCAGAAAGACTTCCTAACTATTTGTCATCTATTGGTCACGAATGTCCTCGAAACAATAACATTGCCGATCATGTCCTTGATCTACTTTCTGTGGGCTGGGATGAATCGACTGAAAAGTTGCAATCTCGTATTGAATACCTAATTCAGCAATGGACTCAACGCATGACTGGTTACCAGGATCAGACAATAACTGGTTCCGAAATCAATTTTGAGGCAATCACTAGACCCAATATTTCTTGGTTTGTTTTATTCAAAACAGTAGTTTCTCGACTGTTTGTTGTCTCATATCGTTCTATCGATATAATGTTTGCCCGTTTTTGGACAGTTGTTGGATTGGCCATAATATATTCGGTGTTTTTTGCACCCTTGAAAAATACCCAGGAAGGTGTGAGTAATAGACTTGGACTTACACAGAGCATTGCAAATTTGTACTTCTGTGGCTTAGTGAACAATCTATCGATCTATCCTTCCCAGAGAGATTTGTTCCACCAAGAATACAGAGATCATACGTACGGAATAGCCATTTTTCACGGCGCCTACTTTTTGGTGGAGCTCCCTTTCGAAATATTTCCTAGCGTATTTTTTTCCGCAATGGTTGTGTTTGTTATTGGATTACCTCAAACTCCGGAGATGTTTTTTGCCATCTTTTTCTGCTCTGTTCTATCAATCAATTGTGGCGAGGCTGCTGGTATTTTTTTCAATAGCATTTTCAAGCACATGGGTCTAGTGACTAATCTTCTCACAAACATTTTCATTATTGGAATTTTTATGGCAGGTACCATGTCGTTGCAAATGCCTATGTTTTTCAAAGCGTGGAACTACATAAACCCTACCAAATATCTCGTTCAGATTTGCACCAATTTGGGATTTAAAGATCAAGTTTTCGAATGCGGGGATGACGTTTGCTCTTTGACATCTGGGAATGCTGTGCTTGAGCAATATGGGCTCAAGGCTGACCTACGTGCACTGTTTGGTGCTTTTGTTACTTGTTTAGTGGTCTACAGAAGTATATCTGTAGCAGCGGCATATGTGAGAGTTCGGTACTTTTAACGTGTAAGTATATCCACAATACCAAGATATATGCACCTCTTTGTAATTGATCTTCATAAGTAAACCAAAAATTACTGAAGTAGAAGAATAAGATACACCAAAGCTCCCCCAAAGATACAGAATAATTGTAATCAAATATTTCTTCTGATGCCAAGTGCGTTGGCATCCTTCATATTTCGCACCGAGATGCCCAAAACGATCGTATGCATGTTATTCACGCACCAGATTAACACTAACATCTTGTCAAAGCTGACATATACGGCAGGTTTTTGTGTTCAATGAACCAGTCCCTACTTCTGAACAATGAGAAACAAATCCGATCTTTATTCCGCGAAGTTCTACGAGGCTTGAAACGAATTCGTGGTGAAAACCCCGTACTCAAACCTAAACCCGAATACTCCATAGAAATACAGAGAGAGATAAAAAAAGCATCAATCAATAAAATTCAATATAGAGACTATTTGCTTTCTGAGATAAGACATTTGAGCTTGCAAAAATTTTTGAGGACCCGGAAACATATGAAGGATGAGATTCTATTCAGCCAACTTTTGCAAGGCCATGATCTAGTGTCCAAGTTGAACGCAGTTCATCGTGACCCGACTAATGATAAAAGGTGGGTTGAGCTTGTTTCTTTAATTATTGAGGAAAGAACATCACAATTAACCAGAAGCAAATGGACCATCGGATACAAGGAACATAAGCAGATGATAGATGAAAAACAATTAAAAGAATTACCCTCGTTACAAGCGAAGCGCATTTTAACAAAACGAAGAATAACGTCTGTTAAGGAAAGTATGAATACTGACAAAAAATTTAAGACCCTTGTGGCCGAAAGTGAGGAAAATGCTTCCTGGGTTGTTCGGAATTACTTGAAGACATTGCAATTAGCTGGAAAAATCCCAAATCCATATAAACTACCCTATGTTTCATGTACTATGCGTCAACAAGCCATCCAAATGCCTAAGATAGTTAACATTATTCCTGGATCAACAAAATCAGCAGTCCTTAATGCTGCTTATGATATGGACTACGTAAATTCAATCATTAAGTCTGAGATTGAGTATTTGGTCAACAAAACCCAGTATCTTGAGAAATACCAACAAATTGTCAATGAAAAAGGACCAGTGAAAGTACAAATAAGTAGTACGCTGGCTGGTATTATGCAAGTTCATTTTCTTAGATCCTTATTCAAAGACAAGAAACGCATGCAGCAAGTTGCTATCGATATCAAAAATCTGACCCGGGTCAAGCGCAAGCAATTGATTTGGAACATTGGTCCTTCTTTACATGAAAAAGTTACTGAGCGAAAGTTTGGCGATGGTTATGCCGTGAGAAACTCAAAAGGATATTCTATTAATGAGATCATGTACCCAAGAAAGTACTATGAGAAGCTTGTCTTAGAAGAGGCTGCGTGGGAGTTCTTGATAAAAGTGGAAGAACTAAAGAATTCTTACGGGCAAAATGCTTTGAGCAATGCTAAAGTTACTGAACAATTGACAAACTTCCGTGAAGTGATTGCCCAAAGCTGGCTCGAACCATTGGACATAGCCTCAAAATTTATCGACGCTGAAGTGAAGCTGTTTTACACCAAATACAAAATTACAGGTTCCAGTTCTATTTGGGAGAGAAAAGCTGCGTTACAAGATCAAATGAACAAAATTTACGAAACAACTTCAAGCAAGTTTTGTAAATTAATTGAGATTTTGGAAAACAACGAAGTCCATAAACACTCGGACTTATTTTATAGCAATAGGAATTCCATGACAATTCATGGTAATAAATTGCCGGAGAAGCAGAGAATTGGAGCGGGGAAGTCGTTGGGTGATTATATCGAGGAAGTTGGCCTTAGAGGATACAAACTAGGTTACGAACTAAAGAAGCGACTTAAATTTTTCTGAATTTCCGGCAATTGTGACTGATTTGCTTGATAATTAATGAAAAAAAAAAAGATTTTATCAACGTAGGCTTTACATGAAAAAGGTGTGATAAAAAAAATTGAAGTTTTCGTAAAAAATCATGATCATCTATCGAAAAGCAGCGTGGAGAAAAAGGCCTCCGACATATGTGCTTAAACAATATATCCGCCGTAACACCGGTCATTGGTTATGTACCCTTCCACACCTTTAGCGGATGAGCCTGCTTCTTCTTTCTCTTCTGATTGAGCACCTACTTCGACGAGTTCAGGGCAATTGTTCTCAATTATTTCAAAATCTTCGACTAGTTTGACTAATTCAGCAGTCTCGGCATCTCCATCAGCAACAGATAAACCGTTCATCATAGCAATGACATCGCCCAAGGATTTTCCCTCTTGTCTCAACTCTCTGTGTTTAGCCAATACTTCTTCTAAACATGTGATATTGTTCTCGTACCAAACTCCGCTCATTTCTGCAAAAGGGGGCACCTCCATAATGCCCTTTCTAGAAATCAATGACTCCAGCGAGAGCTGGTTACGATAAAATAGAGAGGCCTGGTAGTGATCTTTACAACAATATTGCGATAAGTAAGTGTTGGGAAGAATTATCGACGGCTTTCTGTTATAAATTCGAAATTTGGTCGCCATCTCGTGCGCCCCATCGACGCTCGACGCCCGGCGAACTTGTTGTTTCGGTAATTGTCCGCAAAGAAGATAACCGCATTGATGTTCAATATTTTTCTCCTCCACGAGTTCATCATAAAGGAGAGGAGTTAAGAATCGGCTCAAGAATTTGAGGAGTTGTATATCTATGGAATAATCCAAGACGAGCTCTGCGATCTTAAGCTGTAGCAGCGACGCCTCGGCAGGCGAGAGTAAATCATTGTTCGACACTGGGCCCAAGCGTGTAATAAAATCTTCGACAGTCAAGATCTGCATTTTTGTGAATCCTTATGCAATATAGGAGGACCATATAAGATCGAGATTGTTTAGCGTAATATGATTGTTTTTTTCTTTGACCGAGGCCAATTTATCAATTCGAACTGATAGTCCTGCTCGCTGATATGGTGCCTGCACAATATACGAGTTGAGCTGAGAGGATGTGGATATCATTTCTTACACCAGCCCCATATTCCAACGTGCCAATCAAATCTTATATCTGATCTCATTACGTGATTCATTGGCTCATTAGTGGCTCGATTAAAAGTCAAAAAAAAACGATTATCCCCTGGTAGGCTGACTAAACATGCCCAAGATTCGGGGCAGAAAGAGCTCTTCCGCAAAAAGTGGTCTGGTGTCAAAGCCCTGCAATCGACCTTATTCTACTAGCATTGACGAAAGCCCATATGGCTCTTCTATCACAGATACACCACAAAAATTCATCCGCGATGCTTTGAAAAACACAACTCCTCACAAAAAAAAGAGACTGAGACTCGCTTCCTTGTATTGGCTTCTTGTGCTCGAACTAAATCTACCTGGAAGCACATCTACGAAAACCAGTACTCCCGAGAACAAAGGGGAAATAAGTAGGGCACAAGAGCAATTGACCAACATGGTTAAAGTACCCTTTTACTTAGAAAAGTTTATATGCTTTGGTCTCCTCGTGTGCTCGAATGCATTTCTCACTTTATTCACATTAGTCCCGTTAAAAATTGCAATAGTGACTTGCACAGCCATTCATGAATTTCTCCAGAAGCCACGAAGAGATGTCAGCATTCTTGTACACAAACTACATTTTGTGAAAAGAGACTTAATTACCTTGCTTTTAATCATCTCCTCTGTTGCACTTTTGTCGACACCATTGCTTGAAGTTTCCAGGTTATACCACGATATCAGGGGACAGGCACATATCAAGTTATATGTCATGTTTGGTGTCCTTGAAGTCACCGACAAATTGTTATCCAGTATTGCGCTGGAGATCTTTATTGTTCTCGTGGGGCTTCCTTTGACAAACATGACACCCAGAAAGTTAGGAAAACTCGTCTTCTGTATATTTGTCGCATTGATATTCTTTGCGTGTCACTCTTATGTGTTAATTTACCAGTCTGTGGCCCTTCATGTGGCCGCAAACTCTTACTCAAATGCACTTCTAGCGCTTTTGCTATCTAACCAATTCAGCGAACTTAAGGGGGCCGTTTTTAAGAAGTTCGAGCGCGAAGGCTTGTTTCAAATCGCAATGTCTGACCTCACCGAGCGCTTTCAATTATCCATCATGCTTTTTGTAATTGCATTACGGAATTTGTCACAGCTTAGTAGTACCCAATTGGGTTTGGTTCCAAACAGTTGGAACTCATGGAATAAGTGGTTTGGAGCTATATTCGGTCCATCTGTGGTTGTTCTCGGCAGTGAAATACTTGTGGATTGGGTGAAACATTGCTACATCATTAAATTCAATTTAATCAGACCAAGAACTTACGAAAACTTTCTATACGTCCTTAGCTCTGATTTCAAAGAGGTATTCAATTCAAATTCTAAAATTTACACACTGCATGAAGCGTCCGACTATATCATTTTGACTCGAAGAATTGGACTTCCCATCATCCCTCTCACGATTTGCTTTTTGAGAATGTCGCTCAGAGACTTGAAATATATCTTTGTACCTTCATCATTTCAACTCCTGAGCATCATATTACGTGTTTTATTAATATCTTCTACATTTGCTGTCTTGCTACTTACTAGACTACTATTGAGTTCATGGCTTCTAAAGTGGATCCGTCTTATTAAACAAAATCATGAGACATACCAAGACAGCTTGAAGCTGAAAGCTCCTTCAATTATGTTACCATTGCAACCAAATACTGAATTCAAAAATGAAAAACCAATTTTTAACCACGGTGAGTTCAAACCCTCAGACAAGTTGCGATTCACCACTGAAAAAAATAGCCATAATTCTTTACAAAGTTCGAAACACATTCTGTGTTCTCCTCAACTCCCTACAATCGCGCATGAAACTAATTCGAATTTAGATGTCGCTGATGATCATGTATGTAACAGTGGTCATTTATCTTCGCCAATTGAACTGGAGATTGAGTATTCCTTTGTCCCTGGAATCCCCAATACAGAGTCATCATCTATTAACCCTACAATGAGATCGCTTCTTTATGATTTTGGGGAGAATGTACCTCCCACACTTGAAGAAAAAAGAAACATGCAGCTTTTCAAAAAGACAAGTAATGCACTAGACAATAGCGACACGCTTTCCCGCGTTCAGAGATACGAAATGTCAAGTAAAAAGATATGGTAGGCTCGTTAATACACGCGGGCGTTTCGTTGAGTATATTTATTCACAGACAAGAACTATATATACAAGAGTGTTCTATGTCATTAGCGATTTTTGAGTAGTGTCTCTTTCATAATTGAGCTGATGTAATTGACAGTATGCGGTCTAGGTCTCTTTACATTAGCAGCAAACGCCAAACATCCGGTAAGAAGTGCCAATGCCCCCGCCTGGTGTGCAGCAGCAAGTGGAATAGGTACTAGGTAAATGAGCGTAGAAATTCCCAACGAAACTTGAAGAGTTACCAAACCCATAACTGCATGAAATGTGCGCTTCGCACGAGCGGGTATGATAGTTTTGGTTCTGTTCACATAGATGTGGCCGGCAAAAATGGCAAAAAATGTGGAGGTGGCAAGGATCCTGTGAACTAACTGCACAGTAGTTGGGTTCTCAAGAAGATTTCTCCACCACAAATCAGATAGATCGTCCTTACGTGCGAATATTGGAGACATAAGTTCTCCATTGGATGGAAGCCAGTCATCACCCATGTGAGGAAAGGTGTTATAGATCAAACCTGCGTCGAGGCCTGCAACCATTCCTCCGCTCATGGCTGTAAAAAAGGACAAAACAAGTAGTCCAGCACCCATTACTCTTGTTTTATTGAGAGCATTACTGTTCAATTTTGCGAGGGCGTCTGTAACTTTTTTGGGATCGGTCTTCATGCTTTGAACCCATCGATTCTCGTTGAGGATTTCAAAAGCAGTCCATAATACGCCCAAGTACATAAGAAACGCGGCACCCAAGTGTGTAGTTAGTCTATACTGAGACACGGTGGGTTTGGACTTTCTCTCGGCAAGCTGTTCTTCATCCAAACCAGATTTCACCATCCACCAACCAATGGCCCCTTGTAAACCTAGCAAACCAGTTAAACCCACTACCCTCCTAGTCACAAGAGTGCTAAATTTTCCAGTCTTCCAAAAATAGAATGCCGGCAAAATGAAGAACATCCCAATGCATCTTCCCAACAAACGATGGCCCCATTCCATACTAAAGATAAATTTGAACTCATCCAAAGTAATATGAGAATTGAGTTGCTTAAACTCAGGTGAGTTTTTGTATTTCTTAAATTCCTCTTCCCACTCTTTTTCATTAAGTGGAGGGATAGTACCTGTTACGGGTTTCCACTCTGTAATTGATAATCCAGACTCGGTCAATCTTGTTAAGCCACCAACAACGACTATGCCGAAAATCAACCCTGATGTGCACACCAACCAATACCCAGTAGCTTTACTAGAGATGGCAGGATATGCATTTTTCACCACCTTGGTCGTACAGTTCTTAGCAGCCATAGTCGTGGAGCTAGGCTTAGTGTATGAGGTGGAAGAATAAGGTCTAGATAAACGAAGACTCAGAATCATTTTTGTTAAAGGTGTCACTCTGGGTTTGATGAGACGGAGACGGGAGCCCGAAACATTAGCCATAGTACTCAAAACACTCGTGTTTTTTGTGAAGAAGAAACCCGATCGGCAAAACATGATTGATACTTCAGTGAATTGATTGGCTTCTCGATAGAAGTCCCTTTTCAGAATGAATATAGTAGCAGGGATGATTTAGTCACGTGAAAAAGGGCGGCAAATCACGCAGCGCGGAATCGACCGATTTTTTTGTGTGCACATTTGCGCGCCTAGCCATAAATGAAACAGCCGCGTACTCAGTACTGTGGGTGCAAATAAGAAGTGAGAGCCGGCAAGCGCGAGCATAGTCTGTGTTTACCATAGACGAACATATTTTTTCTATCAGGGGTTGACTTTATGTAAACTTATTTTCCGCTGTATCAAAAATGCTTCTAGACGGTACTGCTTTGATAGCAAATGCTATCTACATTTATTTGATTGCCGTCTTTAGTTCGGTGGTTTTAGCTGCCACTTCTTTGATCGTGCGCGGGTTTGTGAGACGGGGGCGGGGTCACGATAATTTGGTGGCCGAAAATCTAACAAGCACTGAAATTGATCCAGTTGCTGAGTCGAAGTTGAAGTTTCAAGCGATATCAGATTCACATCATATTCATAGCTTGCAAAAAGAGTCTAAAAGCTTATTGAAACGCTGGAAGAGTCGCAATGGCTCGCGCCCAGTACCCGAAGAGAAGCCATTTGTTCCAGATGACGAATATTCCTCTTCGGCAACTGCAAATGATCAAAAGATGATTTCAGAAGATCTTATTCTAGAATCATCATCGCCAATAAAGCCACGCATTATATATCTGGTATCTGAATTGCAGAACATGAATAAGGACGTTGCGCAGTTGCCATTCGAGCCCTACAAGATAAGACTCTCCAACTTATTGATTCCCAACGTTGTGATACCGCGCTCGCGCGTAATAGACAAAACTTCAATGGATCAAGAATTAGAGTTGGTTCAGGGTCTATTAAATGATCCGCTTGTATCTAACAGATGTCTAGGTCTCTTTAGAATCGTCTGTGCAACATCTTTCACTGAACCCTATACAAATGCTCAACACTTCCATGGGGGGTTTTGTGATTTTATGGAAACTATCATAGATACTTTGGTTATTTACAGCACGCCTGCAGCCATCCCCTCTCTCCAACTTGCCATTCTTGATTTGGCTTTTATATTTTTATGGGAACATTGGAACTGGGACCAAGGCTTCCGGTTGGCCGTGGCTGCAAAATTAGCGCGAGAGACGGTTGTCTCTGCAGGGGCGACGGCCGGAACGGTCACCATTCAAGAAGATGTGCCTTTTGATGAAATACATCTAAAAGCAGACAATGCAACTCAGCTCTCCGAGTTTGAACTCACAAAGCACATCGATCCAGTCATTCTACTGGAGATAAGTCTTTTTCGACTATTCTGTAATTTATACTTGGGGACTCCTGTTATGGCCAAGCCTGTGCGAAATCGGTGCATGTTTAAATTAAGCGGCATATTCTACTGTTGCGCGAGCCAGACTAAATGTAATCTGCATGTCGATCTAGCAAAGCTACTCGGACAAGCGTTACATTCTACCGAGCGTGATAGTATTAAGGTGTTTTTCTATGAAGTTTTGTTAAAAGTTTTGCAGCCACATTTATACTGTTGTATCCAAGCAGATGATGTTTTTTCCAATGGTTCGATTATCCAAAAACTCATTTTTCAAGGACTTTGGACTGACCAGCCTATTTCAGTGCGAGAGAAGGCAGCAGATGTGGTGGAAATGTTGAGTGAGCGATTTCATGAAATTGTTTCGTGGAATAAATCGATGAAGTTCACGCATTTAAGTGATGAGCATGGAACAAAGCATGGTGGTGCGCCTGGATCTTGGCTGAATTTTGATTAAATTGCCCAAGCATGGCTCAACACTTATAGGAAGGCGGGGAGAGTAATATAAGTCCCAGCACTAAATGACCGCGGGCAGAAGTATGCGATCACATACATTTTGAAACTGTGCGTTATAGGAGTCAAACATCTTGTCATTATAACCCAAAAAGATACGAGTATCAATAAACACGCTAACTCAGTAATATTTTGAGAATCCATATCTGTTTTCATGTACTACCAGATATGTGATGGTTTGTACTAACTTTTTTTTGCTGCTTCATAAATCCAACAAGGGTTGCCATACGAGCGCGATTTGTTTCTGTGAACAAGGCCTTATTTTGGTCTGCATATAACAGTTACCATTAGTCGAAGGTTTAAGTGGAACACTGTATTCACATGAGAAGTCCTCGCTCATAAGTTCTTAGCTCGCTCAAAATTTTCCAAGCATTGATTTGATTCATTATAATGTATACTGCTGAGATTGCAGCAGCAACAGTGGCAGGTTTGCAGTTGCTCGATGCGAAGTACCACGTTTCTGATGATCTTTTATTTATTCAAAAAATTGCCAGGCTTCTCGTCCCATATGCATACAATGTATATAAAAGACGTGCCAGTTTCTGGTATACTTTTGAAAGATCAGCCTTCACATATCCAAATAGAGACGCTGTCTCTTTTACTCGACCTAGAACCGGTGTGCCATTAAAAAAAGACACCAACGGGTTTTCCATATACGACGATCAATTCTCTGTTGAAACTTACACATATAAAGAACTATACGATATGGTGTTAAGACTTAGTTATATTTTGAAAAATGACTATGGTGTCACATCAGAGCACACTATCGGTCTTGATTGTATGAACAAACCATTATTTGTCATTATGTGGATGGCACTATGGAATATAGGTGCAATTCCTTCTTTCTTAAATTATAATATTAAAGGAAAGCCTTTGATTCATTGCATCAAAATCGCTGATGTCAGACAGGTGTTTGTTGATCCAGATTGTGCGGCTCTGATCAGAGAATCAGAAAGTAGTATTCATGAAGAGCTTCCCCAAGTCAAGATTCATTACATGAATGAGATGCAATTACTATCTGTGTTAAGCGATCAATCCAGACCAAAATATAGAGCGCCTAATGCTTCCAGACGACCAAATGATACAGAATCTTCATGTTGCAGTTTGATATACACTTCCGGTACCACTGGTTTGCCTAAACCAGCAATTTTATCGTGGAAGAAGGCTTTTATGGCAGGAGCATTTTTTGGTACTGTAATGAAAATTCAAAAAGACTCTGTTGTAATGACTGCCATGCCACTATACCATTCAACAGCAGCAATGTTAGGTGTTTGTCCTGCGCTTGCGTCTGGTGCTTGCGTCAGTATATGTCAAAAATTTTCTGCATCTACTTTCTGGACCCAAGCCAAATTGGTCAAAGCTACACACATTCAATATGTGGGCGAAGTTTGTCGCTACTTAATTAATGCGAAATTTCATCCCAATCAAAGAAATCATAATGTCAAGATTGCTTATGGCAATGGTTTGCGGCGTGACATTTGGAAAGAATTCAAACAACGCTTCAATATTGAAGGTGTTGGTGAATTTTATGCATCCACTGAATCGCCCATAGCCACTACCAGCCTTCAATTCGGAGATTACGGTGTCGGTGCTTGCAGAAAGTACGGCTTGTTGATCAACACTATTTTAAACTTTACACAAGCGATCGTCAAAATAGACCCTGATGATGAAAATCAATTATGGAGACACCCAAACACTGGGCTTTGTATACGAGCAGATACAAATGATCCAGGCGAATTGTTGATGAAAATTTTCAATCCAAAAAAAACAGAGGACACTTTTCAAGGCTATTACGGAAACTCGGAGGCTACAAACTCTAAGATTGTGCGAAACGTATTCAAAAAAGGTGACGCGTGGTTCAGGTCAGGAGACCTCTTAAAAATGGACAATGATGGGTTGTTCTATTTCGTGGATAGATTGGGTGACACTTTCCGTTGGAAGTCCGAAAATGTTTCAGCTACAGAAGTTGAAAATGAGCTTATGGGATCGGGTGTCATCAAGCAATCTGTAGTTGTTGGAGTTCAAGTACCCCAACATGAAGGAAGGGCCGGTTTTGCAGTAATCGATCCAAAAGATGGCTTAAATGATCAGGACATCCTTCAAAAAATCTATCAGCATGTTAGCCAAAGCTTACCCAAGTATGCGATTCCACAGTTTATCAAGATCGGATCAAATTACATTCAGGCCTCTCACAATTACAAAGTTCCGAAACGTCAGTTTCGAAGTCAGAAATTACCCAAGGGAGAAAGTGGCCAGGATATGATATATTGGTTAAATAGAAACCACTACGAAGAGTTGACTGAATCATCCTGGGCCCAGATAATGAGGGGTGCATCAAAATTATAGAGCTTTATTTGGATCGAAAGCAATCAAATTAAAAAAAATGTTTCATCTAACATTGTGAATACTACAAGTAGCTCAATAAACTCCCTATAGAAAGGATTGTTTTTATGACAAATATCAAATCCGTCTGAAAATCTAATTCTTATCGGAGATAGCAACGACGCCAGGCAATTCCTTGCCCTCTAATAACTCCAAGGAAGCACCGCCACCAGTGGAGACGTGAGACAACTTCTCAACAACACCGTACTTCTTCGCTACAGTAGCAGTGTCACCACCACCAATGATAACAGTATTGCCAGACTCGGCAGACTTGACAGCAGCGTCCAACAAGGATTTGGTACCCTGGGCGAACTTGTCGAACTCAAAAACACCTGGTGGACCGTTCCACACGATGGTCTTAGCCTTAGCTACAGCTTCAGCAAAAAGTTCTGTGGACTTTGGACCGGCGTCAAGACCCATCCAACCGTCTGGAATACCTTCTTCCTGAGTAGCAACACCAGTGTTGGCGTCCTTGTTGAAGTCGTCAGCAGTGATAAAGTCAACAGGTAAGACAATCTCGACATTGTTCTTTTTGGCTTTTGCAACCAAGTTCTCGACGTTCTTTGAACCAGCCTCATCAAAGAGGGATGTACCAATTGGCATGTTTTCCAAGACCTTCTTGAAGGTGAAGGACATGCCACCACCGACAATCAAAATGTCAACCTTGTCCAATAAGTTGTCAATCAATTGAATTTTGTCCGAAACCTTAGCACCACCTAAAATGGCCAAGAAAGGTCTGGTAGGGTTCTCCAAAGCCTTGGCAAAGTATTCCAACTCCTTAGCCATCAAGAAACCAGCAGCCTTCTGTGGTAAATCGAGTCCCACCATCGACGAGTGGGCTCTATGAGCAGTACCGAAGGCATCGTTAACATAGACGTCAGCCAATGCAGTCAAGCCCTTTCTGAACTTTTGGACATCCTGCGCAGAGGCTTTCTCCTTGTTGCCATCAACCTTTCTGGAACCCTCTTCCTCAATGTGGAAGCGCAAATTTTCCAACAAAATCACCTCACCTTCAGAGGAGCCGTTGACGGCATCCTCAACTTGAGGGCCAACACAATCATTTAAGAAAGTGATCTTTTGGTCTGGCAATAAAGATTTCAATTCCTTAGCGACTGGAGCCAAAGAGTATTTCTCGACTCTCTCACCATTAGGTCTGCCCAAGTGGGAAGCCAAGACAACAGCCTTTGGCTTTTGCTCCAAGACGTACTTGATAGTTGGCAAAGCAGCAACAATTCTCTGGTTATTGGTGATAGTCGTGCCATCGAGAGGGACGTTGAAGTCGACTCTGATGAAAACTCTTTTTCCAGCGAGCTCCAAATCCTTAACAGACAATTTATTGGACAAAGACATTGCGTATTTGAATGGTTATTTCAATTGTTTACCTATAAATGAAATTTGATAAAGAAACCGAGTCGGACAGGAGTGCGGATACGGCCCATTTATATAGGTATCGTAAGTGGAACTTGCTCGGAGTTTGGGCTCGGCGGATAACCATCCTCCGTCGCATTACTGAAATACCATGCCACTAATTAATTTAACTTTCTTTGACAACACCAGTTGGAAATCTACTAAAGAAATATTGCATTTTGATTTTCACCGTCTTCATTCATTTGACTTTATAATATTCATTGATCGTAAGATAAATGTTTAGATGTATCACCTTTTTGTCTAGGTTTAATTAGTGAATACTTTTTAAATTAACTGAGGATTACGATATTTCTATTTCAACGACTACTCACCCAATCTAACGCCATGTATATTTCATTTAAAAAAATACGAACTGGAAGCAAACTTTTACAGCTTGTGAGATAGTGTACTCTCTACGTTGAATGAGTTTAGGAAAGCATATTTTGCATTTTTTTCATATAATTCATTATAATATACCAATTTAATTTTCTTGACGAACGAGGACAAACCGCGAGAAACCCCGGGGCTATAGTTACCTGCATTTGAGCATACCCGGATAAGCGCGTACCAGAAGGAGAGTTTAACATGCAACAAAGAGGAAGATTCACTTTGTGTTTCAACATTTGGTTTCAGTTGATTTTAAAACGCAACATAGATACCTTGTTATATTTAAGATTTATTTCATACATTTTACCAGCCATAAGTTTAGGAAAAAGATAATGAACGTTGGTGTTTTTGAAAAAAGCCACGAAGAGCATTGTCTAGAACGTTCTCGAATAAACTGCATACTATTCCATCTCAACCCGGCAATGATAGTAATAAAGAGATTTCCAGGCTTTACTCATTTGGATTCAACCAGATTTTACAAACTTAAGTCACAAATGGAAAAATTATTACAGTGGTCTATTGCACAACAAACGGATGACAAAGAGGCTAAGGCTAAGATTGGCCAGCCAGATCCAAAAATGTTGCTGCAGCTCTTCGGAGGTCCAGATGAGCCCACACTCATGAAACAATCAATGATGGTGGTCGAAAACCCAGAAGCAACCGTTGAAGACAAAGAGGTTGCATTAGAAAACTTTGAAATGCTCATCGAGAATCTAGATAATGCTAACAATATCGAGAATTTGAAACTCTGGCCGGCTGTCATAGACCAGTTGTACAGCAACAACCAAACTTTCCAAGTCTTGTCAGCGTCTATTATCGCGACTGCCACACAAAACAACACACCAAGTCAAGATGCTTTTGTCAAGCAAGAAAAAGGTCTTAGTAAGCTCATTTCACTTGCATCGAACTCTGAAACTCCAAAAGAGTTGCGCTTGAAATCGACATTTGCTCTAGCAAGTTCGATAAGAAATAACGAAGAAGCTGCCTTAAAATTTATTGGAAGTAATGGTTTAGATTGCATTTGCCTCGACAAAGATCTCAATGACTGTAAGTCGTTGACTAGAAAACTTTCATTGATTTCGGCAGTGTTATCGACAGGCTCGAGCACCCAGATATCAGAGCAAGTTCGCAAACTTAAGTTACCCCAAAGCCTCATAGAAATCTTAGATCCTGAGAATCAGTCTTCATGCATAGATAAAGCTCTCAATGTGCTTTCGCAACTCAAGCAACTCAATTTTAAGTTCACAAACTTCGAGATCGAAAACTTAAAACAAAAAATGTCCGCTCTCGAGTCCTTGTCTGATAAATTTTCGGAAGATGACATTGCTTCCGTCAAGGGTATATGCAGTTAAAGTTTAAAAGGGTTAAATAGATTGATACACGCGCATATACAGCTTGACACC
Organism: Metschnikowia krissii; assembly: GCA_030561945.1. Classification (NCBI taxonomy): domain Eukaryota; kingdom Fungi; phylum Ascomycota; class Pichiomycetes; order Serinales; family Metschnikowiaceae; genus Metschnikowia; species Metschnikowia krissii. Next base: position 99,621 of record JAKTYP010000065.1, on the reverse strand, counting down.
TTAATTATACAAATTAATCAGTGATAACCGAGTTTGGATCTTCAGAAGTAAAGACTCGCTTCATGAGTTTACTTACTGATGGGGGAACTATACCCTTTCCTTGAACAGTTCCAAGGTCGTCATTCACCATAAGCCTCTTGTACAAGCTGAGTGGAGATGGATAATATTGGTATAGATTTTCGGCTTTTGGATCAGTCATTAAGTTAAATTTTTTCACAATTTCAAGAAATGTGCTTTTTGGATTAGAACCCAGTCGAACAGCTCCTATGCTAGAAAATTCGGGATTTCTTTCAAATTTGTCATATAAGGAATTTCCAATAGTGTACGTGAACGAATGAAGCCAGTCGATGCACTCTTCTAATGTTTTTGGAGTGAATATGTTGATTCCTAACTTCACTTCACTTTCAATATATAGAGCCTGAGCTTCAGAAGCTGAAATAAAATCAGCATCATCTGAGATCGCCGATTTCCGCAGTTGAGACTGATTTAGGCACTGTAGTGTTTGAGCACGGTATCTTTTGTTCTCAGCAGTTTGCAATTTTCGCAAGTATTCGCTGAAGTTTGGCACCATAATAAGCAAGAATATGTCTCCTTTTAATCCCTGCACCTTTGCTTTGTTTTTAACTTTTTCTATATCACTTGATACCACCCCATTTTTTAATTTTATCACCAAATCACTCGGTTCATAGAATAGTATGAATACTTTCTCCGAAAGTTCTGTTAGTTCACAAGGCTCAAAAGTATCATCATGCTTGTTGTATTTTGCAGTTACCTTCCGCTTCCAACAAATCAAAGGAAGCTCAAGATATGAGCTTCTGACCGTCGGTAATAGGAACACACTTCTAAAGTAATCGGTTTCGATCTTCTTTTCAAGACAAAGAGCGATTTCAATCACCATTTCACTGAGGATTTCTTGTCTTCTTCTTATCACTTTATTCGCAGTTTTCCATTCTTTTCCCGAACGATCCACTCCGATGGTGCCGGGCGAGTGAGATTTCTTAGGTTTTTTTTTTGGAGAAGGCGATATCTTAGGTGAGCTGCTTTGAATAGGATCGGAATCTATGCACGAAACCTGAAGCTGCCGCTTCTTTTTCACAGTTTTCAGTTGACATAAATCATCTCCAACTTTATTTTCTCCCAGTAAATAGTCAACGCTGGACGATATATTAGAAAGTATATCTTCTAAGTTCGTGACACCTGAGACTTGGTATTTGCTGGGTGGCTGTCGGAGGTCAAACAAAAGCGTCGAGTCTTTTTCTGTGAGTGATTTGGCAACAGGGGAAGAAGGTAGACAGTTGGATACTTCTTCTTGAAGGAGAGAATTCTTGACATGATGATTTGGGTGATTATGCGATATATGACTTGAACTCACATTGAAGGACAGTTCATCTGAGCTTAACCAGTTCTTTATATCCAAAAGATTTTCACTCGGAATTTCTCGCGCGGTTCTTGAACGAGGCGAATTACTAGTTTTAACTGTCCTAGTAGATGGGATGTACTCATTAGTTTCGATTGTTTTGAAGGGGGCCGAAGACTCAATATCATCACTCAAACTACAGTCATTAGTATGCGAACTCTTGTACTTACAGAAAACCCTGGAAAACATACTTGATGACCACTTCTTCCAGCTGGGACCCTCTCACTAACTGACTGATTTGTGCAGGGTCACTCAGTAGGTCAATTATTTCTCTCATATTAAACCCATCGTTTGAAAGTAAAGCGCAAATTAAGTAAACCACTTCTTCACGCAACAAATGCGGCACGCTAACGTTCTCCGCACCTGTACATCCCACATATACATAGCCGGCTCCCAATGTAAAGCGCCGCGGTCGTTTCATCAATTCTACTATAAGCATAAATCAACTTTACTAAGATGATGGGGAATCGTCGCCGGGCGACAAGCATGACATATACAGGCAACGTATCTGAGGAAGAGATGCAAAAAAGTATCAAATCTTTAGCAGAACTTAAGTCTGTGTATAAAGATATACGCTATGACTGGCCGCAGTTGATCCAAGGCGAAGTTACACCACTTGAATTAGCAATATCTTTTTTGGATGATACCTCTGTTGGCTTGGCGCACAAAAAAAAAGACTTTGACGAGCTTTGTGAGTCCACTGGAAAGGCTTTGAAAGCGGCAGTGGTGGAAAATCATGAGACATTTAACAACAGCATAGGACTGTATCATCTGCTTATTTCCATTGCTAAGGATTCACAGCGAGATTCAAAAGTTATAAAAGATCTTATTGAGACGAGTACCAAAGACATGAAAGACAGATCTGCTTTCTTGAAGGATTTGGACCAAAGCTCGACGAAATATTCTGAGATGATCGAAATTTTGGACGCTATGATATATTTACGTGATATTCCAGGAAAGATTGACCAGCTTATATCAGAAAAAAAGATCCATGAAGTCTATGACGTAATTGCCAATGGATACAAAACAGCTTCAATGTACAATTTATGGACATTATCTTCAATGAATGCCACGCAAAACTACTTGGAGGCTCAGTCAAATAACTTGTACGATATGATTGTTGACGAACTTCAGAATGAGATTTATCTCAAGAGCACCCTGAGCTCTAAAGAATCATGGAGCAATTTGATTAATACAAGCAGTCCGGAAATCACATCCTTCATGACCTTAATCAACAACCTGACAACTTTAGAGCTGTATATTTACAACTCGGCCAATCTAGACATTAACGAAATATCTGCATCCTTGACCGAAACTACAGAAAAGTTTCTCAAATGCCATCTACCAATTTTACATGAGCATCATCGAAAAGGTAAAAGCCTGAAAACGAATTATGCTCTTTTACTAGAGTCAAATCTGAGTCCGTCTACTGCATCATACTTTTATATATATATGCTTCTTTCAACGGCTTCAAAACTCGACAAACTTCAATCAATCATGCAAATCCTTTTGAACTCTTTGCAACAGGAGCTTCAATATATGACTCTTCAGATTTCCGAGGAATGCAAGCTGCGGAATATCCATAAGCTAGCAAGATTAGAGAAGGCAATATCCTTAGAACAAAATAAATCATTAGACACCATCAACGGACAAAGTTTTCACGATTTATCTGTTCACATACTTCAAGATTACTTTGGTTCTTTTTTCTTCAGGTATTTAATGGTCTTGCTGAAACACAAGGTTGCATGCGAGATTGTCAACAAAATACGGGCAACAAAAGAAGTGTCCTCGTATCAAAGAAAAGGGCTGGTTATTGAATCTTCCCACCTCCAGTACAGTTTTCATGTTGTGTGGACAATAGTAAGCAAAGAGGTGAAATCAATTATCAAAAACTACATACATAAGGAAAAAGCTAATTTGAGCTCTGGAAGGTCGGATTTAACACCAAACCAAATTCACAAGGTGTTGACAAAGAAACAATTGTTTAAACTTGAGGATGCCTTGGGTTCCAACTCAAACGAATCATCCGAGGAATTGAAGTCCATTTTGGATGAAATGTTCCCCGGTTTTCTGATCAGTTCCCAAAAACCTAACACAGAACAGCATACCAGCAATTCGCCCTATATCACTATGGAAAGATTAAGCTCATCTGTGGATACTCTAGTACCCGTCAATGTCTTCAATATGAGAATTATAGTGGAATATTTTCTCATTTTTGTAAACGGAGCTAGTGGTCTCTTTCTCGATTTCGAAAAAATCAAAACTTTGGATACTCCACCTTTCGTATTTTTTAAAGAGATTATGCACAAATCTTTTTTGAGAGAGATAAAAGAGCAATTGAGTTATGCCTTTGATGAATGCATGACGACCGATATTGGTGTCGAGTTAAGAAATACGAAAGATACCCGATTCAACCAAACCACTTTGAATTTAGGAGAGCAAGATTCATCTTTCAAACATTTAGACTTGACAAAACCATCTCAACTTCAAGTTTACTTGAACGCTGTTCAGTTTGAGCAGATTTTAAACAACGCGTGTTTCACATTGAACACTTCTTTTAACTACAGAAAACACTTCAGCAGCTCAGTTCTTGAGATACTCAAGACTTTTTCAAATTTCTACAGTGATTATTATGCCGAGCTTCTTGCGAGTGGTGGCTCTCATGATATTACTGAAATCAATTTAGGGTGTCACGAAGACCTAACACAACGCACTCTGAAATTAAAACAGTGGATGAACGCTCCTATACTAACGAATGTGTCTAAAGAATTATTGCGGGTTCAGAGTGACCAAGAAAAGGCAAATTTGGCTATTTCAAAAGAGTGTGACTTGATGTTTTATGAAAATAATTCAGGCCAGCGAGTTTTGGAAGCTTCGAAAGATGATCTTTTGGATGATAACACTTTCCATCATGTTTGTATTCTCTTAAAAACTGTGTCATGGGTTTTGACATGGCTTCCAGAGATGAGAAAGGTTTCAAATTTTAGCAACTCTCATAAAGAAAAATCGGAAATCCACAATCTAAGACAAGAGTTCACCATTTTGGAGAATGGAAGAGCTCCTACTTCTACAACAAAGCACACTCATAATGTATATTTGACATTAGATCCGGATTCAATCGACGTCTTTGACGAGGTCATCAAAACATTTAAGGATATTAAAGAAAAAGCTTTAATAGCTTTGCGCTATGATTTGAGATTGATGACGATGCATCATATCAGTCAGTCTTTCTCAGATAACTTTGTCCTTAGTACTGAACCCGCGGACTCAGACCCCTTCATTAGTCTGTTTAACAGAGAGGTTTATTTTATCGGCACCAAAGCTGATGAGATTTTGAGCAATAAAGAAAAACAATTCATCTTCATGGGTCTTCCCGCATTTATTAGCCGAGCGTTTATCAAGGGTAGTGTACGGGTACCCATAATCAACCGAAACGGAATCAAACGAATTACTTTAAACATATTTACTACACAACAAATGCTTAGAAGTGTGATTGACAAAGAGGAGAAGGTCGACCTTAGTGTTTCTTCAAAATACTATGAATTGTTCACTTTTAGTGAGCACAATCTATTGCAGAAGATCTCACTAGGTGGTGTTTCTTACACAAAAGAGGAACTCTTGAATCTCTTGAGATTAATGTATAGTGAGAAACTTGAAAGTACAATTGTCACATCTTTTAACAGGACAAGATATAGTGAGCTTGTTAAAAAGGTTAGTGACTTAATTAAATAAAAACAATGTGACTTATCGAGAGGACGACCTCACAAAAATGAACAAAAATAGAAATAGCTAAATACAATTAAACCACATTAGTCTTTCAATGGTGTCCTTGGAAATTGTTACCTCCTGGACGAATGTTCAACTTCATGCTTAATTTCTCGAAAAAGACGCGACCAAAAGCCATTCCAAGCACGACTGCAAAAAAGTATACCAAGCTGTAGGTCATTGCTACCAACATCATAGCATATCCGAACATCTCCACCAAAAAACAAAGAACGATTCTGATAAAGTCTCTTCCCAAAACAGTAAATAACGACAATTTATGCTTGTTTCCAGATGGGGTGCTGCCCTCCTCTGCATCGGAAGGTCTCTCTTTCTCGTCACATCCACACTCTTCAACCACTGTGGTTGGAGGTGGAATCTGGTAAGTAGGATTTTGCCAAACCTTCACTTCGAGGTAGTTTTTAATAAACTCAAAACCTTTCGTGGCGAATGAAGCAACAAAGAACAACAAGAAAATTCCGAAAGCCTGGCCAGATGTAGAGGCCGAAAAACCCTTGAACAAAACAGGGTAGTTCTTGTAAGCTGTGGTCAAGTACATATTCATAGACATACTCATATCCATATCCATATCCATGTCTGAACTCAGGGAGCTCATGCTCATACCGGTCATGGTGCTCATGCTCATGCTGCTCATGCTCATGGTCATACTAGTCATACTAGTCATACTGCTCATGTTCATATCCATCAGTGTTGTTGATGACGACATCTTGTATAAATACTATCTTAACACTGAATGTTATGTCGGACCCACTATTCTCAGGAAGGGAAAAGGCTGTTTTTATATTACGTGAGAATTTTCTCTACCTCGTAAAATAATATATTCCTTGAGCAATTTTAGTTTCCTTGCTTGGTAGATACAGATAAAAAATTTGCATATAACTTTCACGCGCAATTAAAGCGTGGCTCGATTTAAAGCCGCATCGCTCTTTGTGTGAAATGACGTGGCTGTGATACTTTGATTTTGTTATCTTCAAGATCTATATTAATATTACTTCTAGCTCAAAAATATCTCAAACTGTTATCGGTTTTCCACGCAAGTTATAAAGTCATTACTGAGCCTTCAGTGAACCTTCAATCCGTTGTAATTCGCGGCATTTTGAAGCCAAATCTGTTGTAAGAATATGCTCTTCTAACCATTCATTGGCCATAAATTGCTCGCCACATGCATTGCATTGTCCTCTGAATTGAAGTTTCTCCGTTAAATTTGAAGCAGCCTTTGCCGATGGGTCATAAAAAGAAAAGTGAGCATTGAGCAAGTGTTTTTTGTAGTCATAAGGTCGATTAAAATTTCTAGACTTATGTTTGCAATAACCTGGTGGGAAAATACATTGAAACCTTCCGACTTCGTCGTGAATACGAACGTGGCGACTGAAGTCACGAACAATAAGCTTACCACAAACGTTACAAACAATACCCTTCACACCCTTTCGCTTTTTCGAACTTGGCATTTTTTCATTTGAGCCCAATTGGTCAGTGTCCGATGAGTCGACAGTCAGCATGGCAATCTGGGAGTCTGAATAAGAGTCTCCGTCAGTATACTGATCAGGTTTATTAATTTCCTGATATAAATTCTGTTCATCACATGTATGATCTTTCAAGGAAGATTTAACATGATTAGTATGGGATTCGGAGTATTTATCTCTGTAGAGCGATGTTTCTTGATCATCGTAAAATTGCTCATTACGGTCTTCATTATGAAGTTGATGTAAAGTCAAGAAAGTTTTAGCTCCTTCAAAATGTTTGGGCTTATGCTTGACAACATGTGTCCCAAAATGCATCTGCATGTGATCAAATCTATGATCGTGGCTGTATTCGAAGTTTTTGTCGAAGCTTTCAGTGGCATCGGGCTCATCTTTGGACGCATAAGATTCTGAATGCACGGGACAATTCTGAAGAAGAGGAGAGGAGTCCAAATGATGCTCATTGTGAAAAGATGCATCTTTAATATCCTGTTGATATATATGATCCTGAGGATTTCCAGTTATTGGTGTAAAATGGGCATCAGCTTTGGTATTCTCCATATTTTCAGTTTGTTCAAGAACATGTGTAGAAAATAAACTTTGATGAAATGTTTGTGTTGGAGCAAAATCATCGGTCTGAAAGTTAAGATAGCTATCAATATCACTATTATTGCCGCTAGTGCCTGAATTACCAAGGGGATCTTGTATTTTTGATGTGACGTTTAAAAATCCCCCCGGCATAGCCTCATTTTCCCATACAGATAAAATATCACTTTGATCAAAGTTTCCAAAATATCCTTGATCATCTATGTTTGGGGGAAACAGTAGTGGCGTGATGTTATCGTGGCACTGCTTGATATTCCCTTCTCCACTTTGTTGTAAGCTAACCTCGGAGTCAAAGCTGTCCATATTATATTTCATATAATTATGTCCACTTGTAGGCTTTATGAGTCTTCGATGTTGATGCTGCACTTTTTGTAGCGGAGGATTTGCAAAATTTAGGTTATCTAATTTTAGAAAAAACTCGGGTTTTCTCGATTTTGTTTTTGAAGCTAAAGGTTTGATCTTTTGCAGCAGCAAGGTTCCTGAACTTACGGATTCCAGACCCGAAATACTCGGCTTATCTTTCCTCATATACAGAGGTAACTCAGCTTCGTCCATATAAGAATGAGATAAGTTTGAGCGATGTCGTATTTTATGGGACAGGTATCTGCGAGGTGGAAGTACTTTCAGAATGCTTGGTTGAGCAACTCCAAACGGATCAGATCCCTGCATGTTGGCATGCTCTGATATATGTTCTGATGTATTTGATGAATGTTTTGACGTCTCTGTTGGCCAGCTGAAGTAATCTTCAGCATTGTATGCCACGGCAGGGGCCGAAATGGGGCCTTGAAAAAAATGCTGTTGAACATAGGGTCGACGATGCGATGGGAATTTGAAGTGCTCATCTGCCTGAACTAACCCATACTTTCCCTTATGACTAGGTGAAACCTTTTTATCTAGAGAATGTTCCGGTTGGTCAATAGAAGGGGATCCATACATGTTCTTGGTGGCCTTTGCAAGTTGTGCTTATGAATCTTAGTTGGACGCATGCGAGAGCAAGAACATGCTGAACCTCAGTTCCGAATATTGAAAACGGCTGTGCAGTACCAGATTTTATCCAGCTACTTTGTCTAAATCCGGTAAAGACCAGTTAAGCGAGAAAGGAGAAATTCGTCAAGAAAACTCTCTCCTTTTTGGTATTTGAATTTACATTATATAATTATACCTCTAAGCTGTTTTTCAGGTCGTTAATTATGTATCCAAAGCAAAGCGACGACAGAATCCGTAAATTACTATGCATCTTCCATGCCACTGCCTCATTGTTTGCCTGCGTGTATTTCCTTTAGATCTGCAGGAACATCGAAATGTTGCGAGAGCTTACAGGAAAACGGTTAAAACTGCTTATAAATTTTGGTAGGATCCAGAGAAAAAAAATACTTTGAGCATCACTAAAACTTTCGAATACATTTCGGACATTTTGTTTCTTTTCTAAAATGTTTTCTTTCGGTGTTGCAATAATCTCTGGTTCGCTTCAAACTTTCGGATGCGACATGCATAGAGCTTGGACCGAAGCCGAAGTTCAATATACAGAACGGCGAACCCTTCCATGCTGAGCAATCTACAATCAAAGATATAGATAGCATGTCCTTCCGCATAAATTTAGAACGCTATAAAAACTTAATACCCGTACTTCGGGGCTTACAGTCAAAACATAATTGATTTGGTCAGCGACTGAATCTTTTCTTCTAATTAGGACCCTTTAAATGAAGACAGAGAAAATTATGAACATAAGTCAAATCTCAATAATAAGGATGAAAAAAGCTTGCTCACATATCCGATATCAGTCAAGGCTTAAATATAGCTCTCATCCCCATTGCATTCAAACATTATTGATTTTAAAAAACTAAGCTATAAATATTGCATCCCACGATTATTATCGGTAATGCCTTGGATTTAGTATCATTATTCGACAAGCGTTGCTGTAATTTAAATTTTCAAACTATTTTCCCAACATTTAACCTCTTATGGATTGGGCTTTCAATAAATATTTCAAAAAACCAATGACTTGAACTATGATGAACATTCCACGCTCTTACAAAAACAATACCTGTTCTAATCTATTTACTATATCAAGGTCATTTACAAAGGTGCTCTGTTTCACATGTGTTTCCAAATAATTATATTTATAAATCGAACTCAGGTCCCATGCGCAATACCGCCCACAAAATAAGCGCGAGCTGCGGAGAACAATATTCAAATTTCCTGACTCAACTGTTTTGCGGCTTCTGAAGTCAAAGCAAAATCATGGTTATGTTATATGGATTAAACAAACACAGGTAATGATAACAAAAAGTCTAGAAAACAGTTGTGTCTCCGGTATTAATATTTTTTGAGATGATAGAAAAAATTCAAAATAACCGACTGATAAATTCGTTGAAACAGCAAAAGAATTCTTATTTCCTGGTATAAAATACCAATAAAGACAATTATGAATATAAGCAAAAGATATAACCGTGTTGGGACAGGAGGAACGGTGCACCAATTTCTCTGTTAAATGATTTACCCAAGGTGTACGGATGTACCTATGCCTGCGATGAGAAATGAGCGAAGCCATTCTTTCCCGTTTCAAAAACAGCTTCTCTGAATATGTTACAGAAAAAAAGGCTCTCCACGGGTCTCACAGCCACTCAAAAAGTTTTTGTTCGATCTAGAAATGGTGGCTGTACAAAAATTGTGCGGGAGCACTATCTCCGTAGTGATATTCCGTGCTATTCGAAGCTCTGCAATATATGTATCACTAATGTGAAGCCAGATGCCCAAGGAAATCTTCCTGAATTCATTTTACTGGATCTGCCACATGAGCTCAAATCAGGTGGTAAGCATTATGTGATGGTTGATACCAATATTATTTTACATGCAATTGACTTGTTAGAGCACGTCGATTGTTTTTACGATGTTATTATTCCACAGGTCGTGCTCGAAGAGGTTAAAAACAGATCATTTCCAATTTATCAAAGGGTCCGCTCGCTTGTTAAGGCTGCGGATAAGCGCTTTGTTGTATTTCATAATGAGTTTCACGAAGACACCTATATACAAAGAAAAAAGGATGAGTCTATAAATGATAGGAATGATCGTGCGATCAGAAAATGTGCATCATGGTTTAAAAAGCATTTGAATGAGAACAACTCAAAAATTCCGATTAATATTATTTTAGTGTGCAATGATAAAGACAATAGAGACAAAGCACGCAAAGACGGCACAGATGCCAGAACTCTTACAGAGTATGTTGAATGTTTAAGTAACGGAGATCAACTCAGAGACTTGATTCCCAACGATAATGAATCTTTTGATAAAAACAAATCTGAGATTTCGTTTCCAGAGTATTACTCTAACTCAAGAACCATGGCTGGGATAAAAAATGGTACTTTGTATCAGGGTATATTGAATATCTCCACATACAACTTTTTGGAAGGAACAGTCCTGACACCCGCATTCAAAAAGCCTCTCTTGATTGTTGGATCTAAAAACTTGAATAGAGCTTTCAACAGTGATTCAGTGATTGTGGAATTACTTCCAAGAAACAAATGGAGGGAGCCTTCAACTACAATCATTGAAGAGAGCGCTATGGGTGCAAACGACAATGCAGACGAAGACTTTCAAGAGAACATCATTTCAGACAAAGAACGTCGCATGTTGGCTGCCGAAGCTTTAAAAACAAGTGCTGTGTCAGAAGAGAAGCGTTTACAACCAACTGCTCGTGTTGTAAGTATCGTGAGAAGATCTTGGCGGTATTATGTTGGCCAAGTGGCCCCATCTTCAGTCTCTCTCGAAGAAGATGCAGGAAACTCTTCCAAAACGTGCTTTGTTATTTTGATGGATAAAGTCTTGCCCAAGATCAGGATAAAGACGAGGAAAGCCAAAGATCTTTTGGGGCAAAGAATCGTCGTCACTGTTGATTCATGGCCATCAAACTCCAAATATCCTCAAGGGCATTTCGTTCGTAGCCTCGGCCCAATTGAAGGTATAGAGGCAGAGAGAGAAGCATTGCTTTTAGAACACGATGTCGAATATAGACCGTTTTCTAAGGCTGTCTTAGACTGTTTGCCAAAAGAAGGCGAAAACTGGGTTGTTCCCGAAAACTTGGACAACGGCGATGAACAATTGAAAAAGAGGGTGGATTTGCGCGATAAACTCGTCTGTTCCATTGATCCAGTTGGAGCACAGGATATTGATGATGCATTACATGCTAAAAAATTACCGAATGGTCATTTCGAAGTCGGAGTTCATATTGCTGACGTTACACATTTTGTGAAAGCGAACACAGCCTTAGACCATGAAGGAGCTTCTAGAGGTACCTCTGTTTACTTGGTTGATAAAAGAATCGATATGTTACCTATGCTCTTGGGTACAAATTTGTGTTCCTTGAAACCCTACGTTGACAGATTCGCTTTCTCTGTGATTTGGGAGTTAGACGAAAATGCTAATATTGTCAATGTTCACTTCATGAAATCTATAATCAAATCTAGAGAAGCATTTTCTTATGAAGAAGCCCAATTACGTGTTGATGATCCTAATCAAACTGACGACTTGACAAGGTCCATCAGAATTTTGCTAGAACTTTCCAAAAAATTAAAACAAAAGAGATTAGATGCTGGTGCTTTAAATCTTTCTTCACCCGAAGTGAAAGTGCATATGGATAGCGAGACATCGGATCCGGGCGAAGTGGAGGTCAAAAAGTTGTTGGAAACTAATTCCCTTGTCGAAGAATTCATGTTACTCGCCAACATTTCAGTTGCTAGAAAAATCTATGACGCCTATCCTCAAACAGCAATGTTAAGAAGACACGCGTCACCCCCTGCTACAAACTTTGAAGCTCTCAATGAAATTTTGCGTGTAAGAAAACCAGGGATGTCCATTTCTTTGGAGTCAAGTAGAGCTCTCGCGGACTCTCTTGACCGATGTGAGGATCCCGAGGATCCGTATTTTAATACACTCATTAGAATCATGTCGACAAGATGCATGATGGCAGCTGAGTACTTTTCTTCTGGCGCATATGGGTATCCTGACTTCAGACACTATGGTTTGGCCGTGGATATATACACACATTTCACATCTCCGATCAGAAGATACTGTGACATTGTTGCCCACAGGCAACTTGCAGGTGCTATCGGTTATGAGACCTTGGACTTGAGCCATAGAGACAAGAGTAAGATGGAGATGATCACCAGAAACATCAACAGAAGACACAGAAACGCGCAATTCGCCGGAAGGTCTAGTATCGAGTACTATGTTGGGCAAGTCATGAGAAACAACGAATCCTCTCAAGAGGGATATGTCATCAAGTGTTTCAATAATGGTATTGTCGTACTTGTTCCAAAGTTTGGAGTCGAAGGATTGATTAAACTCGAAATTTTGGGCGATGTAGACTCTGCCGAATTCGATGAGGAAAAGTACGAATTGAAATTCATTGATCAAAAAGGTCGACAGAGGGTGGTAGGTGTTTTCGATAAGCTTCAAGTTGAAGTCACCTCTGTTAAGGATGAAATAAGCGGGAAGAGAAAGGCACAATTACTACTTGCCTAGAAATTCCTGTGTATTTACGAATTAGCAAAATAAATAATTCAAGTAAGAGTCGTACAGAATAGTATTATGTATTTCGTTCAATGACAATGCCAAGATCTGGTGAGTGTGTCATAAAGAAAAGTCTTGAATACCCTAGGAAATGTGATTCACAATTTGTTCGATTGTGACAAGCTTGATTCCAAACTTTTTGGCAAACTTCTCGCAGTCGTCCAATCTCATCATTAAACCGTCTTCGTCTCTCACCAATTCACATATGACTGCAGCAGGAGACAATCCCGCCAATTCACATAGCTGTATACTGGCTTCCGTGTGTCCTCTTCTGTTTTTAAGAAGCCCAGGGACTGCCCGCAAGGGCAAAATGTGACCAGGTCTGATAAAATCATCGGGTGTACTGGCCGAGGCAGCTAACAGTCTTGCTGTCAATGCTCTGTCATGAGCAGATATACCCGTTGTGGTGCCGTTGGCAAAGTCACATGTCACAGTATAAGCTGTGCCGTGTCTGTCTGTTCTATCTTTCAACATGGGCTGCAAGTCAAGTTGATCGGCTCTCTCAGTGGAAAGTGGACAACAAACATAACCAGACGAGTGGCGCACAAGAAATGCCATCTGCTCCTGAGTAATTTTCTCAGCAGCAATGATTAAATCTCCCTCATTTTCACGTGATTCGTCGTCCATAACAACGAGGAACTTTCCATTTTTAAATGCCTCTATAGCATCTGGTACCGAGCTGAATTTGGACATGAGCAATTCGGGTGGACGAAATTTAAGCGGTTGGAGGTTTTCAGAGTTTTGGTCCTAAGATAATGGTTCCCTGCAACTGTAATCTATATAAAAATTGGTGGAAGTTGAAGGATGAGTCAAATGCTAGCTCTGTTATACTCTCCAATACTGGAGAGTTAAAAAAATCGAGACAGGTGCGACCGCAAGGTTGTGAGTAAAAACTATGTAAAAAAATGCCACCATGACTAAGCATGCAATAAAGTTAGAAATGGCCTTCAAATAAGCAAAGTTATCACCACACATAAGAAAATCTTTTTCAGTTGAATGTAAAATTACCCTCTTTTCATTTTTCCGTCGACTGTATTATATTTATATATTTTCCCATATCGATATTTGCAATAGTCATTTTGCTCTATAAATTCACCGCGCATGACATGTATACTCTCATCACATCAATGCAGAATCGTGGTTGTGTTTAGTACTATCTTCCTAATACTGTTGTTACACTTGGACGATGAGCCTTTCAGATGACATGCCATCCCAAAAACAAACGCGGACAATCTCTGCTGTTCACGGCTCAAATACTATAGGATTCCATGCCATATTCTTTACTGATAAGATCATACTCAATATCTTGGTAGACGAAGGTATGGATACTTCTTTTGATATTCCTTTGCAAACTCTGTCAGTAATTAATAGAAACATACAAGAAGAAGAAAGTATGGGGCCAGAACCCATTATGCTTTTTGGCGATCCAAATAACTTGAAGGTGCAATTGATCGCCAGTCAAATTGGAAAAGTCGTTTCTCAACTGGGAGAGCCTCGGAATGTAATCTTGAGCTTGAATTCTAGATGGTTTGGTAAAACTGATAGTACGAGCAATGGAGATTTTGAGAAACTTGTTTTTGTCTTGCAACATATCAAGAGTCTATTATGCTAAGGTTGCGTCTTGAATGTTTTTATCTGTTTGCATTATAGTATGTGAATATTTCTGACGACCATATCTTTGAGGCAAAACAAAAACCAGCAAAGCAGCATGGGTTGAATTAAGCTACTTCTTGGTCTTTTTCGCTCTCTCTTTGATAGGAACTTTTCTCTCCTTAGTACCACTAATTAATTTGTGGGGTTTCATGAAGGATTCAAGCACATCTTGGTCAACTCTTTTTCTTCTTTCTTGATAAGCACTCACATATTCTTGAAGTACCTCAATACATTCCTTCTTCATCTCCGATGATAAAAGCTCACCTTTTTTGTAAGCAGTAGCTAATGTCTCCAATTTCTCGTCATCGTGACTGAAAAATGAAAGATATTGATAGGCTACATCAACTTCAAGGTTACCCCCAAGCTCTCTGTGTTCCTCCAATGTGGCTCTTCCTCCAGAGAATGCATATTTGTTGATCTTCTTTTGAATCTGCTTTGGCGTATCATCCATAAAGATGGATGTGGTGGTATCACTGGCGGACATTTTTGTTGAAGCACCTTGCAACGCAGGGAAAAATTTGGCATGTATCAAAGAAGGCTTAGAGAATTTCAACTTATCAGCCACGTCTCTGCATACCCTAAAGTATGGGTCCTGGTCGATAGCACATGGAATCAAGCAAGGCGTCTTTGAGGGTAAGCCCAAAACTTCGGGGAATGACGAAGGGAAGGCAGTGGCGATCTGGACACTGGCAAAATGCAATTTTCCAATACAGTCCATGTCTTGAAACCCAAAAACAGCTTTTGCAGTGGATGTTGTGATTTGACGCGAGGTTCTGACAATGTTCTCATAGAACGCAGGGTTCATGTATTCCAAATCAGAGAAGATAAATGTGTTCTCGGGGTTAAAGCCGACAGCTATAATGTCCTTGCAGTTTTCTTTGGCAAATTTTTTAACGTCGTCAATGGTCAATTTCTGTTTGAACAAAAACTTCTCGTCATCCGTTAATTCCACAACCAATGGGACATCGAAAACATCCTGCAACCACTTAGTGAAAATGAATGGAATCATGTGGCCCAAATGCAATGAGTCAGACGAAGGACCTCTACCAGTGTACAAAAAAAAGGGCTCTCCGTGCTCATATAAGTCCAAGATTTTGCCCAAATCTCTCTCGGAAAAGAATACACCTCTTTTCAAGAATGGGTGAGGTTCATGGCCAGTGACCTCGGTAAATCTCGCCAAAGTATCTTCCGTAATCAACCGTGTACCAAAGGTCTGTACGAGTTTGTTGTAGTCGATACCTTGGGAAAGCCCGTTCTCGTCAACAGCAGCGGATACTTCCCATGGTGTAACCTTCTGTTCCTGAGAAGATTCAGTTTCTAAAGTAAGTTTAGATAAATTGGCAGCGTCTGTCATTGTTTTTATATATTGAAGATTCAAGGTTATGGTCGTCTAAGGCTGAAAAAAATTGACAAGTTGCGCGCCAGTAAATTGAAGGACACCTGCAAGCTTGGGACTAAACCTGGCCCCGATGAAAAAACAAAGAAAATGTAATCATACGCATAAAAGTTTGACCATTTGAAATGTAACTTAAGTTTTTAATCTTCGAGTCTTTCTGGGTTAGGAAAACTTTGGCGTGATCTCGTGTGAAGGTTTCTGCCTGCGACTTAATATAAATACCTCATCTCAAACAACAAGTAAAACTCAAAGAAAATCATATTGAGAAACTATTATCGCACTGCAAAAACAAAAAAATAAACGCTCAACATTCTGCGAGGCTACTACGAAATTCAATCCCATTTATGTCCGTTGCAAAAGTTTTATTACACGATATATGATGTTATAAAATGAGATTAGAAGTTGAGTTTGGAGAAGAACCACTTGTTCTTACCAGCTTTGTGCTTTTCCTCCAAAGCCTTCTTGACAACCTTCTTAGCCTCCTCTTTTTGGGTTGGCTCCTTCAAAGCCTCTGGGGTGACAGAGTTCTTGAAAGCCTCGACGTCCAAAGAGTATCTCGTTGGCATCAAGTGGTTGTAGTTGACCAATTTGACGAAAGCCTTCACCTTGGTTCTCTTTGCGAGTTGCTTGGCGCTGTGAGCCTTGGTGACCTTCAAAGGACCTCTCTCGACACCGACAACAATGGCGTGAGAGAAAGAGTGAGACTTGGTACCGTCATCGTGAGGTCTAACAACGACGACTTTCTTACCAGCGAAACGACCACGGGTGACGATAGCTAAATCATGTTAGTATATGCATATTGTGCATTGATGATGAATCACAACAATATTGAACGCTCGTGATTTCACTCAGAAAATCTGTATTGACGTGATCTCTATGGCACTGAAACAATGATTACGGGAAAAGATGTCGTTTCATGTCAGTCCAACAATTCTCATATTCCGTACATCCAATCAATATACTGAAATCAACAAAACATTGGAAAGCACTCTGTATTGCTGATCAGGTATTTTTTGGTGTTGTAAGCCATGCTCATATGTGATGAGTATTTGATGGGGGATAGCAGAGCTCCCGACAATCACAATTCAAATTTGAAGTAGGCATAAGTTCTTTTCCGAGGGAGGAAGCGTTCGTTTGATCGTGTGATTGGTTTCATTTTGATCGGAGGCTACATACCAACTTTACCGGACTTGATGAATTTAACCATTTTAACGTTGTGTGGTGTGTGAAGATATGAAACCAGCGAGAATTTGGAATAGAGAAAAATTTTGAGCAGGCGAAAATTTCGGTGTGCTGTCTGCAGGTTACTTGTGTGTCGAACCTATAATGGTGACATGCTCAGGCAGGCGCGAGCCGATTCTATAGTGCGATGGGACCCCAGACCCCGGCCCTGCGAGTTTCTTGCCCGGATCATGCACGTGACCATGCGTGACTGTTACTTGTCCCCAAGTAGTAGTTGAAGCTTGCCTCGCGAGTCAAGTTGCAACGCATGCAATACATGTGTATACTACGGTCGAAAAAAATGCATACTCACCAAATACAGACTATTACGAGCGTAATGGATTAAAGTTCTTTCTACTATTTGAATTTTCATTGCAGCCAACTAGAGTCTACGAACAAGCCAAATGCTTTAATGTATAATGGTAGCCCAACCTCTGGCGTAATGCTCACTACCTCTTTCCCCTAGTCCTAGCCAAAAACTTTGAATTCATTGTAGTAATTTTTGCTCCTCCACTAGATGGTGACTGGGTAGAAGGGTGACCAGCATTGTACCCATTTTTGTCCCTAGAGAAACTGGAGGCATGGCCCTCATATTTCGATGACATCGGTTTGTTCAAGACAGCAAGCTGCGCGGCATGTATCATATCGCTTTCCCCGTGCTCTAATGCGGAACTTGGTAAATTACCCACTTTCAAAATTGGGCTGGTGGGCAAAGAAGAAGGAGCCTTTCGTCTGGATTTGTCTCTGTTGCCTGCACTATCGTAAGAAATACGATTGTTTCTTGCTTCATGTGTAGGAGGCTCATTCACCTGTCTTGTGCTTGTATTTGTTTGCTCTCTGGCATTCAGCGACGAGTCTTGTTTTCTCGTCGCTTTCTTATCTGAGCTAGGAAAAATAGGAGATTCGAGTAAACGTGGTGATGATTTGGTTGTTTCATTTGAAGCTGACTTTTGTTCGGCTTCTTTTTCCCTTTCAAACTGGTTCAACTTAGCCCTTGCTAATGCCTCTGTCCATTGGGTGACTTCGTATTTTTCAGTTTCGAACATGAACGTCGTCTTCGAAACAACAACCGCAAATATACCTGTCGATGGAATTATCTTGCTGAATTTGGCACCTGAACTCGACACAACTTCTTTGAATTGAACAAATGGGAAATTGAGACCAATTTCACAGATAAGTTTATAATCGTTCTTGTGATCGTCTCTTAAAAAAAGAAGAACTCTTCCAAAAGTGCTAACCAAGACAGTATATGTCTTTGGTTTGTCCATCAAGTCAACCTGATGATGTGTTTCGGTAACATCTGAGCTACCCAAAGTTGATGAATTGTTTGCTGTATCCTGCTTCTTCTCATTTGATGCAAGAAACTTTTTAAAGAACAGTTTGCGAAGCTTGGTGGTATTAGAAGCAACTTGGGCCTCCTTGTCATTTTCATCCTCTTGTGAGCTTTCATGATCGACAGTAATTTCATCAAAATGATATGTTATCGCATCACCCCCGTCATCGGTCTCAGTATGTGAAGATTGTTCATGTAAGTCTCTCAATCTATTGCCTTGAACAACGTGTGCCAACATAGAGCGTGAGTTATTGCGGTTTGCTGAGGATTGTAGTATGTTAGTAAAACCAAGTGGTGCATCGTGGATATAACCCTTGTTTTTCTTTTCGAACAAATCTGTTGATAATCTGCGAACAGTGGCCAGACCAACATTGATGACTCTCTCAGAAGGACTCAAATATGGCTGCCATGCTGCTTCAACTGCTGTGACAGGAGTTACCTCCATCACCTTTGAAACGCTTCTCTTTAACAGTCCTTTCTCTGTTTTAGATGAAGCAGTTGATGTGGAAACAGAATAGCTGGCCATTTTATTGATTTGTGGTCTCAAGATGTTGGTTCCTGGTATGTACTCGGGAGCTACATGCAGAGATCCCGGAGTTTTCTTTTGAGAGGTTGCCTTTGGTGTTCTCTCTTTGGGTTTAGGAGGCTCCGCCTCTTTATTTAAAACATATGCCGCGACACTTGCAGGAGAAACGGTCTTTGCCTGATTGTATTCTTTTTCTGCCTTCGGTGAGGAAACAATTTCAGGATGGGGTTTTTTAAGAAAATTTTTGATTACCGTTTTCTTGGGCGCGTAATTAGCTGGAATTTTCATCATTGATTTAGCATTCATCTTGTATGGGCTTACTTCTGGAATTTTAGTATCCCAAATCATTTGTGGATTCTTGAAATCAAACTCCCTAAAGAAGTAATGTTCTTGGATCTGTTCTATAGTCGCTCTTCTAGATGGCTGTAACACAAGAATCTGCTTGACTAAATCTCTGAGGATCAAAGGAAAGCCTGCACTGAATGCGTATTGCAATTTTGTGATCTTTTGAAAAGTAAGATATTCATTTGTGGCTTTGAAAGGTGGTTTACCAGATATCATCTGATATAAAATGCACCCATATGCCCACACATCGCCTGGTTTCCCGCAGTACTTATTCTCTAAGAGCTCAGGAGACACATACTCAGCCGTGCCGACAAATGACTTCGCTCGAACGTCTAGAGGGTAATCCTCTTCAACGCCCGTCTCGCCATTCTTTTTTCTCTCAAGCAATTTAGCAGTACCAAAATCAGTAATCCGAATTCTGCACTTGTCATCCAAAAGAATATTTTCTGGTTTGATATCTCTATGAATAACTCCATTGAGATGCATATGATTCATCGCATCAAGAATCTGTGCGCCAAGGTATTTGGTACATTCCTCATTTAAGGTACCATATTTTTTTATGAGACCTAACAATTCACCGTTGGCGGCATAATCGAGTACATAATAGAGGGAGTTTTTGTCTTGAAAGGTGAAAAACAATGAGATTACTCCTTGGGTTTGACTAAGTCTGTTCAAGGCGTGCTTCTCGATATTGACATACTTGACTTTTTTTTCCTTGATAATATGGCGCTTGTCAAGGATCTTGACGGCATATTGAACGCCTGTGATTTTGTCTTTGGCTAACACAACCGTTGAGTATGAACCTTCGCCTAAATCTTTCCCAAATTCGAAGTCATTTACAGTTCTGCGGATGACTGTGGTTCCTGTCAGCGAAGATGTCTGTGCGATAGCAGCACTCTTTTCGGCCCATTCACTTTCATTTAGCTTTTCGTCGTAGTTGCTATAGCTCCCAAGACTGTCTTCTGTGCCCATAGGGCCGGTTGCTTTGTCTATCGATGGGTCTCGACTTTTGGTGCTATCCAAGAGCGAACCCTGTGAGTTGAGGTGGAGTTTAGTTTGGTTTGGGGTAAAAAGCACATTCAACGACGAGTTAGTTGCTTGATGTGGTCTTTCATGAACAAAGGAATTCAACGACACGCTAGACTGCAGGGCTCCTGCGTCCGATTCCGGGACTTCAAGATGTAGCTCAGCAGCTGCCTCATTTTGGGTAGAGTCGAGCGAGTGTGTCAGGTCAGTAATTTCATTTTTCCCAGAATAAGACAGGTATATTCCGCGGAGCTTTTCTGATAAGCTAGACATGCTCGAGTGGCGTGTTGAATAGGGGGACACCATTAGAAACGATAACTATAAGGGATGTTTGGACATGCAAGTCTTTGCCGACAAAATGATTAGAGATACAAAAAGAAAACGATATCTACCCTTATATGCAAAGTAGAAAAAATGAAGATGTGCACAACGTAAGTGGCACACCTGTTCAATTTAAGGGCGTTGTTATGGGGTTCTGTTGTAATTGAGTGAATGAACAGAATAATGTGTTGAACACACGTAGCTGGAAATACCAAGACAATCTATGACAAAAACTCTAGCGTAACAGCGTTTATTTGTTTTAATACTTTGATGCAAAATTGACGTGTATGAAAGTGTAGTCGGGGTCAACGTGAATCACAAATTTTTGGCGCCTATTACCGGGCTTAGAATACTTGTCCGGAACGAATGTTGCTGATGTGCTGGCTATATGGAGGCACGGAAAGCCAGGCTTCTGCTTCCGTAGGTGCGAAAGGGGTCTTAAAATATTAGTGACCTGGCATGTAACATCGGAAATGACACAAACATAAGTGACTAAAATACTATTTTGATCGTAAACCATTGATTTGTTTTGAGCACTCTTCTTCTGGAATTAGTTTTAACATTCTCCATAGTTTGATCGTGACTAGGCGTGCGTGCTAATTTAAGTGGAAGGACGCACTTTTTCATGCTATCAAATGCACTCGTGTCGAGCAGGGCGCGCCCAGCCAAAACATGGTATGACATATAAGTGTTACACCACAAAACTGATCCGGAACAGCACAATCCATTATCGATCACACACTTCGCATCCCATAATGCCCAATTCTACTTACTTGTGCTAAATTTTTAAGCAGATAATTTTGTTAGGTGTAAGTTAAGGATTTAATTTCCAAATCTGTCTGTAAATTTTTTTATTTTGCAAATCAATTGGATTTTGCAAAAATGAATTAAAAGTGGTATTAACGTTAGGAATAAAAAAAATATTTATAAACTACATTTTTTAAGAAATCTTGCAGAAAATTTGTTTTCGCCTAAGTTTAAATATCGATATCCATTTGGAGTAAAAATAAACGTTTATTTCGGGTGTGTATTTCTTATGACAGAACGATTTTTTTCCATATTCTAAACTGGTTTTTATTCACATTGATACATACTTTGAGATTATACACTGTACCCATTTTAGTCACCCCATCTGCCGCATTTTTGAAAACATGGGGTAAGCATTTGAAGCCTTCGAATCATATTGGCCCATATCAAAACTATTTTGGTCGTGGGCTCATAATATTTGTTTTTTCAACGATTCGATATTGTTGTAGCATTGCTTGAAAAACCAAAATATATTCTACTGTGTGATTCATGGTCATATTGTACGTGGCAGAATTCTTGTACTTCACTACCCTTTTATGTCACAGCAAACTAAACGTTTTGAAAGTTTTAGGATTCATCAAATTCACAATGAGTAATACTAAAAATTTCGACTAGAAAGAGGTCTATATCAGCTGCGGGTGGGTCCAGAAAGCCAGAAGTGGCTCTACTACACTTTGATGTGCAAGATTAGAGTTCAGCAACTGCAAATCATACCAGAGTACAATATAAGATACTAGAGCAAATTGATTTTTGAGATTACGCATATTATTGAGAGAGATACTGAAGTAAATTCAAGATTTATAATGAAACATTTTGAATCTTCATGTTTGCCGCAAACATCGAAGTCTCAATTAAAATATGTTAAAATCCAAATTCAGGCTTGTACTACATTAGCGTGATGTAAAATCACTCATGACTTTGATCAGAGAATACAGGAAAAAACGATGTGGAGCAATAAATTCTGAAGATACCTACTTACCCTCACATACTGGAATGTTAAAAACACGCATGCTCAACAGAACATATCTAATGTCGCACCCCGGATTCGCGCCTGCCTACAATTAAACGTTCTTCCACCTCGCCTACTTAATCATCTCGTATCACTCGTTACAAATATTGATTTATTGAAGATATCAATTTATCAAGAGAGAATTTTATTACTGACCAACAAGCAGATTATGTCGGTTTAGCCGTTCAACATTGTACCCTGTATACGGAATCCGAGTTGTCTTGACACGCGAACATATCAATGGCATTTCCCTTAGAACCTTCACAACTTCGAGCGAACCAACGCGCTTTCTATTTGGCGACGAGTGAAAATGATTTCGATTCTACGAAACGGGTCATCAAACCTTTAACCCTGGGCATTTTTTTTGAGGCATGTAATGCCAAGTACTTTGAAGGATACCGACCTTCAAGTCCACCTATTCTTGTCGATTTTCCAGAAGCTTTGTCTAAGAAGCCTCCCGAAATATTGCCTGATCATAAGCGAAATTCATCCCGAGTGACTAGTAAATCCTTACAAGGTCGGCGAAGATTAAAACTGCCCGTTATCAGTAAATCAAAACAACTGCTGGCCGAGAATGATATGCAAATGGAACTGCTTGGGTTTGAGAATCATTCCATTTCCTTAGCTTTATCTGACACAACGAAAGATCCTAAAAAATTAACAACAAAAATGAATCCTCTCTCAAAGCTCTTTATCAAAAGTGACAAACAGAAGATGTATAAAAGTGATTCGGAAAGTACAATTCTGGATTCCCTGTTCAAGGCCCCTAAGAATTCCTTCGATAGCACCTCAGGTTCAACACCAGCTATTGATGGCTTTACGAACTACTCTGAAAAAAACTCATCTACGAATGAAAATGGCTCTGTTGAAGACGATGGTACGAACAGTGACTTGGAAACTATAGATCTTACTTGCCCAAACAATACAGATTCCGATGAAGAATCTCTCAATTCTGCGTTTACAGATATAGAGTCTCAATCTATGATTAGGGGAAACCCTACGATGATATATGATTACACCGTACCAAAGACATCGGTTTTGAACGGTGATTCCGAAACGAAACAGAATACAGATCAAAAAAACCTGTGTTCCATATACAGCAAACACATAAGCAATCTAGATGATTATTCAAACGAGGACAAACAGCGCATTGAAACAGAGTTTCCGACAATCCGTAAAAGAATCCCCCTTTTACGAAAACGAGAGTCATTCACTTTTCCGAAAATTTCTTCTCTAAATTTACACAAACAGACCGAAAACATCTCCAATTTAAGCATGATTATTCAGACTAGACACAATTTTTCCAATGCAAATCCTTTGACTTTCTTTTCCTACAGTGGTGCGAGCTCTGCTGATGGTGTTCGAAGAGTTGAGATAACTATATTTGCCCCGCCAAAGATATCTCCAATCTTAAAAGAACTTCCAATTGCAGGTAACATGCCTGTGTTTGATTGTATTGGGTATGTTTTACTTAAAGCTTCAGAAATTGAAGATAACACGCTACTCGAGGAGCTTCAGTTGTCTTTCAACCCAAATCATTATAGGTTAGAACTTACTGATGAGGATGGAGAATTATACGATTCAAATTTCGGAGTTTTGGACAGAAACCGTCTTATCTCTTCTTATAACTATCCAAAACATTTGGCATTATGTCGGGTAAAGGAACAAGAAGAGATTTCTAAGAACGAAAATCAATCACCACTACCTCTTGAATTCCGACAAAATCTTGATCTTTTTGAAGAACGCGCTCGAAGTCCAAAGGTGGAAGAAATCAAAGGTCTCGGAAGAACGGAAGACTTTGCTCTCGTTTCTCCTGGTGGAAACAGTATAGAGGTCAAAGTTAAGAATATTCCGTCTACTAGCAAAGTTATTAGTTTTTTTGTGGCATCAAAAATGCAAGTGGGCGATCTTATAGATTTGATTTGCAGGCAGTACCAGGTTGACTCAACACAATACAAACTTTCTGGCTTTCGAACATCTCGACAGCCTATTTTGGGAGACACCTCTCTATTGTCAGACAAAGTTGATGAGAATCAAGGCAACACGGTACAGCTTCAAAACACAAACATTCTTTCAGAAATCCAAGTTGACTATTTCAAGATGGAGCATATAGTGAAATCGTCGATTCGATCTATGTTGGATGTAAAAACAAAGGTAAGCTCATTTCAAGAGGCAGGAATCACCCCTCATTCCTCAGCATTTAATCAAGCTGGCATAACTCCTCCCATAATTCAGCTTGAAAGCAAAGATCACGAAGAAATGACAATCGAAGCTAAGATGCAAAAGAAAACTGAAGTAGATGAATCGAAAAGACTTATCGAATCCACGGCTGGTAAAATAAAAAGAAACGTTCCTCCAAGCCAAGATTCAGCTATAGCCAATCTCATCAGTGGAAGAAATTCTCAGTTACCGTCAAGCTCGAATACTTTTTACTGCAAATGGCGTGTCTTTCGAAAAAAAGCACCTCTCCTTTATAGGATTGAAAAGTCTTTAATCATTGATGGAGATTACATACATCTAGCTCCGACTGATGACACAAATTGGAAATCAAATTTCAATGATCATTCCTTCTCGGGAACTAGTCAGAGTGGAAATCATCACCACCACCATTATTTACATCATTATAACTACTCCAAATATTATAATGATACCATGCTCAAGACGAGTTCATTTCATATATCACAGATCGTCAAACTCAAACTGTTCAAAGAAAGCAAAAGCCCAACTCATTTTAAAATTGTGATAAAAAAACAGATAGAATCTGGTGGAAAAGAAACTGTTATCAAAAAAAAGTATGATCTCGAGGCAGAGACTACAGCCCAATGTGACGAGATATTTGAGAAAATAAAGTGGGCATTACATTTGTACAACTCTTCGAACGCTATTTAATTAGGTTTATTTTCTTGGTTAAATCGGAAAACAAAGTAAAAATTGTATTGCTTATAGTAGAGAAATTGATAACATTGACCCAAAATTTGAACATTGCTTTTAAATATCAAGAAGTAGCCTTTTGAATTTTTCTCGAAAATGTTACTCTATATTATCTGTAGATTTACGACGGGCCATCATATCACGCGCATCGCGCAGTCCAATTTCGCTCTGAACATGTCTCTTTCTCTGAATTGGAAGGCATTGAGTTCCCGAATTCAGACAGACGAATCTCGTGGACTGAAAAAAAAACAATTGAACAAAAAACACAAGTTCCAAAGCAAAGATGCTTCAAAGCTAAGAAATATTCCAGATACTACCGAAGGGGTATCAGCAAAGCTTCTTACTCCACTTGAGTATGCACTTTGGACTTGTACCTCAGGCTCCACATTAAGTGTTGCGCCTGGTAACACTAGAAGAGCAGTAAATTTTCAAGATAGGAAGAAATGTGCTTCAGGAAAATATTTGGCTATTGACTGTGAGTTTGTTGGCGTAGGTCCCAGTGATGAGTCGGCGCTTGCACGAGTATCGATTGTAAATTATTACGGTGTCGTCTTACTAGATGTGTTCGTGAGACCTGAAGAACGGGTGACTAATTGGAGAACATGGGTTTCAGGAATTACGCCAAAGCATATGCGGGATGCAATATCATTCGAAGAAGCACGTGGGCGGGTTAGCAGTATCATCGAAAACAAAATACTTGTTGGTCATGCATTGCGAAATGATCTAGAGTGTCTTCAAAAAACTGTTCCGAAACACCTTTTAAGAGATACTTCTAAATTTCCAGACTTCAAAAAACAAAATGGGGGAAAAACTCCCAGCCTCAAGAAGCTTTGTCATGTGCACTTGGGGCTAGAAATTCAAACTGGGATGCATTCGTCTGTTGAAGATGCCCAGGCCACAATGGCGATTTTTCGTCTTTATCAAAAGGATATCGAGAAGCATTCTTGTAGGTAATTTTAGTTTGGTAGTTTATTTAAAGATCTTTAGAATTATTCGTACGTACAAAAGCTGTGTATTATAAAAGGAAATACAGACTTTTAACGAAATTACAATTAAGATAATTACATAAATATCAGAAAGCTCAATACTTTTCTAACTTCAGACCATCAGTAACACTGCATAAATTTCGGTAAAACATTTGTCTCACGATTGTCATACGATCAAGAGATTCTGCCGCGTTGTTAAGCAGTTTAGATTGGTGAATCGTCTTCAAATTGAGAATTTCAGTTTTTTTCAAAAGTTCAGTAATTGTGGTTTCCCAAAATTCGGGGTTGTAGTCACGATCTCTTACTATTTTCATGAGAATCATAGAGATGTCATTTGTGAGAGAATTGGATGCTGCATTTATGAATGTGTCTTCCAATTTAGCTCGAATGATGTGAAAGACGAGAAGGGCAGAGTCCCTCAGTTGTTCTAGAATCTTTTCATAGAGCGCAATAAACTTAAATTTGAAAATTTGTTCGCATTCACCTGAAAATATTTCAGCGGCCAAAATAAAGCCTAATTTTGATGTTTCACACAGAGAGCACAACCCTGTTAATAGCGCGTTAGGAATTCTATCTCTTCCAAGTTGGGTTGTGGGTATGTCTTTTTGACCAAGTTCGCACATCAAGTTTTGGAATGTTGAGTCCGGGACCGAGAGATAAAAAATGAGAAGATACGCAGGTCCAAAGTTGCCTTTGCCGGAGTATTCTAAAATTTTATCACTTTGCGACTTTCCTTTCGCAAGAAGACTTCTTCTGATCGTATTCATAGAAGTATGTCTCACCTGTGAAACAAGCAAACCTTTCGAGATCAAAAACAAGAAAACAAATTCGTAGTTAATTTTTTGAGTCTTTATTCCCACTCTTTTTTCGAGTTGACTTAGCAAAGGCTCTAGATTCGGCCTGATAGCGAAAACATTTTCCGTAAATGCGGCATCAAATATCATTTTCTCGAAACTCTTTCCCAAGGAGGAGGTCATCGCTTGGTAATTGAGGGGAAATTCCAGAAGAATTGCACCGACAATAACCCAAACAAGTAGCGGTAGGTATACCGAATCAGTGACTAATCCTTGCATTAACCTGAGGAAGCAGACTGATCCTTCGAAAAATGACGCCGGATCAAGAAATACTTGGCCTGTGAGTACTTCCATTATTCTGCCGCCCACAGAATCACTTATACCAGAGCGGGCCAACGTACACACAATAGTGTACGCCCTCATTTGGAAGAATGAGTCACTAAAAGCTATATCTTTGGCTAATGAAGACCAACGAGAAACCCAGTATTTCTTATCGTCGGCAGATCCAATTTTAGACATGAAGTTGTCGAGATAGTCGCAAAGATGCTCGAATGATACAGCTCTTTCATAGTTCTGAGAGAAGTCCACGTATGCGCCACGTTCTTTAGTTGTTAATCCAAATAACATCTTTGCCCTTTGACTACTAAAGTAATCCACTGTCTCATTGATTAGATTGATCTGCTCATCATCTAACATTGGCTTGCAAGAAAAAGACTGGATTGTGCTCAAGACAAGGTTTTGTAAATCATGGCCGAAATCGAGATCAGATCGATCTATGAAAAGCGTGCAAAAGAGAAAAACATCCAGCAAGTACAATGACCCATAAACAAACGAATCGAAGAACAACGATGAACAAATCTTGACCAAAATAGAAATTTCTGAAATTTTGCTTCTTATTGCAATCGCGGAGTCACCTTTTTTAGTTTTGTGAATACAGTTGTGTAGCCTGGAAACGAGCTCTCCACATAACTCAACGCTAGGATGAAAAACAGAAATAACGATATTCCAGTCGTCACTTTCTGACGCAATTTCCATTGCTATAGCAATCAATTCATCAACGAGAATGCTAGTCATCCTCATGTCTCTGAAAATTTTTTTCCAAATTAGTTCTTTCATGAACGATAGAATTAGAGGATTCTTTGTAGTAATTTTGCACAATTGACGTACAATAAAAGACATTTTCTCAACCCCATCAATATCTTTAGAGATATGCTCATGAAGATTCACAACCCATGGAGATATATACATGATTCCGGATATTTTTGAGCTTTCTGTGAATTTTTCAAAATTTGCGAAGAAACATTTAAGAAACTCATGCGAATAATAGGGATAATGATCAGCAAGACTTGAAGAATAAGACACAACAAAATCAGTCATATCGACCGGAAATGAAGCTTTGCTGAAGTTTCTGCTGGAGGAATCAAACTGAATGTCGTAGTAGGAAGAGAATGATTTCAAAAGCTTTGATGCAGCCACTCGGACTTCATCATTCGATTGCAATAATCCATGAAACAGCAATGTTGCTAAGGCACTGAACCTTTGAGATTGCTCAAATTCAAGCTTTTGCGCAGCAGATATTAAGTTCTTAGACTTTTTTGAAGAACGAAGCATGGCGAAGTATAAGAACCGAAGCACCTCTTCTCTCTGAGGGGTGACAAGAGTAACCTGATAGTTGAATCTATTAAGATAGAGAGTAAATTCATTTTCTTCTCCTGATTTGTTGGAAATCTCACATTTTACGAAATCAGTCAATTTGAGGACCTCAACTGGAGCAATTGATTTCGTTGGGCTGTATTCGAGATTTATCTCCATTCGTTCAAAACAGATCAGGAGCCACAGTCTTCCTAATCTTATGATGACATCAGTAAACTTCCCCGTTTCTTCATCGTAAAGCTTGCAAATCTTGCAAACAAATTTGACATCCAGGGGGATTGCTATTGTGGCTTCGCTAAGACATAATGATTCGATTAATTTGGAATCATCCTGTTCTGAGAAAAATGATACTGATCGTTCAGTTGCATTTTCAGGACGAAATGCAGACCATTCATCGACAAAGGCCAAATAGGAAGGCCGTGGTAAGTTGTAGTAGTAAGTGCGCTTGCAGTTTGTAAAGAAAACCTTGGGGGCATATGTTTTTAACAAACTGGAAAAATTTTTCCCTATAATACCCATGAAATAAAATTGCGTCAAGTCTATAACACAATAAAATTGCTTTTCCCAAATTTGACTCACAGTTTCTAAGAAAAGATACACAAGTGTACTGATATCATACGATATGTCTTTGATATGTCGAAATGTGATGACAATAACAGGAGTGCCATCATGAAACACACGATTTTGTACTATTGGTGTTTCAATCGAGGTCTCGATATTCTTTGCGGACATTTTAGCCATAAATTCCGCAAATTGAGAATTTCCAAGGTTAGCTAGAATATCAATGCTCTTGTATGACTTTGTTCCTTGCAAAGAAATGGATGGCTTTGGGTTTCCAAGTGAGCTCATTATTTTATCGAGCTTGCGCCATTTAATGATATTCTGTTGAAGAACATTAGAGTCAGATGAAATATTTCCAATAAGAAAAATGTGTCTTATTTCGGTGAAATAAGTGAAGAAAAATTTGTGCACATACCGCAAGCTTGTAAGGGGCTTTGAAGTTATCCTGTGGAAGACATAGCCTGTATCCACCCTCTCTGCCGAAATTCTTTTCATAAAAGCAAAAATATCAGCACTAAGTTCAGTCATTTCCTTTGACCTGCTCGCCAAAGAGGCCCACTTCAAGTTTAAAATTGAGCCATTTGCCATGTATTGAATTGTTTTGACAATTTGCATGAGGGATCTTCTCACTTTGACATCAACTGGAGCTATGTCGAAAAAAGACTCTGGACAAACAATAGCAGGACAGAAGAACCGAAGAAACAAAAATGAGCCAACAGCAATGAGAGATGCTTCATCAAATTTCATTCCAACGCATTTGTGAATTTCAAAACAGATAAATTTAAATGATTCTGGTACCCATGGCAAAGAATTGACAACACTGGTCACTAATTTCCGGAGATACTTGAGAAAGAGATCGACATCTTCCTGGCTGTTACCTTTTTCCACTTCAAAAAGCACATTGTTCTCAACCATTTCTTCTAAAAAAGGCTTCAAAACAACGGTGAGGTATGGTGTCCCATACTCCTTAGCAAATATTGACATGAGCCTGGTCAAAGTTGAATTTCCGCGAAATATATCCGATGCTCGGTGAACGCTCTCCATCTCAACTTTTAAGAGGGTGAGAAAAAGCTTATCAAGACCTTTTGTATATCCAAATAAACAATTCAAAGAAGTTGCTAATAGGTTATGTTCAGCCGGAGATGCGATTCGTGCGGCCGCTCCATAAACTTCTACGAGCTCGGACAACCCGTATATTGTATCATCAGAAAATTCTTCCTCTCCAAGTTTCAATTTTTTAGCCGAAAGAGTAGTGGCGAATATATCTAAGAAGATAGATCTAATTTTGTTATTCTCATGATAACCCAAAGGAATAGCAAACTCCAATCCAATGCCTACATTGGCTCTTAACATGTTGGATATTGCTTTCAAAAGATGATCTGTTATGGTTTGGATTTTAAACTTTGATTTCATAACCAATGGTGAAGGGTCCGAGACATTGAACTTTTGGAAGATTTTGTAAAAAATGGAAAAGAAATTTGAAAATACGAGCACTTTCGCCTGGTCAAAATTGCTTTCCTTGGTACCATCAGGTACAGTTAGAACTAAATTTTGTAGTTGCAAAGAAAAGCTCTTTGCACATTCGGAAGCGAGCTCAATCTGGAGAAACTCAATATCGGAAGCTCGGCCATTTGAAGAAGCAATAGTACTTGAATCGGATGATATCATAGTATTGTAGGAAGCCGCAGAATCAAGCCAATCTGCAGCTGTCTGTGCAAATTTGTTTCTCAATTTATATGCACCTGAAATTCCAAACATATCTCTCAGGACAGATAAAACAGAGGTGAGTTTGCATAATCGAAGCTTCAATTTGATTTGTCCGATTAGGCTTGGGACAAGATCGACATATTCAAAGAAGATCTCAATGACTTCAGGTAGGAGTGCTGCTAAAATAAGTGTACCTTCAGACTTGATACTAAGAATTGAAGTGAATATGGAAACAACCTCTTCAAAAAATAGCACAGTTTCGGCAGAAACATTGTTCAGATCTTTATAAACTTTCACAGAAAGCATTATTTTATCATAAATCATGTGATAGACTTTTGAGTGAGTTTCCGTGGATAAAGCTTCGCGGATCACAACTCGTATGAATAATTCCTCACAATGGAGAAGAGCAACAGCATGATCATAAAATGAAGATATAAGACATGTTGCTGCTTCTTGGGCCTCAATACCGCTTTCTTCAAACAGCTTACCCAAAAAACATCGGGATGTAGTGGCCAAAAATTCGGTGTAATGTTTGAAATTAAAGTTGTCATCAGTTGTTGCGGTTCTTTTATCCACCATTTCTTTCCATCTATAATAAATCATTAGCCATGCTTCATATAAACCTTTTGTTGGTTTAAAATCGGCTAGGATCGTTTTGAATTTCTTATGAAGCGAAACAAATCCTGTAAAGACAATGTCATCTCCAATAACGTCACGAAAGGAATTGGCAAGAGAATTGTGAAAACAATTAAATTTATTGTTTGTGGCAATTGTTTCAAAAGAGTGTGTTTTGATGGAAAGTTTGAGCAAGCTGAAAAATTGAATATCATGGGTGCACAAACAGAGCATTAAGAGCTTATCCAACGAAGTAGAAATTCTTTCACAGCCGATATGTGTTAATTTACTTTGAAAGTACTCATTCATTTGCGCTCGCCGAGGACACTCGATTTTTTCCAGTAAAAAACTTTTGAGAGATACGTAATATTCTTTGAATGTTGGATATGAAAGGGATCCAATCACTTCGCATACACTGTAAATCACGTTCTGAGAGATAAATGTAGTGATGCAATGTCCTTCATCAGTTGAATCCAGTCGGTTTCCAACTTGCAATAATTTCATTGACAATTTACAAGCAGCTTTAAACATGTTCCTTGAAACTGTGTTTGGAGAGTGAATAGCCACGTTAAGAGGAACAAACACAGCATCTGAAAAGTCTAGCATTTCTTGTACCTTGTCGTCTCTACTATCACTATCAGTTTTGAAACTAAACTGCAAAAAATATAGAGGACATTCGGTATAGATGTCTAGAGTTATTTTGAAGAGATCTTCGACTAGAATAAGTTGGTCCTCAGGTATATCAGCAGCGTGAGGCTTTGACCAAATATTTATGTTAGCGAGATTAAGATCTGCCTTAAAATTTTCATCTGAATGAGAACAGGCATTTAATTTGGAGAGAGGTTTCACTTCGTATTTCTGAGACAATATTTGAGCAGAACAATGCATGATATTGGATAATGTCAGATTGATTTGTCTCATAACAAAATCTGCAATCTTTTTATATCTTTTGTGACTTGTAAGAGCCATGACCACTTCTAATAGATCACGCGAATCAAGTATTTTAGAGCTGTTTTGAAATATACGTGCCTCAGTTCTCTGGATATCGTGAAACTCACGAATAAAAATTGGGATGTATTTCTCGGGATTAATGACAATAGCTGTGGTGAACAACTTTTGGTACAAAGATCTGAATCGAGAAATTAGCAAATCTGTTGTACATTTCGCTCGCATCTTTAAGAAGTTTTCAAAGGTTTCGTCCAAAAATCTTTTACTAAATTTCCGCACGCCACCATCAGTATCTGGCAAAAGAGATCCCAAGAAGAATATGCTTATCAAGGATTCAAAACAATCTAGGCTGAAGCCAGCTTGCGAATCTTTCAAGATAGAATGTAGAAATTTCACTCTTTTGTTGAAAACCTGCTTAAGCATTCCCGATTTCAGCAAAAGCTCATCAAAATCCGACGGACAAAGAGCCACATACCATGACAAAAGCAGCGTACTTGTGTTTGTCTCGTTCTCGAAAATTGTTGAGAGGTAGTCAAAAATGATTTTGCATTCCTGCTCTGCAGGACTTCCTGGATAGAATACACACGAGTAGAAGTCGGGTTTATTGAAGCACTGCGTTCTTAAATTCATGGATTCATAATGCAAAAACATTTGCTTCCAAGTCATTGAGCGAATATACGGTATCGCGTTGTAAACCAGCTTTAGGTAAAAGCTCGTGTTATTTGGTGTACAATAAACGAACATCAATGAGCACGCATAACGCTGAAGCGTATGAAGCTGAATGTTTTCACCTCGGCTTACATGTGAGAATACCTTGTGCTTCATAAAGCTAGCATACAGAGGTGG
Organism: Metschnikowia krissii; assembly: GCA_030561945.1. Lineage (NCBI taxonomy): Eukaryota > Fungi > Ascomycota > Pichiomycetes > Serinales > Metschnikowiaceae > Metschnikowia > Metschnikowia krissii. The sequence goes on along the minus strand of JAKTYP010000065.1, from coordinate 66,109 downwards.
GTCTGATGCTGCAATATATCGCAAAAGGACCAGCACATTTAAGTCAATCTCCAGAATTTGCGCGTGGAGTTCCAGAGACAGAAGGCCCAGTAATGGACACACGTTGTACTCAATATCGTGAATCACAGGTTTGAATCTGCGAATATCTGAGAGTCCCTGGATATTGATCTCTGGTGATAGTATGTTAAAAAGCAAGTCAAGTACATGGTCCATGTTGATGTGAACGACAGGGGGCTCCTTCTGGGAGTATAGATCAAAGATGTTTTGTGCAATATTTGTTTCATTATCGAAGTTGATGCCCACATCGAGCGACAGATCATCATTTTTGTTTTGATTTCGCTCAGTGTCCCACTTGGTTATGACTATTATGCGCAAAAGCCGGGTGACAATGACTGTCGAAGACAACACATTAGCACTTCGATCGACGAGTTTCTGCGAGTTTGGATCGATATTCAATCTCTCCAAGATACAGAGCAACGAGTTGAGGATATCGGAGAAGAAATCCTGGTACCCATTGAACTCACTCGGTTTGCAGTTTCGAAGAATAAGATTTGTTGTGATTATAAACTGCGAATCAAGCTCAACTTCTGCCAAGGAATGACCAGAGCGATTCGGAAGTATGGCATCAAGGCGACTAGCGAGGGTCGCGATGAAGTTGGATTTCATTTTCGTATTTTGGTACTCGTGTTTCGGAAGGGGCAGAAAACACCCTATATTCGAAGCGTGAGAGATGATTAGATCGCGGGTAACAAATATTTACTTTTATCACCTAGGATCGTTAAACTCACAGTGTCAAAGCGTAAAAATCGGTATCGAGTCTGAGTCTCCACTTTTTTTTTGAATATCAAGCAGTTCTTGATTAAAGTAACGGAGGGATTGTTCGCAGACTCGATCAAAACCTATTCTTATGGCTTAGAGCAAAAAAAAAGTTTCAAGTATACGTTTTGGTTGAATCGGTGACGTGTAGTTAGGCGTGAAGGAGGGGCAAGTTAAGTGAGGAGATGTAGAGAAGAGTGCGTGCCTCCGCGTTGCCCTGGGATCTGAGCGAAGGCGCAGACCAGCAGAACGAGTGTATGAGGGACGAAATACGAGCCGTCGCAATTGTTGGCATCTGGGGAGTTTCAAATGACGACTTCAACAAATAAATTGTAAAAACAAAAATAGGGTAGATGAGGCCTGAAAGGCTTATTTGGTACAAAAATATACACGATGACACCTTCTGTGGCATTTTGTGCGTTTTGGGGCTACGTAGACGTGGGGAAGAGTTGCCGCAATTTTTGCCGTATCTCTTGGAAGAGCCGGAACAGCTCAAGCAAAAAAAAAAACGATACGAAAAAGGGTAAAATGGAGATATATAGTGAATATTCAAAAAAATTTAAAATAATATTAGACCATTGTATTCCAAAAAAATCAGGGTCTCTGTCCTTCAAAAAAAGGCTGTATATTGAATGGGCTCTGAGGAATCCGAGAGTATTTGGTGACGCATATCTTTCATAGCCGGAATCAACCAAGCATGGTATGACAAGATGAAGTTCCCTATCTTGTGACATAAAAATAAAAGGAGAAGGACAATAAGGGCAAAAAATGTATATGATATAAGTAAAAATTATATCAGAGTTTGCGGTCGTTTTTAAGGAATATCCAAATGAAGAACAGCAGGCAACATAAAATATTCACCGCCACTAAAATAAAGACGGTACATTAGCTATTCAAATTCCAGATATGTACATTTTCTTTTCCTTCGGGTATTTTGGAGGAGACTTTTCTTATCCCTGGATCTGTAAGCTATAATGTTTTCGACACCTGTATTATTATCGCCGGGGCGTGAGCCGCCAAAGCCTGTATACTAACACAACCAATGAAATTCGCGGTTGTCTCGTCGTTCGTCAAGGAGAAATCTACCATCCTCAACTTATTCTTCAATATACAATGGGTGCCGCTTACAACATTCTCGGTAAATCCGTCCAGCCATACGTCTTGTCCCTCGCCACTTTGGGTGCTGTTGTATTTGTCACGCTCCCAAAGCCATGGGGCCCAGCAAAGCCAGAACACCCTTCTATCAATGCTGCTTCTGCTGAAGAGGAGAAGTTTGTGAAGGACTTCTTGGCAAAACACGCCGAGAAGCACTAGAGAGACAGGATTTAAACGTACATAGATGAATGAATATCAGTTTGAACCAATGGATAGCGCATACACTCCAATGTAGACATGTCGGGGTTTTGATACGAGGAAGATGCTGGGATATTGGCATGCAAAAAGAAGATCATTGCTTGGGTTTGCGTCATATTCATGCGGTAGGTATTCTGTGGAATGTCTGCAGAGATGATCCACAGATGATGTTTAGGAAGCCAAGTGTTGAATCAGGGACCGAGATTCTTCTTAGTGCATGCTACAGATAAAAATTCGCGTTCATGAAATCACCATTTAGGAAACGCCTCGGCATTTGCATTTTAAAGAAAAGCATAACATTAGTTATAAGGTCTTGTTGCACGATATTAACCATAACTGAGTTTAGCTTTATATGAGAGCGGTTGCTCCAGGTGCTCTGCGATGCTTCTTCTATATACCAAACCTCATCGTGAAATATACTCACTGAAAAAAAAACTAAATACTCTATCTAGCCAAAGTAACAAACATAAACAAATATTGATACAAAAATGTCTGCCATCTACAAAGCTTTGCAGTCGAAGTCTTCCAAAGATACTTCTGAAAAATCCAAGCACATAAACCGTCAGCGAGTGCTCGTCATCTCATCTCGCGGCGTGACGTACAGACACCGCCATTTGATCAATGACTTGACTCAGTTGATGCCACATGCCAGAAAGGAGCCCAAGTTTGACTCGAAAAAAAACTTGTGGCAGCTCAATGAAGTTGCAGAGTTGTACAACTGTAACAATATCTTTTTTTTTGAGGCAAGAAAGCATCAGGATCTTTATCTCTGGATCTCCAAACCTCCAAATGGCCCCACCTTGAAATTCTACATCCAGAACATGCACACATTAGATGAGCTCAACTTCACTGGAAACTGCTTGAAGGGTTCCAGACCTATTCTCAGTTTTGACAAGAGCTTCACTGAATCAGCCCATCATGAGCTCATCAAGGAAATGTTTCTCCACACGTTTGGCGTCCCTCCAAACGCAAGAAAGTCCAAGCCTTTTGTCGATCACGTCATGACGTTTTCTATTGTCGACAACAAGATTTGGGTCCGCAACTATCAGATTTCGGAGACCGAACTGCTCAAGGAGTCCGATGTGACCAACTTTGACGATGAGTCGTTGTCCTTGGTGGAAATTGGTCCACGTTTTGTGATGACATTGATAACCATTTTAGAGGGCTCCTTCAGTGGCCCCAAAGTTTACGAAAACAAGCAGTACGTGTCGCCTAACTTTGCCAGAGCCCAAATCAAGCAAAAAGCTGCCGAGCAAGCCAGGGCGCGTGCGAATGCTGCAGTGGATAGAAAGGTCAAATTGAGAGACCAGGTTTTGAAGGCAGACCCATTGTCTAACGCAAGTTTGTTTAAATGAGCCGTGGAAATATGGTAAATATTCTGTCTGATTCTTTTGTTGGCTCTATCGGTACACACTTTTTAGGAGTTTAGAGTACTGCAAGTTATGCCGTTTATGTTTATTCTTTTTTCAACAGGAAATATATATGCGGCCAAGGATAATTAAAGTCTACTGTATGAGATGGTTATTTGCCGACAAAAAATGTTATTTTTAAGATGCTAACCTCGAAAGGTGAGCGTGGGTAGATATAGTTTGAATGGCTACGCAGAATGGTGTCTCCCGTAGTTATAAGTTCAAGTCTCTCCCCAAGACATTGGCTATAGGATATAGACAGTTGTACCAGTAAAATGAACTCCTGACAATCCCTGAAGAAAATTTGCAACCAAGACTTCAAATTCAATAACCGTTTCCAACCAGATTGTTTTTGTTTTTTGTTTATTCGATTCCTTCGAGCCACTTGGTCCAAACCATGGCACTCAGAGTCGCCCTGCATATTTACAGTCCTGCACCGCCTCACCTTCATATTCCGCCTCACTACCTTTACCTTTCCTGCTCCGCCCTGGCTTCAGTACCGCGTTGCGCGTTTTAGTACGGTGCCTGAGAATCAATCGTTGGTACACTGCCTCTATATTTGGAAATCGATTAAAACCCCTCAGAGCCGCAAGCTAAGCGTGCAGTTTTATTTTAAGACGATTCTCTTTGAACCTCAATCTGCTTACCATCTCAAAAGAGTCATTTTGGAAAAAAAAACTCCTTCGTATCACACTTCACATCATCTTACATCAGATGTCCACCTTTCGGGACCAGTTTGTAGACAACGCAGACTCACGAAGCATCAATAGATTCCTGGTCTCCCAGAACGACCTCCCAGATAATTTAAGATCCAATCACGCGAATTCTAGGTCCCATGGATCACCGATATACCCGCCTTATACCTCGTTCGAGAGCAAGTCAAACCTGCAAGTACCTCTCACAAAGGAACAATCTGATTTAGATCCCCACCTGGACACATCCTATGCTACTAATAGGTATGACACAGGGGAACAGCACGAGCTCTCTGATCTCTCAAGGAATCCATTTGAGCTGAACCGAGATGAGCTGCCACCAACGAATCCATTCAGAAGCCCGGAGCATCATATGTATGATGGGTATACAGTTGCGCCTTCATCTAACCCGTTATCAATCAACCAGAGTCCAGAGCCTGAGAACGAGGCACTACTTCTAGAAAAGCATATACGGTACAACGAACGGAACAGGAAATTGCTCGCAAATCGTCTCCCACGTTTCCACTACACAAAACTTCCGTGGTTTTCGATTCTTGTAACGACCGCCCAGATAATTGTATTTATCGTGGAGCTTGTGAAGATGGGAATTTGGACAGGCTCTCCTATCCAAACCAAACCATATTTTAACCCCATGATAGGCCCTTCCACATACGTTTTAATTAATATGGGGGCACGGTACGTGCCGTGCATGCATAAGATTGAAGGTATCACCCTGGACACTTCCATTCAATTTCCATGTCCTAACTCAACATCCACAGACACTAATGTATGCAATTTAAATGAGCTTTGCGGATTGACTGGCATACCTATTGTTGATGATGAATTTGCTCCCAGTCAATATTATCGTATTCTACTTCCTATTTTCTTGCATGCGGGAATCTTGCATATTTTTTTCAATATGATTTTGCAATTGACCATGGGGTTGGCAGTTGAAAGAAGCATTGGTTGGCTAAAATACAGCATCATTTATATCACAAGCGGTGTTGCTGGGTTTCTTCTTGGCGCAAACTTTTCACAGAACGGAGTTGCATCCACAGGCGCTTCAGGGTCTTTATTTGGGATATTTGCGGCAAATTTTCTTTTGTTTATCTACTGCGGTACGAAAAATACAAACATTTATGAAACAAAACATTATAAAACTTTCATCACTATCATGATTGTCGAAATTGTTGTTTCTTTTGTTCTTGGACTACTACCCGGTCTAGATAATTTTTCCCATATTGGTGGTTTTTGTATGGGGATTTTGACGTCAATTTTACTCCTTTCAGACCCGTCTTTTGTGTACAAAAACGGAGTCTACACATATGACCCTGACTCTACGACCTGGGAGTTGTTTGTGGATAACTGGAACCCACTCAGTAAGCTTCAGGACAAGATTTCGTGGAAGATGGCTGTGTGGGCAGTTGCCAGGGTCGTTTGCTTGGTGCTTGTGATTCTCTATTTTGCACTTCTCACAAAAAACCTCAAGCTGAAGAAACAGGAGGAAAATGTCGAGACTTGTCTGTGGTGCAAGTACTTCAATTGCATTCCAGTCAACGACTGGTGCGAGCAAGGCGTTGTTACAGTAACCACTTCCACATCGTCCATGTCTGCTGCAATAGCCACATCCACCACGGGCAGCTCAACTGGAACCTTGTCGTCTGCAATGGAAATTTTTATAGCGCCAACTGATTCTGCAAATATCAAAAGGGAGTTCCATGAACTGGCTGTCTTCAGGTGCCGCGAGACATACCCTAAGTTAACAATGGGTGCGAAATCTCTTGCAGATGCTGTGACATCCGATCTGGGATCGGTCGCCTTGCTCGTAGCGGTGGTATACATGTGCTATAATGGGACTAAAAGACTTAAACCAAGAATATTTAAGAGGCAGATACGGAAAAAAGATACTAAACAGCTGGTTTCTCTCTGAGCTTTGGCTTCTTGTTACGCTTAGTTATATAATTCAATTTTAAACATATCACCAACTCGCGGTGTGTACTGCATGCGGCTATGCACAATCAATTTTTTTAGGTGAAAAAACGCACTCATGAGTCGGTCTGTAGAATTGAATATACACGAATACCTTTTCAATCTGCCCAAAATGTCATCAGTACGTGTTCTTAGAAAGAGTATAGGAATGAGGTCATTTGCGACAACACCTCGTTCTCTTTTTTTGGAAAATATTTTTGGGTCCAAGGAGTCCAAGACGAAAGAGCTCATTGAGAAACAGGATGAATACGCCGTGGATCCCAACTCAAAAATCCTTATCTTGAATGAGCAAAACTCACCAACCCGTAAACCGTTCGACCCAGAATCAGATATCCCAGGATTCAAGATTACTCAGTGGAAGGAAAAGATTGTACGCCCGCAAGATATTGAAGGGTCTGTCACGAAAGAGATGGTTGTTGACGCCATCAACACAGCATACAAAGAGACTTATGGTGCTGAAATAAACGTGCAAAAATATGCTGCTACAAGCCTTGATGACTTGCAAAAAAGATTTGTATTGACTAAGATTGTGCAGCAGAAACTCGGTTTTGACATCAAGGATCACACAATTAGCAGAGCGCACGATATCGAGTATTTGTATGAATCCTTGAAGAAGCAAATTGCACATAGATGGTCGAGCGAACGAAACCCTAATGCCATTGTATTGAGACCAGAAGACTTTGAGGACCAGCCAAACGTTTACTTGAACATCGAAAATAGCGAGGAGGAACAGGCGAAGGTATTTGAGGATTTGAAAAAGAAAGCCTTGGAGGTTTAGAGTAAAACCAAACCCGCTGTGCGAATTGTGTAAATATGTATAAAGACGATAGTTTGAAAAAAAAACAGAATCCGGGAATCTTAGTCCGGTGTTTATGGAACGATTTAGTAGACTCGATTGGATACGCATCATTTCCTATTTGAAACAATCATCACAGCCGTCAAGACAGACGCTAAGCAAAACACTCCAGATGCAAGCGCGTAATTGGGAATACCGTTAATTAAATCTTTACTGGCCAGTTCAGTCTTGTGGCGTGAATATCTTGATGGATCAACAGGTGCCGCCTCGTGTGGATTATGAATGTACAAGTCGGCCTTATTGTTTTGAAATTCCCGATTAAGCTTGATACAGTCCTTCAAGTCAGCGTTTGAGGTGATGGAGACAACGTCTCCTTCATCATCAATATAACTGATCGCGTATGTGCCATTCAGGTTGTCAGAAAGCTTCAACGCTTCGAAATCTGACTGATGGAGCTTTGCATCAATAAAGTCCCGTAAATCTTCAAGTGTGTCATTGGGCTTCACTGAAATGCGATGAACCCGGCCATGCAGAGCAGGCGATTTAAATTTGAAAACAAATGTGTCCTCGTTGAAAAAGAAATTAGACTCTGTTGGTTTGGACGTCATGCTTTCTTGAACCGCAGATATCGAATCTGAGGGACCTATATCCACATTGAACAGCCGAAACTCTGATGGTGTGACATCAGGTGCACTTGTTATTGATCCAGAATGCATAGATTCGGAGTCATCATTGTCAAGAGATGTCCAGAACTTGTTCCACGCAGGTCCTTCACCCGCTGAGGGGCCAGACGATACCTCAGCAGAGCCCAGCTCAATCTTTTTAATCTGGTTCAAGGTTGCATATGTCAACTTGAGAACATCCACAATTCCAATTATTTCCTGGTTGTCGTCGACTACTGGGAGATTCAAGAAGTGACCGTCGAACATCTGGCGCAACGCGAACTGGATAGGGAAAGAGTAGCTGGCCACATCTGGCTGGGGAGTCATCACACGCACGAGAGAACACTTCTTGGGATCTAGACCTGGGGCTATAACTCGTAAAACCACGTCTTTGGACGTAAAGATTCCAGCCACCACGTCATTGGTGTCTTTGACCAAGACTGCCGTGGTACGATTCTCCTTCATGAGTAAAGTGGCCTCGTAAACAGAAGTTTTGATCGTGGTATAGACCGGGTTTGTGGTATGGTCTAAGACTGACAGAAGAGTGGGCCCGTCCATCTTGGACTTCAAGCTAGCAAAATACTCAAGTACATACGGCGACTGGTTGGACTCTCCGATCTCGAGGTGTACGTTATCTAGCGCCTCGTGTAACTTCTTCGAAGATACGCTTAATTTCTCCAACTTTTCCATTTGCTGCGCGTACGACTTGGTGATGTCGAGCACGCCGACAATGTGGTTCTGGTCATCTAACACAGGAAGATGCCTGAACCCTTTCTCCACCATAAGAGTTAAGGCCTCAGTCGCCGGGCTGTTTGAATTTGCACAGAGAGGAGAGGGTGTCATAATCTGGTCAATGGTTACTGTGGTAGCACTGAGACCACAGCCCACGATTCTGAACGCCAAGTCTTTCGCAGTGAAGATTCCAATGAGCTCGCCAAGGTCATCAACCACCAAAATACAATTTTCTCTTCGGGCAGACATCAACTGCGCCGCTTCATGTACCGTTGCAGACGTCTTGCAAATTATGGGTTCCGATGGCTTCAAGTACATCACAGTTCCTGGGAGTGCTTTGCCACGGCGAAACACTCGAGAACCCAAGCTGCGCTTCTTCGAGAGCTCATGCTCGATTTTGCGCCTGATTGCATCATCCTTCTTCAGCTGGCGATGTCTAGAGTCCTGTGGGGAAGGGTCTGTGTTTTTTCGGAAAGCGGACATGTTACGAGAGTCACAGTTACAGATTATATTGCAATTCGTGTTATGATATACGGTATTCTGTGGTTTTGGTGCCTGGGTGCAGGTAGAGATGTGTCGTATAAGGTGGGCTAAGTATAGTAAGCAGAGATGTTGCGAGCATTTCGTCTAAATTCTCGCGCGACCATTTCTTCATGAATAAAAAGATGAGTAATTGGAACGAAATTCTCGAGCCCGCTCGAAGTTGAATATGAAATAAATAGATATATATCAAAAGAACCAGAATTCCTGAAATGTAAAGAAGAAGGCAACCAACCATGAATCGTATTTTTGCGGAATGTTACGGACAGAAAGTAGAAAGGCCCAATTATTCCCATGTGCAAGAACATATCATACATGCGGCGGAGGAAGGAAACTGCTTACAACTTGATGACATAAGATTACGGGACTGAATTGTTAATAATTTACAAGAATAAAAACCTGATAAATGAAATAATTTCAAGTACTCTTTTTCTTTTCAAGATATCAAAAAATAGCACTATCGAAAGGAAATACTGATCGGGAATATCAACGTTGCTTGAGTTTAGATAAGGTCTTGCAAACAAATTATTCACTCAACAATATAACTAGGGGCACTTGAAGTCAAATTAGAAAGGAAGGTTATCAGCTTTTTTATTTTTATAGCTTGATTACTAAAGTTCGGAAGGAAAAATTTACGATCCTAAAGTTTAGTGATTGTAATTGTATAGGCCACGACCTGATGTTTTGAATTTGGCTGCTTATCTCGCTTCGCGGCTATTTGCACCCAATTTTCATCTTCTTTCTCGTGTTAAATTCAACAGAATGTTATTTGATTTAGTTGACAGATTATTGGCAGTTCCTAATTTATTGAAAGAATGGTCTTCAGTTCGACACCAGTCTATTGAGGTCTTAAAGCCAGGGCGTATTCCCAAGCACGTTGGATTCATAATGGATGGTAATCGCAGGTACGCAAAGCAAAAGGGTCTTTTTACCAAGGAAGGACACAAAGCTGGTGCCGATGCCCTCGAGATTGTATGTTTTTAAGTTTTATTTTTTTATGGGATCAATAAAAGAATCTTATTGCTTATACAGAACACCTACTGACTAAAATAGGCCCTAGAATCTTGCTACGAAATCGGCATCTCGGAAATTTCGATTTATGCTTTTTCTATTGAGAACTTCAAGCGTCCAAAGCAAGAGATTGATGACATTACGGAATTGCTTCAACAGTGTCTTCAGGAAATTTTTAATAAAGCCATTATCCAAAAATATAATGTCCAAATTCGCATCATAGGAAATAAAACCTTGATAGAAAAGAGCGTTTTGGGGGAGTTGGAAAAGCTTGAGAAAGAATCCAGCAATTCCGGTGCAGCTCGATACCTCAATGTGTGTTTCGCTTACACTTCCCGTGACGAAATAGCACACTCTATGAAAACTACAGTGGAAACGTATCAGTCAGAAGTCATATTAAAGGATCATATTTGTGAGCGCATGCTCGTGAACAGCTTCTACACCGGCAGCATGAGTCATCCTCTTGACATACTCCTCAGAACAAGTGGACATACAAGACTCAGCGACTTTCTTTTGTGGCAATCCACATCTAACTGCAAGATTGTATTTCTGAAAACCTTATGGCCGAACTTCAAGTTTTGGGAATTATACCTCATTCTTTTAGAATGGAGCTTTGAGCAGACTGTGGCGCATAACAGACTACTCTCCTGGGGATTTATACGGGCACCTCTGTATGTGAGCCTTAGTCTGCTTCCAAAGAGCCCTCCCTTTGCCACTGTAGCGCCGAAGGAGAAGATTTAGGCCACTACCTAATTCACAGTGAAAGAGCGGATGATCTTCTTCACCTCCTTTTTGCTGCGTTCTTTCAACTTGGCTTCTTCTATTCGTCTGAGATAGCCCATGTAAACGACCACCTCTGCAACAAGAATAAGAATACCGAAAAATATACAAAGCAACACTCTGTAGCTGTCTCTGATCCCCCATGATGATTCAGTCCAATACCAAATAGCATACACCACACTAGCTACACTGAGAAATATATTAAACATAGTGGTGATGTGGGTCTTTGTTTCCTTATGTTGTCTCGCGCTATTGAATGGCTCATCGTCATGTTTCTCTTCGTACAACGTATGCAATGACGGGCTAGGATTAACTAATCTTTGGTATTCTTCCTCCTTTGCTCTTAGTCTTAGCTGCTCCATAAATTTGAGAAACAGCTCTGTCTTCGGTGTCGTATCATTGTATACATTTTTATTTGGCACCACGAGGTTTGTTGTTTTCAAAAGCTTCAACATCGACACTGTAGGCTTATGTTTGCGATAGAGTTCAACTAGGAATTCATGATGAATAGTGTCCTTGTTCAAGTAATTGTCTTTTTCTATCGGGTCTAGATCACAGTCGTGGATGATCTTAGCTAATTCTTTGGTAAGCTTAAACTTAGTCATGATTTTGGTTCTAGTGGCTTTTCCGAGAATGGGGTAGGTGCGACCTTACAATAAAATTATTGCGATGTTGAGCAATATTTCGCTTCCATTAGTTAGGTAAAAGTCCTGAAATCATTGATAATTTACGAGTTTGACAAAAGAGATTTTTTAGGAAATTGAAAAATAAAAAAAAATTCAAACAAAAGTCCCAATTGACTAGACCAAGTATATAACAGAACATTTGAAAGTATCAATTAGTAATGTATATACCGACTAGATGACAGATGCACTGCAGGGAGAGTACATTTTGACTCAATTCGTTGATATCATTTCCTCTTTCTTCATCACATATATATGACTGCCACCTCTACCAGCTCTACTATAGTGGGTGCTTTGGCGTGCCAAAGAAATTCTTTTCTTAAAACTTTGCAAACAACAGTAATCTCATGCAAAAAATACGAACCAATAAAAACATCAAGGGATAAGAGGAATCAAAACAAAATTGATCCGGAAAAGGAGCAAAAAATTGAACAAGAATTGTACGCTTTAGAACTTCAGGACACTATCTTGTTTCCTGAAGGTGGTGGTCAACCTTTTGATACGGGCCACATTGCTACCGAGTCCGAAAAAATACCTGTGCACATGGTGCTTCGTCAAGAACTAACTGCGGTACATGTAACACCAAAACCGGTGGAAGCGGGCTCTCAAATCTCCCTTGAACTTGACTGGAAACGAAGGCTTGATATAATGCAGCAACATACTGGACAGCACTTGATTTCTGCGGTCTTTGATACATATGATTTGGAGACTTTGAGTTGGTCAATGGGTGACACGCTCAACTACATAGAGCTTCCTCGCAAGGTCGAACAGAGTGTAGTGGACAAAGTTAGCGAAAAAGTTAACGATCTCATTGTACAAAACTTGCCGATAAAAGTAACTACGGCTGATCAGATAGGTAGAGAAATCGACACTTCCCACATTCCCGAAGACTACAACTTGTCTAAAGGTATCGTTAGAGTCGTGCAAATCGGAGATATTGACTCCAACCCGTGCTGTGGGACACACTTGATGACAACAGAACAAATTCAGGCAGTGTCATTTTTGCATCAGACAAACGTGCGGGGTGGAAATTCAAGACTCTACTTTATTTGTGGGGCCAGAGTTCCTCGTCAACTTGCCATTTATCATCTGATGCTCAAAGACGTTCTGGGAACACAATTATCGTGTCAAATTGATGAGGTCACTTCTAAAGTAGCAGATCTCAATCAAAACTATAGAAGAAGTCAGTCGAGAGAAAGCGCTCTTTTGAAAGAATTGGCTGCGATCGAAGCATCAAAGGTCTTCAAACTTTTGAAAGATACAGACAAGAAAATTGCTACAATTTACCGACAGGACAACTCCCCCGAATATCTTATGATGGTACAAAAGGAGCTCGCTACGCTTGTTAATTCTAATAAAAATGCGGGCGTGGACTTTTCCACCAACCAGACTATTGTTTACTTGAACGGTGACTACAAATCCGGTAATGGTGGAATGGTCAAGATTACTGGACCCCTTGCAGAATATATCCAGAAAGAGTTGAAAACCATTGTCCACAACATAAAAGGAGGGGGAAAAGGTACATCTTTCCAAGGGAAAGTCACCAAATACGAGAAGGGGGAGGTTGAGAGCGTGTTGAGATATTTAGAATCTTTGGATCTACCTTAATAGACCATTTAATGGACTCCAGGACATCTTCACATCGAATAAAATACTGATTTACTATGATTTTAAGTATGATGGATTTACTTATATATACATGAATACGATTAACGTTTGACCCAAGTAGGTGACTTTCTGGCCTTGACCTTACCCGGCTTCTTCCTCTCGACAATTCTAGAGTCCCTGGTCATCAATCCCGCAGATCTCAATCTAGGTTTGAGCAAAGGGTTGAATATCACAAGCGCTTTTGCGATGCCGTACATGGTTGCCTCAGCCTGACCGCTGACACCTCCACCATGTGCCTTGACGAAGATATTGTACTGTCCCTCCTGACTGACCACCTTGAACGGGAAGTCAATCTTCAAGCGGTCACTATCTCTGGCAAAATATTCAGTGAAAGGGCGTCCATTCACAATAACCTGGCCGTCCCCCTTCACCATTGACACAGAGGCCACGGATGTCTTTCTCTTGCCCACAGTGTTTGCTCTACCAAATTCATCCAAAACTTTCATATTCTGTTTAACATCCAAGTTGGCATCTCCACCAGAAGATGAGTATTCCTTCAATAACTCGCTTACTTCTGTAGGCATTAATTCGGGCTGGATACTTCTCAAACGACTCAAAGCCCCAATCAAGGCGTTATAATGGCCAGCCTTAACACGAGCCCCAGAGTTGGTGAGCTTTTTGTACTCTGCGAGGGTTATGAATTTAAGAAGATTGGACTCCTTTACGTCGATGATGCGAGTAGGCAAATCCTTATATTTTTCAATAACATTGTTTAGCTTGTACATGATGTCGTCATGGACAGGGTTTCCCCCGTAAAAAGCGCTAGATGTGGGCACCACTCTTATTCTTTCAAGCTCCCAATCACGGAAGCGAGTGGAATCATGGGCATAGCTAAATCTGCTTGCTTTGGTTGCATTCAGGGGAACAGGGGGACGATCGCTAAAGTCCGTCACCAATGGCAGTGGCGATGAAGGACTCGAGTTTCGGGCAAAAATTCCCAGAGAGAACAACCGATGCTGAAGTTTTATCGGCCCTACGGCCCTTCTTGGGAACATTTTTTGTGATGTATTATTTGTCCCTTAAGATCTCAACGCTTGACCATAAATTTTTCAAAACGTGCACTGATCAAAATTGTGATGCGGTACGGGTTTTCGACATCACGGATTGGGCATAGTTTGTGCCGCGAAAATAAAAAATGCTGGAAATTAGTGTGCGTGTTAAAATGAAAAATAGGAAGTGAATTGAGTAGCTTGTACTCAGACGAAGAAAATTGAAAATTTCATATACAATACACAATTGATGTGGACGATGTGATAAAAATAAAGCACATGCACAGTGAATGACATTAAATAAATATAAAAGAGCCGTTAGGCTAACTTTTAATAAGCAGGGCAATAGTGGACACTCGAAGTGCTTGAGGCGCTTGAAGTTGAATAGTAGCTATGATCAAGATTAAATCTATCCAAGAAGAGAATTAATGCTATTGTTTCTCCTGTTCACGCTCGAATTCGTGTCTGTCGCAGACGCAGACGCAGGTGATGAGGGCGCATTCAAAAGAGAAGAAAGATTATTCGTTCGTTGTGAGACAAGCGAAAACGACTCCTTTTTCTTGCGAGGCGTCACCTCATTATTGAGAAGACTCCTGATTGATGGCTTATGTGTATCTTCAGTTATTTTCCGTACTTCCGAAACCCCTTTATATGAATGACCACTAGAGTGCCCAACCTCCTTTGAAGATTTGTCTCTATTTTCAGGGTGCGGACCCATGTCGAGAGAAGAGTCAGTTTTAAAACTTTGATCGTTATCATTATCACTATTTTTATAGTCGTCTCGCGACTTATCATCTGCTTTTGTTTGGATTTCTTGAGTGTGACTTTTTCTGAAGTTGTCACTCAAGCGGGCTTCTTGGTTAGTGGCATCCAGAGCATGGTTCTGGTCCGCTGCAGAAACAATATCGATCCAGCCACGTTTCGCTGCATTTTCTTGATAATAATTCTTGACCATTGTAATATCTTTTGAAGGAAGCTTTGCGACTATCATAGACCATTTCGATCCGTATATGCTCAATAATTGAGAGAAATCTTCTATCTCAGTGATACTCCAAGAGTTGGTTGTATGTTTGGGACTTTTTCTGTCATCTGTTGAGGTTTTTTCGTTCATTATGCCAATGGAAGAAGTAGAAGGTGAAGCTTGTAAATCTTGTTCATCTCGAATATTTTCCAAAATATCTCTGTGTGATGAGAGTGAAGCTCGATTTGAATGGTCATTTAAGTCATTGGCCTTACTTTTGAAACTGTCTTGTTCTTTTCCAAGAGTTTTAGGTAAACTGGCCTCCTTCTTGATCTTTTTGCTGTCTCGCTCTTCTAACTCCATCAGATCACTCTTTCGTTTTGAATATTCCACAATATGTTTTACTTTTTTCTTGTCAGTCTGAGTTGAGTCTTGAGTAAGTTCGATCAACAGATTATCACATGTTTGTATACTTGAAATGGAAGCTTCATGAGCTTCCTCTGACAAAACAACTTTGGACTTTGTCTTCTTCTTGCGACGCGCGTTTCTGTTGCTAGTCTTTTTCTTGTACTGAGCCACCAAAAGTTTATAGTTAACCGCTTTCTTAGTAATATAATAATGCATTACACATTCACCGAATGTGCGAATGCCTCCCATGAATTTTGAGATCTCGCCAAATCTCTTTGGAGAACGACAGAACGCGTCACAAAACAAGTCGTGTTCCCGTTCTGTAAAGTTTGTCTGAAAATCCGTTGTGAGACGTTCGTCCCATTTGGACTTATCATGCACAAAGTTATTTGAATCCATAAATTTGAACATCTGTCTCTCCACTGGATCAAGAATGAGGTTCGGTATATCTGCAGCCACTTGGCGAGCCCGCGCCACTGGATCCTCATTTTGCTCGTTCTTTAAACTTTTGAGAATTTCTTGGAACTCTGCTTCTGTTGTCACAGAATCACCATGTCGGCGTCCACGGCGCCCAATTTGGGTTTGGGGTTCAATAGATGGAGCCTCAATCTCTGGTTCGTGGGTTTTCGGTCGAATATCAATTGCTTCAAGTTCTCTCCTTATTTCATCATCAGGGGGGTGAAGGATTGCCTTTTGTTCTTCCATAAATTTTTTGCGAAGTTCGTTACTAGTCGCTAATTTTTTGTATTCGATCATTAAAGCGATTCGTTTTTTCTTCAACAACCTAATATTCTGTTTTATGATGAACAGATACCTCTCGTGAAAGGCTATGAATCGCCTCAAGTTATATGTAAAAAAAGGAAGCTCCGAAAAATCTGTTGGCAATAGTTCGAGTGATGTTGCTTTCTTCTTGTATTCTGTTTCTTCTGATAAACTCTTCTCCAATTGATGATATTGAAACTCTAATCGTGTCTGTGGGTAAATACATCCATCTGGATATTCGATTGTTAAATCTCTGCCATCAGCTAACACATCATTCGGTCCTTCCTTGTCTCGTTGGTCATTTTTGACTTTTATCGAATTTGAAATATCAACATTTTCTGAGACAGCATTACCATGTTCCAGATTATTATTCGTTAGTGAAGAAGTTGTGTGTTCTTTAGCACGTACCTCTTCTTCTTCTTCATCAGTGGCATCCTCTTCTTCGTCGTAATCTTCTTCTTCGTCTTCTTCTTCATTATCTTCTCCTTCATTATCTTCTTCATGGCTTACATGAGCACTACCACGTGGCTCCATATTCGAGTCTTCTCTTTTATCAAGTATAGTGTAGCTTCCATTTGGCAGAGACGCCAGTTTTCTCGTAGGCTCTGTACTGCTCTCCCTATTAGTTTCGTGGTATTTTTCATCTAAGTTATTATCATGAAGTTCCGTTTCATGGCGATCATTTTCATTGTAAATTCTGTTTAACAAGTATGGATCACTTCTCTTGGAAGATCCCACACTATTTGTCAAGCCAGAACTTCGTATTCTCTCCTTAGGGGTGCTGAGTCTAAATGGGGGGTCAGGATTTCCCGAGGTATTATTACGTTCAGTTTTACCAGATCTTGGAGCAACGTACTGTTTCCATCTTTGAGAAGCAAAGTCATGACTCTGGCCGTATCTTTCCTTCTGAAATTCATCGGATAAAGAGGATGATAACCCATTCAGACCGCTCCTTGAACTAACCGGGATACTATTTGGGTTAAATCGTGACAGCCCCAGCAATTTAAGGCCATGATTAACGTGAGACTTTTGTCTTTCTAATCTGCACCACGAATCCCGCGAAACCCCTTGTTTTTCTTGTCGTAAGAAGGAGCCATTGACCATATCTCGTGAGCTGGAATCACGAGTGTTTGAATGAGCAGGAAGCAGATCATGATCAGATCTTTTTGCGCTGCTAAAAGTTCCATAAGTACCATTTGACCTTTCTTGATAGTAATTGGATGCATGAGGATATTTGGGCCCGTGAGAATAATAGCGTACATCCTTTGGATGGCTATTTTGACGCGAACTTTGCACAATATTAGAATTACTCGAAGAAATAGAGTCACGATATCTGGGTCTTGAGCTAAATTCAAAACTATCTGGGGTGTCTGCTCGTAGAGCCTGTCTTGAGGCGGGGGCCAGTTCAACTGCTGGTGAGTTGAACAATGCCAGCAGAGAGTTTGAGGAGCTTTTGAAATCGCGTCTTGTCAGAGACGGAAAGAAACTTTTCCTGCGTTTTCCGTGGTCACCGTCACTCCCATGCCTATTCGTGGGTCCAGAGTTTCGAGGACTTGAAGACATTGTAGAGCGATTTTTAGTGACAAAATAAAACTATAGCTCTGTATCTCCTGCAAAATGAGAATGGCAATGCCCTCTATTAAAGATTCAAAAAAAATATGGGTTTCGTATAGTGATAAATAATGTGGAATGGACGGGTATAAAAAAAAAATGATGGCGTCAGTTAGTAATAAAATTGATAGAGATTTTGTGTTGGCGAGGAATACGCATCTTCTACTACTGTACATCACGTGACCATGGTGAAATATGGCATCAAGGGACCGCATGTACGCATCATATTTAGTATGTATAAAGAAGTTTATCCAATATCTACTTATTTTTCTTGACGAAATAGCTCTCTGTTAGAATGTCTCATTAAAATTTTTGTTAGCTTAATTAATATAATATATAATCTATTGCTGAAACGTGATTTCCACTATGCAAGTAAAATTTTTCTCAAAATACCCACACCTTCACTATTCTTGAGCATGTCTGAGTAAGAAACATTCGGCTGGATCTTCCTGTTTCCATAGTCAACTGCCCCCAGTGAAGTTCCTGGAGTAGACATCGTGATTGCCAGTGCAGACTCCAATGCACTGACGATATCCAAGAACTCGCCTTTCTTTATCTTACCGAGCAAATGCTCCACAACCTCTAACGTATGCTTGCAGTAGTAATCGTAAAGCTGGTTCACAGTTAGCGCGGCACTTGTGTTTGAATTTCTTTCCAGGTTGAAGAGACAACAAAGCACTGCCTTTTGCAATAAATTCAAGTTTGTGATTCGTTGTTGAGACGAATCTCCGAACGAAGATGCACATACCTTAGCCACGTGAGAAATGAGAACCTTAGGTGCATCTACCAATGTTAAAGCATCAAAGTCGTCTCTTTCCTTTGCATGTTTCTCCACGAGCTCAATACTCTTGTAGCAAATATCAAAGGCTTTCCGCAAATCGCCAGTCACCGTGGCACACTTTTTACAGCACATTTGAATGGCCACAGGGTGCATTAGAAGAAGATCTGTACGCAGATTCTCTTTATCTTGCTCATTAAGCAATTTTAGCTTTGAGATAATCACCTGTTTTATCTGCTCCGCGGAGTATGGCAAAAACTGAAGGGCCTCAGGATTAAACCCATTGCTCCTGAGACGTGGTAGGAACTTGTCCGTTAAATCAAGCGCATTAGAAATACCCACAATTATTAGTTTTGTTTTGAGTATAGGGGTCTTCAAATGAGAAGCACAATGAAAGAGTTGGAAAAGAATCTGTTGATCTCTGGTAATAAGATAATCAATTTCATCGAGAACAACGACGAGAGCCTCGGTCTCGGACTCAGATGTCATGACTTCGTAGAGCTCGTCAAACGTCTTTTTTCTTCCAGAAGTGGGTCCCACAAGTGCAGAGTATAACTCATGGAAAATGTCCTCTGGTTTAGATACTGTCATGCAATTGACATTTAGAATACGGGTATTTGTGCCGTATATGGTATGAAGATCTTCGCTGGAAGATTTACATAGATTGTCTAACGAAAGAGTTGTCTGTGCTGTTTTCCCCGTTCCCGGAGGACCTGATATGTATATGCTGTTGCAAAGTTTTTTTCGAAGGGATGTTTCGAGAAATGTGTTCAATCGTGATGCCTCTTGCTCTCTACCAGTTAGGCTAGCGACCTCAGTGTTTTGAGCGCCTCTATGAAAAAGAGCTTTTGCTTTAGAATAGACTGATTCTTGAAAGAAATTGAGCTTTCTGCCGTGACCTGCAATACTTGAAGAAATATCAATTGCAGATTTCTTTACCGGTGATGCCTCAGGTGTGCGCAAGTATGTGTTGACTCTTGGTTTAAGAGCTTTTCTTTTGGGTGAAGGGAGGTCATTATCAATAGTTCTTTTCGTGGGAGAAAGCATTATGGGTATGTTCAGAGATGATAAAAGAATGTGATATTTGTTTTATTTCGGGTGGTTGAAACCTTGTCCCAACTATTTTTTCGTTTTTATTCCAAAGAAGGTTGTTGATAGAAACGAGGGAGGAAGAATGCGATCTTATAACTAATCGCTTGAACGCGTATAACCAAATCGCAGATGGTGAGGCATCTCCTTCGACGCGTGTCATTTGCTCCCGGAAGGGAAATGTAATGAAAAGCGCGACGCGGGTGGCTGGTTGATACGCCTTCTCGAAAATAGCAAATATACAAACAAATTAGTTTGCCCGGTTGGAAAAAGAAAGTGTTTTTTAGTTTTTTTTTACGAAATTGTTTGATTTTTATGAGTTTAGTTTCTTTCTTTTTCTTATTTTATTTGTCTCCAATAAAATAGTAATATTAAACTGGGCATAATCCTTGCACTGACGCTTGCAATGGCATCCACTTATAAAAATAACACTGCCAGACAGCGATGTTCGAAGGTAACTGATCCGATGGTCAATGTCAGCGAGTTTATCGTTCAACTCAATGACTATTTTGCGAATTTGTCAAAATGTAAAAGATTCTTTTCTCAAAGAATTCTCATGAAAGATAATTTTAGCAAGGATGTTCGCAGGGGTCTACAGAGCAGTGCCGCGAAGAACTAGCGCGCCAATGTCCACGCCTACTAATCATCTGAACGTACGACCATTCTAGGATAAGCGAAGTGGTTATTGTGCTTGCTCGACAATCCAAATTCAAATTTCTGAGTCAATAGCTCTCTTTTGTTTCGAGGGTCATCAGTCTTTCTTGTGGAGACGAAAATACGCAGTTTCGAATTGTCACCAAACATGTCTGATTTAGCAACGCAGCTCAAAGGTTCCGTCTACTTGAGCGTGGCCAAAATGGTGGAGGAACAATGTGTGGAACTCGGAACTGCCGCTAGCCCCTCTTTTGTTGCTTCTCTAGTGGAATTGGTTTACAATCAAATAGTTCTACTCGGTGAAGATTTAGAGCTCTTCGCAGCGCATGCTGGACGATCCACCATTAACACTTCGGACGTTTATATGATCACTCGTAGGAACGAGACTCTCGCAAATGCTTTGAAGGAATATGAGAAAAGCCTACAGCGGTAAACTTGCACCGCCCTCGGTATGCGGTCACCGACTAAAGCTTACAACAGTGTTTGCTTCACAAATGTACTCACTGATTTAATTTTTCAAAGGCGGTTTATAGGGGAAGCAAGAGCAATTTTTTTACATTTTTTTGAAAAAAAAAAAAAACCGAACCAGATCATGTCAGAATGATGTTGTGCACAACATAATGCACGTCCAATCAATATATGTATCTGTAAAAGCAAATATGTGACGAACCCAGTTTTTTTTTTAGATCAAATCTCCTTTCCAAAGAGAATGTTTCTTTTTTATATTGTACTGACACATATTTGCTATAGAGGAATACAACATCGTGTTGGCGCCATGCTAATTCCTGGCCCTGTCATTTATCTGAATTCGGCGCGAAGGTTACCGATACGAGTTTCCCCTTTTACGGCGAATCCGGCACCGCCTCCGCACTTTCTGATACTGTTCAACGTAGCATCCGTGAGTAGACCTCATCCAAAATATGGCACGACCACGAAAGGGGCTCTCCTATGTGTTAGGAGATACTAGCGAAAAAGAAAATCATATTCTTCCTATAAATGCCATGCAAATATCAAGCTCTCGACTGCAGTTGTACACTGCAGGCCGTGATGGCGCAGTCAAAGTTTGGGACGCCCTTAAAAAAGATTCTTCGTCAGAGTTTGGGACAGACGTTATTGAGAATGAAGAGGCCTCTCAGGATCTAGCAGAGGCTATTCTAAAGTTGGAAACCTCTCTTTCGTCCTCGCCGCTCGATTATGTCCTGCCAATATCGACATACGATCCTCACATGACCAAGAGCTACAACGTGCATTTTGATTGGGTGAACGACTTAAAGCTTGTGAATAATGGCCGACACTTGGTTTCTGCAAGCGCAGATCTATCTTTAAAGTTGATAGATATTGAAAGCGACGAGAGACATGTGCAGAAGTTTCAAAATATTCATACGGACTATGTCAAAAAGGTTTCATCCATCCCACTGCAGAATTCGTTAGTCAGTGGTGACTTGGATGGAAAAATTGTGGTGTGGGACATGAGCAGGCTTGCTCCGGTTCTGAACTTCCAAAACAACTCGACTGGACTAAACTTTACCAGCTCCATCTATTCCCTTTCAAACGATAATGGATATCTTGTTTCTGCTGGAGGCCCCAATAATACAATTAATTTGTATGACAGAAGAATATCCACTGAAGCTAATGCTAATCTTATCCGTAAGTTAGTGGGACATCAGGATAATGTCAGGTGTCTTCTAATGAATTCCAACTATATTTTAAGTGGGTCCTCCGATAGCACAATTAAACTTTGGGATCTACGCAATTTCAATGTATACAAGTCTTTTGATGCGCATGATGATGCCGTTTGGTCTTTGTGCACAAATGCTTCTTCTGATCCGTGTTCCACCTCTATCACCGATTTCAAAGAATTTTACTCGGGCGACAGAGCCGGCAACATAATCAAAACAGACTTGAACTATCTATCAACACACTCAAAATATGATGTTGACGAAGGAATTTTCAACTCTACATTTATGTGCTCGGATCCAGCATACATAGACGATCAAATTGGCTTATGTACGCTCGTTGCAAAAGCCTCGTCGCCTATCTTTTCTCTTTGCGTTGAAAGTGAGAGCTCACTTTTTGCATCTTGTGACGATGCTTTAAAGCGTTACAATATACCAATGACTAAAAGCTTGGCAAAATATCAATATTTACGCGCATACCTGGACCACATAGATTTCTTGAAAGAAAAATGTGACGATGATCTGAGTCAATGTTTAGAATCAGTTGCTGATCAATCTGATATCAATTCTGATTTTTACGATATCATTAGTCATCTCTCTACCGACTCCAAAAATTTTGATATTGCGTCATCGGTATCTGGTGTGTCCCATGCTTTTCTGTCATCGAAACAGGAAGTAAATGTCGTTGACACTCGGACAGAGTATACATCAATGTTCCTTAGCGTCACAGGAGGACCATCTTCAGAGTATGTCAATGCCTACAAAGATGAAATTTTTGACAAAACTCTTGAGTTTAATCCCCAACTGGTTGTGGATGATACGCCTCTCGAAATGCTTTTGAACCCGGTCCCTTCTGAACAGATTCTCACAATACCATTCAACAGAAACCCATTTCAAGAATTTTACATCACCCCAAAGTCTATCAGTTCAAAGAAGATGTTTAATGACAAACGCCATTTAATATCTCTTTATGTGAATGGTGATATAAAGATTTGGGATGTGTTTATTTGTAAGATTGTCCGGTTTATTCCGTTCGGAAATAGCTCGCGGCGTCTTTCAAATGATGACTTAAAACTTCGGTCCAAGGAAATGGAACTGATTTTCCAACAAAATCAAACAGAGGAAGTTCTTTCTAATTGGTGCGAAGTTTATATCAGATCCGGGAAGCTTTTAGTAAGTCTCTCAGAAACATATATTGGGAATGTTGAGATTTATTACGACGAGCTTGTGAAAGATTATCCTTTCTTAAAAGCAGATGATACAGTTAGTCAAAAGCATGAATCCGGGCCCAAAAAATCATTCGGTGTATCAGGTGAAACTCGCTTTTGGATTGGTCGTATATTCCTTGCATCTCTTTTCCAAGATTATTGCTTATACGAGCAACAATCTGACAAGACTCTTCGAGAAAAAATGAGGGACTACACGTCAAAATTACAGAGTAATACGCAGAATGTTATAGGCGATATCTCGTCAACCGATAGTGAGGAAATTTCAAAGCGTAAAAAGTTTTTCTCCAGAGTTCCTTCTAATACGTCCCGGGCCAAGAACGCAGTTTCTTCCCTTGAGTCTTCCAATAGCAGCATAATGGAAGGTATTGAACAATTTGTACTTGATCGACTTCCGGAGAACATCCCAGATGATTCTATTGCCAAGATGCTATTGTCCAATGAACACTTGTACAAGGAGAAATATAGCTCTGAACAACAAAGTACTTGTGTGGATTCTCTTCTACACATCTATAGCGACTACACGCACAAAGATGCAAAACATGATGAATTTAGGCCAATAATACCGGGAAACTTCCTTCCAAACGACCTTCTCATAATCATTTACGAAACTTCGTCAGAATTAGGAAACTTCAGAGACCTCTGCAGTTTTCATTTGGGAGATTTGAAGCAACTTGATCACTACGATGCAAATGTTGAAAATCATCTCGTATATCAATTGAGAATGAACATTCCAAAATGGATAGGAGCATCTATTCTTTACAACAAGTTTTTAGTCAAAGAGCAGCCAATGATATCTTTCGCTTTGTTTGAAACGGACTATACCTCACTACCAGCGCATAAAAAAATAGGGTCTAAAGCTCAGAAAAAAATCAAAAAACTTCCAGTGTTAGACAGGTCTCTCAACTTTTCATCGCATAGTATGCTTCGTGTTGGAAAAATTCTACAGTTTTTGACTGAGAAGTTTGAATCCAGAACTTCTGAAATGAAATCAAAGCGACCTGCAATAGAGTGGCTACTGTTGGAATGCAAGGGGCAGGAACTTGATCCAAGAATGACCTTACAAACAATTAAAACCTTGATTTGGAAGTCTGGTTCTGAGATAGAGCTACGTTACCGGCGCAAATTCGACTAAAAAAATACCCAAATCATCATGCAGCAATGTAAAAAACTGTGTCCAAATTTAACTAGTTTTTTTTTTCATAAAATAAAATAGAAAAAGTATTACCCTACTTAAACTCATACAGTTCAACTATTTGTATTATTGAAATATCTTGAAAAAAGATTACAAGAGCTACTTTATATGGCATGTAACTAGGTCACTTCCGCGACTTGTTAATTTAAGAGAATTTACCACACCGCGTCCAATGTGCGTGCGATGTACAATAAAGTTTTGAGATGAGCGGATTTCACGAAATCCAATCTACACCTCTAACACAAGCAGGAATAATATAATGGAAGATATAGAGAGAGCTACCTCCCGTTTGTGGAGAACCTTCAAGACGGTTAAGGAAATGGTCAGGGACAAAGGCTATTTCATTACGGATGAAGAAATTAATATGCCATTGGAGGAGTTCCGTGCCAAGATTTGTCCCATGGGAGAAGCCCAAAGAAAGTTGATGTGTTTTCAGGCCCAGCCCACCGCTGAGGCTGCAGAGAAATTCCCAGAAATGGGATCTTTGTGGGTGGAGTTCTGTGATGAAGCATCTGTGGGTATTAAAACAATGAGAAACTTCTGTATTCACATCAGCGAAAAGAACTTCAGTACTGGTATCTTCATTTACCAAAACTCCATAACTCCCAGTGCAAACAAATTAATTCCCACTGTCTCACCCGCCACAATCGAAGTGTTCCAGGAGAGCGACTTGATTGTGAACATCACGCATCACGAGTTGGTGCCCAAGCACATTCGCTTATCAAAGCCAGAAAAGAAAGAGTTGTTGGAAAGATATAGATTGAAGGAGTCGCAGTTGCCAAGAATTCAAAGAGAAGACCCTGTGGCCCGGTACTTAGGGTTGAAGAGAGGTGACGTGGTGAAGATCATTAGGAGGTCTGAGACGTCGGGTCGATATGCATCGTACAGAATCTGTTTGTAAAGAGGAATTTATGTAATATAGCAGATAGTAGAAAAAGAATAAAACATTTATCTGGAGTAATTATACTTATCAACAATATCATCCGTCGTGCTCTTCTTGTGCAATAGGAAGTAATCGACCAGCCATAACACTATCCGTCTGTCCCTTCCACCAGTCAACATCCCCAACTTCTCTTCTCCATTCGGGGCTTACTTCGACGCCATCTTTGCCCAAAAATACAGGACCTATTGTCACAATGATGGTGTCCACTAATGTACTTTGTAGTAAGTCGTTGATTACAACAGCTCCACCTTCAACCATGACCGATTTGACGTCCATATTATGCAATTTATCCAACATAAGTTCCCAATTCGCGACCCTTTTGTTGGACTTTAAGGGAAGCCTGCAAAGTGCCCCACCTTGAGAATGAAGTAAGTTTTCGTTTTCAAGAGAATAATTAGCGTTCATACTCACGAAGATAATTGGGGCCAAACCTTGGCTCTCTTTCCGAAGCTTGCAAAGAGTCGATCTTCCATAGTCCCATTTTCCGGAGGGGTCCACTACAACTGGACGGATTCTTGACAGATCACCATACCTACAATTAAGCTTTGGGTCGTCGGACAAGGCAGTGCCGACACCAACTAGAATTGCGTCGTGATGGGCTCGAAGAAAGTGTGTCATGGTCTTTGTTTCTAGATGTGAGATTTTCGTTTGAACGCCAGGCTGGCTCGCTATCTTGGAGTCAAGCGATTGCGCCCATGTCAATGTAACGAAAGGTCTATCCGCTTTCAATGTCGGAAGATATGGGTTAAGAAAGGGGACCAAAGATTCCGGTAGAGGTAGGAGACTCATGTGTGGGTAGGTGGCACCGAAATTCAGAATCAGGCTAGATGTATGGACCATGTTTGCAGTAACGAAAAAATGCATCGGAAATGGCGCTCGTCGCGCATTGTTCATTGGGGCATGTGGAATACTTCAAAATGATAAGACCAACTGCGTTGCAGATAGTGACCATTCACAAAATGATTAGGAACTCGATTTTAATATCATCAGTAGTTCATCAGGCTTCTGATTTTCTCGAGATCAATGAGGTCTGTTACCCATGACCGGACTGGCTGCCCTGGTGTAAGCATGAAGTATATGGCTTGTGATTGAGATAAGTAGCTCGACAAAAAATTTAATGTCTTTTGGAAAGGGTAATTATCAATCTAGATAAGTTGAGATGGACCGCGTGTGTATATGACTGTAGAAAAGAGGTGGAGAGGTATTGAGTCTTTGTGAGAGTATTCCATCTTCGTTTCCTACAAATATGGAAAGTGGCAGAAATAGGGCAATGCGAAAACTGCAGAAAGAAAAGATAGAAGAAAGAAAAAAACGCCTCAGCATAACCGAGAGACACGGGTTCATATTGACCATGGTTGAACCAATTGAGATGTCTCTATAAATATGAACATTCTAAGTTCCATCAACCTTCGTCATGCTTAATAGTCATGTACGTCAATGTGAAATAACGTGTTTGTTGCCTTCGAAAAAAGTTTTCCTAATCCTTCTTCCATTATTTATGGTGTGACTACACATTTTAAAAAAAGAATGAACGAAAAAAGGTATCTTATGACTAAGGAGTCATCTTAGGTGTAATCATAAGTTTGGCCTGTTTGGCGCGTCATATACAGTGCGCAAGATGCGTAACCTGAGATAGTCGCTATAACATTCTACAAACCATATAGGTCAACAAAATGGTCGTCCCGTCGATGCAAAAAAACACGCTATCTAACTCGGGTGTGGATACCCGTATTTTTTAATTTTTTTTACTATCGCCGTCAGTTTTTACTTGTAAATCTCATATCTACCAGTAAGACTCTTTGATTAGTCTTTACCGATTTGGGTTACTGTTTCCCTGTGAAGAAGATATCAACGATGCGCGCGACATTAAGACGCGCGGACACAACAAGACGACTCGTTGGGTCGTATGGTTCTTGAACCTTTGACCAATCTACCCAAAAAAAACCAAAATTATTTCACGACCTCAAAAATTTCGATAGAAATTATTTCTCATAATTATTTAACGTAACTATATCCCTGTACCCCTTTGTTAAAACCACCTGGCATACTTTTAAATACGGCTTATGCTTAGCGGAAAACTCCCCTCAGCCATCAACTCAAAAAGACACCTGCACTGAACTCCCGGACGCGCAAAAGCTGTTTATTTTTTCCACTCTGTCGGAAAATATACACCTCTCCTTTCTTAACACACATATCTAAACATTATGTATTCCTTGGAAACCCCTTTTCTAATTAAGTTGTGGCCTTTATTCGATGCTGCCGTCACTAATGTATCGAGAGGCCGCTTCGTGCCCTCAGAATTTGAGTTCGTGCCCCACCAGACAGCTTTTTCATCTTTCCCTGTTGTTGCCAGTGCTATCATCGTGTATTATACGGTAATTTTTGGCGGTGACTACATTTTCAAGAAATTCAAACTCAAGCCGTTTATTTTGAATGGTTTGTTCCAAATCCACAACTTGTTCCTCACAACCTTGTCTCTTACTTTGCTCGTGTTAATGTGTGAGGAGCTCATTCCCATAATTCACAACCACGGTCTCTTCTATGCCATCTGTAATCGCAATGCCTGGACTCAAAAATTGGTCACTTTGTACTACTTAAACTACTTGACTAAGTTTTGCGAGTTTATTGACACTGTCTTCTTGGTGGTCAAACAGAAGAAGTTGACTTTCTTGCACACGTACCACCATGGTGCCACGGCCTTATTATGTTACACACAGTTAATTGGATTGACGCCAATCTCGTGGGTTCCAATCACCTTGAACTTGCTCGTGCACGTTGTAATGTACTGGTACTATTTCTTAGCTGCCAGAGGTATCAGAGTTTGGTGGAAAGAGTGGGTAACACGTCTTCAAATTATTCAATTTGTCTTGGACTTGGGTTTTGTCTACTTTGCTACTTACCAGAAAATTGTGCATGTCTACCTTTCGCACTTAGACATTTTTCCATACTGTGGTGACTGTGCTGGTACCATGCTCGCGGCATTCTCTGGATGCGGCATTTTGTCTTCATACCTTGTCTTGTTTATTGCTTTCTACATTCATGTCTACAAGAGAAAAGCTTCCAAGAAAGCCAAAGAAGTCAAGGCTGTTCCCGGAGGTGTTGCTGCTCAAGTCAATGCATATGTTCATGCGACCGGTAAGTCTAACTCTACTGCTCCAGAGTCTCTTCGCAAGAGAAACTAATTAGACTAGCTTCTGTCAATTTCAAGACATAATTTTATGTATTCTTAACATACCTCGCGCTTGCTTGTGTAAACACTATATGTCCTACTTTTTTAACATCTCAATCACATCAGCAAAGTGAGGAATGCCCTCTGCTGCTCCCTTCTTCTGAATGGCTAATGCGCTAGCTACCGTAGCAAATCTAACTGCCTCCTCCATGCTTTTATCGTTGTTGAGCTGCAGAATCACCCCACCAAAAAAGGTGTCGCCGGCTCCAGTCGTGTCGACCACGTTCTCGACTTTCAAGGACTCGACAAAACTGGGATTTTCGTTTTTGCTAACAAAGACACATCCCAATCCCCCCATTGTTATTATCACGGTGTTGTAATTTTGCTGATTGAGCATACTCTGGAGTTTAGTAGATAAGGATTCAAACCCCTGAACCCTATCTTTTTGAATTGTCTCATAAAATTGTGACATTTCTGCCTCGTCTAAAATGCATCGCGCCACATCCAAAGCTTCGCCTTCATTCACAATAAGAAAATCGACTTTCTCGAGAGTCTCCAGTGTGATATAGTTTTTGTCAAATGGAGAGGGATTGTAGGCAATGTTAATTGCAGGTTTGTGTGTCTTAATCCACCGAATGGTCTCAAGTGTATATGGGAACTCATTTTGCAAAATCACAAAGTCTCCTTGAGCTTTAGAATCTTTAAAATAAAGCTCAAAGTCCTCGTTGGCTGGCTTTAAGTCACCGTTTGCTCCTGCAGTGATCAAGATTCTGTTCTCACCAGACTTTTCCACCAAGATCACTGCGACACCTGATGATTGGTTTTCGATAGTTCTAATATATTTGATGTTGACATTTGCATCAACAAGAGCCTGTTTAAGCTCTCTGCCAAATGCATCGGCGCCAATATTTCCCACCATTCGGATATCCGAACCACCTTTCAGAGTCAACCTCGCACAGGCAAGGGCCTCGTTCAAGCCCTTCCCGCCAAGATGGTTTTCAAAAGAATTTGCCTGGATTGTCTCACCGCCATCTGGAACTTTATCAGTAAATGTTACCAAGTCGTAGTTAAGTGAACCAATAACAGTTATCATGTTGTCGTAGGGGTGTGATAGAAAGGACAAATTTCTCCTACTTTCTATTTTGGGTCTGATCGCCAAATGCGGGGTGTGCATATTTGAAGAAAAGACGTTACATGTTGAATAGATCATACTCAATTCTAATTCAAACTACCATGATTATATCTTTAGACATGTATATACTGAGGATACATTAACGGTTTTGTTGTTGTCTTTTCAATCTCATTTTCTCAGCAAAAGTCAATGGCCTGGATGGCTCTCCAGAAGACGGGGCAGCTGGTCTAGATGGAGCTGGAGAACTTCTCGCCACACCAGCTCCTCTCTGCTGCATTTCAGCTTGCATTTGAGCTCTCTTTCTTGCGAGTTCTGCGTCTTTTTCTTGCTGCTGTCTCAATTCCTCTTTGAATCTGGCTAATTCTTCTTCCTTGGCTTTCGCGCGCGCTTCTTCCTCAGCAGCAATTCTTTCCCTTTCGAGCTGAGCTCTCAACTCCTCGACGCGCTGGCGCTTGACTTGCTCTATACGAGCAGCCTTCGCTTTCTCTAATTCGTCCCTAGCACGAGCTTTCAACTGAGCAACTCTAGTGGCATTCTGTACATCGATGACTTCCTTGTACGATTGGTAATCAGGAAGAACTCTGGACAAACGTTCCTTCAAAGAAATGGCATTCTTGAATTCCTTCTTGGCCTTTTCAATCTTGGTTTGTTTTAAGGTCTCATAAGTTTGTGCGTCCCTCTCCTTTTGAGCTTCAGCATCTTTCTCCAAAAGTTTCAATTCATACTTTCTCTGAGCTCTCTCCATGTGGTCAGCTTTCTTGAACACAACCTTCATCCTTGCTTCCAAAGCCTTTCTGTCTTTGTGCAATTGTTCAACTTGCATTTCCTTCAATTTTTCAATATCCACGCTGTCTAAGTTGTTCAAGTCAATCTTAATAATTCCCTTAGCATTGATTTCCTCGACAATCTTACGCTTGTCTTGATCCTTGACGGCCTTCTTTTCTCTCTCCAATCTCTCAAGGTCCTTTCTCTCTTGCTCCTTCACTAATCTTTCTGCTTCAGCTCTCTGTTCCGCAGCCCATCTCTCCTGCTTCTCTTTAGCCGCTTGTTCTTCTTGCTCACGCCTAAGCTTCTCCGCAATCTTTTTACGCTCCTCCAAGATTCTAACACGGTCGACGAGTTCTTTTTGTTCGTTCACGAATCCCTCGAAAGCATTGTGGAAAGCAGAATCACGTTTTTGCTTTTGACGGGCTTCTGCTTGTGTATCAATTACCTTGTATGAAGCAGACAATGTAGAGGCCAATTTAGACAATTGCGTTCTCACAATTTCGGCTGGAGAAGCTTGTAACTTGGAAGATAAGGAGTCGATAAAAGAATCCTCAAATGGATTGGACTTAAAAGTTACAACCAGAGTTTCATGATCGATGGTCATCGACAAATGACCCTTTTTAACAGCGCCAACAATCAAATCTTCAACTTCCAAAGGAGATAAAGTAAACTCTGTAGCGCCGATCTGGCCCAAAGAAACCAAGAAGTCTAATTTGACAGCCTCATAAATCTGTGAGACTTGTTGGAAAGATCTGATCAAAACCACATCAGTCAATGTGGGGATATACTTGCTAAATGCCGTGTCATCCTTGATTTCGTCAAAAACCTTGGCAACCTTCTCCTTGGCTGTCAAAGGATGGAACTCAACATCGCTCAAAGTCTCAAACAAATCCTTTACAGCAGGGTGCACAAAGTTCAAAATAGACTTTGTGTTAATGGATGCTATCAAACTTTCTCTAGTTGGCACTTGGTTCAAGTTCAACAAAGCGGTCAACTTGGTGTTCTTGGCTTTTTGATCGTCCACTACAGTCTCGTTGATATTCAAGGACTTCGTAGGAACAGCCAAAGTAGATAATACAAGAACAGATGCATAGTGTGTCAACTCTTCATCTGTGGCGTTAGGCGATTGGGAGAACAAAGTGAAGAATTTGTTCCATGCAGCAGCGTGAAATAAGGTGTTTTCCGAAACAGCAAAGATCCTAGCCAAATTCTCATAGTAGTTGGCCATCATAACGGGCTTAGGTGCTTTCTTTGACGCGGTGATCAAAGTGTGTACGTCGTCCACAGACCGGAAGGCCTCCTGCCACAACTCCAACTTGACAGAAATGTTCAACTGCGTGAACCGCTGCTCTAAGTAACGCTGAACAGTGTCAGAGTCAGACAAATCAATAGCATTGAGAGCAGGACCAGTAGGCTTCGCAGCATTCGGTGTGGTGACCGATTGCATGTGAACTCTCAAGAGCTCACACAATCTTCTGAACTCGGCCTTCCTATTGAACTTCACGCAAAACTGAAACGCCTGATTGACAATAGCAGAGTACGTGACCTCTAACTTGGAGTTATTTCTCAAGATATCCAACACGGCTCTCAAGGCCTCCCACAAGAACCTCAACCAAGGTGTCACTAACTCCCTCTCAGTTCTGTCGGTAGAGTCGGTGTTCGACACAGTAGAAAGCAATATGCTTTCTGGGGTCTGAGCTGCCTCAAAATCTTCCTCCTCATCCTGGTCGATCTTAGTGTCGGCCTTGGACTGTGCCTCGTCCAACTTTTTTTCCGCCAACAGAATGAACTTGCGCACGATAACCTGAACAGACTCCAACCCGTTCTCGGAAGCCTGCACATTTTTCTTATATTGGTGCAAAGCATCCTTGGCGACTTTTCCCTTTCTCAAGTCAACTGCCAACTCAATAAGCAACAAACCGATGGGTTCCAAGTCAACAACAGGCAAATGGCGGGTTCTTCTCGAAGTGATGAGATCGTACAATGTCTCAAGTGCCGCTTCCTTTTCATCCACTCCGATGAGGTCTTCTGCACGCTTCAAAACGTTTTCCGGGCGGAACGCCTGGTTTCTGTGTGGTGGTGGTGGCATGTTTGTAGCTGATGAACGGTATGTGTTTAAACTCTTTGAAGAAATCCAGATGGTAAAATTTTCTTGCCAGCCTATGTACACGCCCGGCAACCGGCACTGAGAACCCGCGCCGCGTCGAAACCCTATTCAGCTCTTCGAGCGTCGTAAAAATAAGATTAGATAAAATCGATATTTTTATGGTTGTGTTCTATAGGCTAGTTATATCACATCATCCAAAACCATGGGCTTTATTTATTTATTTGATTGTTTTTTGTAACTGTTGTCGAATACATTATTTTTTTGGCAGAATCACGAAAAGAAAGAAGTCTTCCTCTCTTTTCCATTTTATACTAAATTTTTTTACACTAAAGTCCTTTATTTTCGTAAACAAAACATGTACCAAAAAATGCAAATTCTCGAAATTATGCAAAATTTAAATGCTAGAAATTGTGATAATACAAGCAAAATGTTGTTTTACGAATGCATCTGTCATTAGGGACTCAAATTGATACATTATTTGTATATTTACTAATTCTGACTTTGGGTGAACGCAGTCGCACAAGTAGATCCATAATACATATGCTAGCTAAAAAGGGGGAAACTTTTCCTCCATTTCAGGAACAGATTTTTTCAAGCCATCCTTACTCAAGAGAAGAATACTCAATCTTGGATCTATTCCATATTCTGTGAAAACTCTACGAGAGTCCGTTTCTTGATGCTTCTCAGTATATTCATAGTGCCCGAAATACTTGGCATTTTGCTCCAACACCATATCTTCGTAATGAAAATAGTCGAACTCTTCGACTGTCTCGTTTGCGGCCGAAGTTTTTTTCTTTTTCGATTTTTTCTCCTCCTCAGTGGTGATGTTTGCGTGGACCATTTTGTAAATCTTTGAAATCACGAGGAAGTAGTCAAACTCGTACGTCTCATGTGCATCTTCGGCCTTTTCCATCTCGTCAAACAACATCTTGTACATTGGGGGTACCACTTCCACTGGCATGTTGATCATTCTTTCGCTGATTACCAAGCCGACCTTTAATTGCTTTCCCAGATCCTTTGTGCTTTTGCTAGGATTCAAAAGCTTATTTAATACCATATTAAACTCGGTGTTCGCCTTGGTCTTATCAAGAATGTAGTCTGTCACAGCCTTGACACTGGGTTTGGTGGCGTGGGTTGTAACATTTATGACACTGAGCAAAGCAAATGGGTCTCCTTCCTGTCCATCAGTTTTGATGGTAGTTCCCACCGCATTCTTGGTTAAAATCAAATCCGTTAAGCCAGAGATATCAAATTGAAGAGCATCATCACCGAAAAGCTGACGGAGAAATGTTTTGGTGGCATGAAAGTCGACCTCGGGGTTCAAATCAAAGTAGTCAAAGTCAACGTTGATCACCTCCTCCATTTCTTCCTCAGTGGGGCCGACTTCCACATCAGATTCGTCTGTGGAGCTGACATCAATGTCCGAATCTTCATCGACTTTTCTTTTACTCATTCTTGGCGAAATTTGAATGTTTCTGTGGTTGAATTAACTGTTGTCTTGCAGCCGAACGTTCAGTTTTCTCTTTATCTCGAGGCCATCGCGTGCGCATCATGGCAATATGTGACTGAGCATCGGAAGGACAAGCACTGCGTAACTCGATTTGTGAAGCATTGCCCATGAATCTCGAGGGTTATGCATCAGAACTGGAAAGTTCAAGTGAGGCAGATGATTTAAAAAATACAAATACATTAAAAATCGATAATGAAGCGCAACTGCAAACGGCTTTTGTTACTACGACGATCATACAGAACTCCTTCGGTGGAGCTTTTCGGAAAGCCATAGCAGTTCCAAAACTCCACACAAAACGATGTGTCGAGACAAAAAAATCCAGAAGCAAGAGACAGAAGTCTGATCCAGAGCAACTTGACTTTGAGGGCCCATGGGGCGGGTCCAGTAGTTCCAGTGAAAGTTATATGAATCATCCAGATCTGGGTGACGAGGAGCTGGCGATTGAGCAATTGCAAGAAGTTGGTGAAGACGAAAAAAAGAAAAGAGAAAGAGCAATAGAATCAGAAACACAAACAGCGATGGAAACAGAAGTAACTTTGACTACGGAAGCTTACACAGACTCAGGTTACATGGTTCCAAGGAATATAGGGTTGAAACAAACAAAGATTGGTCCTCCTAGAAAGTTGAGCTTCACATTGGCTGGCCACGCAAAAGGCGTTACTCGTCTTAGGTTCTTTCCTAAGCTGGGTCATCTTCTACTATCCTGTGGTTATGATGGAAATATTTTTTTATGGAGTCTAGACAGTGGAACCGCCCACAGAGTCAGAGGTTACTTCGGACATAGTCTTGCGGTGAAAGACGTGGTTTTCAACGCCGAAGGTGATCAGTTCTTAAGTTGCTCATATGACAATACGATTGTACTTTGGGATACAGCAACCGGTACAGTACTTAAGCGTTTGAGATTTTCAGCCACGCCCAATTGTGCAATCTTTAGTTCTAAAAACGTACGCGAGATTGTTGTAGGGTTGGCGAATCGAAAAATCGAACATTTCAACCTCGCTTCAACGAATCAGCCTGTTCAAACATATAATCATCATTTGGGGGCTATTATATCGTTGACCGCAGTATCTGATGACGTCTTTATGTCAACATCTGATGATCGTACTGTGAGACTTTGGAAATGGCATATTAATATTCCAATCAAAATCATCGCCGACCCAACTCAACATTCTATTCCATGCGCCGCAATTCACCCCACAGAAAACCTTATAGCACTCCAATCAATGGATGATTCAATTTATGTCATACACGGAGATGGAAAGTATCGGTTTGTCAAGAAGAAATTATTTCGAGGCCACAAGGTTGCTGGATATGGGATAGAAATTGCGTTCACAAATAATGGGGAATATATTATGAGTGGTGATGTTAAAGGTCTTATCAATGTATGGTCTTGGACTAAGCGAGACATTGTAGGAAAAGTCAAGCTTAGCGAAGGTGCGATTACTTGCTTAGCAGCACATCCTACAGAGCTGAATTTAATTGCTGCTGGGGGACGAAATGGTAAAATTTACTTATGTAATTGAGATTATACGGAACAATATTACTAACCGCCTGTGTGAGAGATTGTTAATCGAATTGAATGTAAATGTTAATAAGTTAAGATATGATACATTTTTCTTTCTTGTACTCAGCATGTCTCTTTCTTATATGCGCCTTTGCCAAGGAAGGTGGTTTGTCTTTTTCGTGTGTAAAAATACGATGAGAATGATTTTTTTGCCTTTTACCCTTTTCGTCTTTCGAGGAGTGTTCCTTTGATTTTGCTTTTTGGGCTTTGGATGTATGTTCCTTGCTTCTTTCCTTTTGTTCGTTGTCTTTGGGTTCT
Organism: Metschnikowia krissii; assembly: GCA_030561945.1. Taxonomy (NCBI): domain Eukaryota; kingdom Fungi; phylum Ascomycota; class Pichiomycetes; order Serinales; family Metschnikowiaceae; genus Metschnikowia; species Metschnikowia krissii. Next base: position 30,178 of record JAKTYP010000065.1, on the reverse strand, counting down.
TGAACTTTTTCCGGAATCTTTTCTTGGATTTTGTGCTCTTTGGTTGTTTCTTGTTTTCCTTTGTCTGCTTGGGAAGAGTCGGGGTCAGGATTTTCTAGGAGTTTCAGTTTCTTCTTTGAGTCAACATCCTCAACTGTTATAGAGATATGTTCATCAGTATTTGATTGAGATACGACCATATCTGTTTTGAGTTCAGTGGTTATTGGAAGGTCTCTATTGAGTGAGAGTCCACTGATTTTAGACGTGTCACTCCACTGACTATTGCGCCTGTACTGTGGAGTAACACATATGCTTATGTTTCGACTTCCAGTTTTTGAAAGTGATGCGGATTCTTTGTAATAATTTTTATCTTTATCTGTCACATACCATAAGTATCTTTTGCGAATATCGACAAAGTTCGGGTCGGTGGGAAGAAAGTTGGGGATAGGGATGCTTTTACTTGAGAAGTCTAAAGAAAGATCAATTGAATTTGAAATCGAGAGTTTTTGCATGTCTGACACCTTATCATTCATGGTGAGCTCCGAGAGGTGTATAGGCTGAGAGGGTATTCCCTCAGATCCAGAGATGATAGGTGTAATAGTATCCTCGGTCCAATACTTTGTTTTTGAACCTTTTGGCGCAATAACAGGACTAAGATTCATGCTGCAGGTGGAAACCAGACCCGGACTTTTAACAGATGTACAGCTAGGCACCAAGCGATAAAAGAGTAAATATGGCCATTCGCATTCGAAGATATCTTTGAATGATTTAGTGACCACTTTGGTCAGACTCATATCATCGTACAAATACCATGATGCTTCGAGAGACTGTTCAAGAGTTTCATCTCCAACATGAGAGTTTTTGCGCACAGCGGAGACGAAATGACCAGACTCTACGCGGGTACCTCTATGGCACACCACACTCTCTAAGATCAACTTGAAGCACGAGCTTTTGCTGGTCAGATCACTTGCATCGTCGGCCACAAACAGCGGTAAATCAATAAATGGTGGAATCACAATTTTTCTTTTCATTCTATTTGTGGATTTGTCGCTGGTTGAGAATGAGTATCGTTTCAAGCATATCGGCAAGACCGGCCGTCGGTTTGCGAACTCGTGGCTGTTTCTGACAATGCTTTCATTGCTGTTATCAAGCTCGTTATCATCTGCATAGAAAGGCATGAGACGTAAAAGCATCCACGCGGGAAGCATCACTTCGCGCGGTTTGGACTCGAGACTGGATATGGACCATAAAGAAAGTGTTGACGAGCGAGTACGGACTTGAACCTTATTTGGAATGGATGATATGGCTGAACTACTGTATGCATTGGACACATTAGAAGCTCTTGACAGTAGCTCCACCAAGGGCCCTGAATCTGATCTTGAAACCACTTCCATGATAGAGGGTGTTCCTGGAACGCTTGGTTTTTGATGAAGCTTCTGCAGTTCAAGAGTAGCTCTTCGTTGCAACTCCCGTTTGACTGAGATCGAGTTGTTAAAGTAATGTTCGAGGCACTCTTCCAATAAGATGGGATCCTCAGACTTATTATTCTCCTCAGGAATCGATACGAACAAAATGCGTTCTTTCGAATATTTGGTGTCGTCTTCATCCTGTTTTCCAGAGTGCTGGATTTCTACACGGAAAGTTAAAAGAGGCATGGCTAATGTTTCGGTGAGAAATTCGAAGAGAGGTGTGCAGTCTTGTTGGCGTTGGCTAAGTGCATCCGTAAATCCTAGTTTACTTAGACACTCACACATCTTCTGCGTTATATCGGTAGTAATCAAGTTTCCCAGACGCATGAGATTCACGTAGACACGAAGAAGGCCCAGGAGCTGGGTAACCAAGGAGTTGGGGTGCTGGTTCAGTAAAAATAGAATGGGCTCGAAGCTCTCAAGATTAGCGAACATAGAAAAGAGTAACGAGTCCATATAGCACATCACGTGGTTCCAATTTTCAGCACCCTGGAGCTCGATCTGGGAGCCCACACGGTCAAAGCCATCGTTGGTGATAAAAAAGCCTAGTTCGCTGAGCTGAAAGTACCGCAAGAGGTGAAACGCCTTACTGACATCTCCCTGCAGAAATGGAGATTTGAGACAAGCGATTATCAGGTTGGTTGATGGCTGTGGCTCATCGGAGGTGAAGAATGATTTGACCTGCAACACTGCAGCAGAATGAGGATGGTATTTTGAGAGGTTTGGTGCCTTGATATTTCTGTACCCGGCCCTCAGGTCCTTTCCAAGAGATTCGATGTAGGAGCTCCAGAAAATTTCCGGAAATGCACAAAATGGCTGCTGGCCACCATCTGATTTTGACGTCCATCGAGAAAGGCGTTTGCGTAGCATGTGTAAATTGTTTTTTGTAGTTCCTATTTTTTGTTGAGAACGGAATTATCACTGGTATATTATGATGAGCGCAGGTTCGAAAATATGTGTGATATTCGCGATCCTTTTTGGTGAAGATAATCTGATAGGCTCGGAATGCATGTTCCATTTATGAGATGAACGAAAATAAGTTTGAGATAACTTTAACCTGTAAACCAGCAAAGTGAATCAATGAATTACATGAAGTTTTTATTAATTTCGTCGTCAGAGATAAAAAGGAAGAGCCTCCATGCGGGCCATGAACGTGGAACATCTCGTATCGGGTTAGCGTTTTCGTACTTGAACGAGTTCCTAATAAGGCAAATTAGTTTTGGTGTTTCACTCTCCAGGAACATAAATAACAATTCCCAAATTCAGCCTATACTGTATACTAAAAAAATACATCTGCAAGAGAGATTACAGAATATTTATTGCATATGTAGATACTGCTTTTTAAGAAAGGGATCATTACTGCACGAATGATTATTAGTGTTTCCGGCCTCTTCCCAATTAGTCCGAGATTGTTGAGGTATCCACAACTTTTTATACAGAAATATGTATCAGGAAATCTTGGAAAAGGAAATACAAGAAAGAAATGGGTGTCTACACATGGTGTAAGTGATTTCAAATGTTATACAGTTAATTTATGTGTATTCAACGAGAAATAAAGGACATAAAAATTTGCATAGGGAAACCACTGAATTTTTTCAAACGCAACTGAATAATCCTCAGGATTGCAGAAAAAAAGATCGAGCAAACACATCTCCTCACATCGCTATGTTCAACTCTTTAATTTTATCGAGAATATTATCCATTTTTTCCTCGAGGGCCCCATTGACATAGTCCAGTCGAGCCTGAGCATCAACTTTCTGTTCAACCTGGTTTATCTTTTCGAAATTCTCGTTGAAAAAACGTAGTTGGATCTTTACGAACGCCTCGAACAGCGGGTTCAAATATGGAATTCTCATATCCACAAGCGTTGGAAGCTCTGCCTTGAGTTGGTTATTGTAATATGCGTACGATAGATGAGCCTGTTCGATCTCCTGATTCAAATCACTAAGCTTTAGTTCATGCGAGGGATCGTCTGCGGAGGAAACCTCTAACTTTTTGAGCTTAGATTTTAAAGAGTCGTATGCTTCCTTCTTTTTAGTACGCTTTTTTATTGCTTCATTGACATTGACGTAATATGAGTTGAAGCGCTCAACAGGATTGAGCACTGTTTTTAAAAATGGTTCTTCAAGCTCATTGGCGCACGTTTCAGAGATGTCTTTCATTGCAAGGTAGTACATATGTGCGAGGGTGGTCTCGTCCGTTCCATAAAATCCAGATATCACCAGGGTCATTGACTCCTGGGCACTAGTGAGGTTTCGCAACGACTCGATATAATGGCGGAGTTCCCTTTCAAGCTGTGTGGTGACTTCTTCCATGGCATTGTATCGTTTCTCTTCGAAGTCATATGCGAGGTCTGAGGTGTCTCCCGATTGGATCTTGAGCACCAGAGCACCTGCTCTGCTAATGGCGTCTTTCAAAACGTGCCACGACATTGGGTTTGATGTGTTTCCAGCAAGATACTTCGTTTTTTGTTTTTTATAGTCGGAGTGGGTTGATTTATTGAGTGAATGAATAATTTATTTAACCTAGACAAGAATCCGGGAGTTTGTGGTTCTGATAGAGGTGTGTGTTTGTATTAAGTACTTATCTAAAGGAAGCTTGTGCCAGATTGTGCAGTGTACATGGGAGACTTACCGGAGCATCCGCGAAACCCGAGCAATACACTTTGGAGACGCACTCTGCGACCGCGGGGGCTCGTCAGTCTTGACTTCCGTGCGCCTAAACCTCGGGACTCGTATCTGCAGGTGAGTGCATTATCTGAGTGACGAACTTGCCCGAGTATCTTGTGATACACGCCACGGTGAGGACATCGTTTCGAATTGAGGTAGTCATCAAGTGATTGAGTATCACGTGATTGGGGATCGACCGGTGGTAAGCTTGCTGGTTGGACGCGTAGTAGGAACTGTCGGCGCGGCGCAATGCGGGTCGCTTTCCGAAAGTTGGATCGCTGCCCATTTGCGGAATGGTGAGTGGCTGCGCGGGTGGGGGCGGCTGATAGTTCCCCGACATTTTGTTAAGCAACACGTTGTTCAAATGTGCCGGGAGGTGCGGCGGCTCAGGGAGTTCGTAGTCGGGCGACTTATTCTTGAAGTAGTTGTAGTCCATTAGCATCTCTGGAATTTCAGACGAATATGTGACGGTCTCCTTGCCGTGTTCTGGGTGGTCAAGGAGCGACAGATACGAGGGCTCGTGGGACGGCACCTGCAAGGATTCCTCTGAGGACATGTAGGGGTAGTCGTGGTGCAGCTGCAGCTGAGGTTGCGGCTGTGAATGTTCCACGTGCTCGTGCAGAGTTTCCTTTTCTTTCATCGACATTTTGATGAGAAAGCTATTGGACTTTTTCTGTATCTGTGTGGCGTTGTGCTCGCCTGCGGTTTGAACGATGTTGACTTCGTCCGTGGAGCGGACCTTGGCGTGGTTGCCGGCATTGTTGAAGAGGTGTTGCGGGTCCAAAACTTCAAACCAGTTGAAGAAGATACCCTCCTGATCGGTGGCTGTGGGCAACCACTCCAGCACGCGGTACTCGTTGTTCACCACATATAGCAATTTGTGCACACCGAGAGGCAACTTGATCGTAGTCTGGTACTCGTTTGGATTGGTCAGAGACTGTTTGAGCTTGATCACATCGCGCCACTTCGAGAAAGATCCTATAATGGACACCTTGGTGATGGTCTCGCGTGACTGGTTGACCCACTTGAACCGGACGGGCACCAAGTCACCCAGGGTCTCCTTGGGTCTGCTGAAGGAGGAGTTGCTGGCGTGTCCCTTAGCCGTGGAATAGACTGCAGGACTGGCCTGCTGGCGAGCTGATGCGGGCAGCGAGAGCTGGGTAAAATCGACCTTGGAAATGTCCTCGTTGTCCAAGGACGAGATGCTGCCCGCAGCATCGTTGTCGATGTCGTTGTCACCGTTGTTGTCGTCAACATGCATCGCGTTGTCGTCGTCGGATCCCGCTACGGGCAAGATGTTACGCAGGAGCTCCTCGTTTTCCAAAATCTGGTGGCTCAACTCATTGTACTCGTCCTCAATGAGGTCGTTGGAGAACTGATTGCGCAGCGTCTCGCTGCACGCGCCATGTGTGTGGGCCAGCACCGGTGTTTCCGGAGACGCGCTGCTGTCGTTCACCTGCTCCTGTTTTTGGCGCTTGACTTCGTGCAAAATCATGTCGCTGAACTCCTCCTCCAAGTTGTGGTGGTTGCTCTGCGACTGGTGTGACTTGCGGAACGGCGCCGGGTGCCGGTGCATGGCGGCAGACTTTCTGGGGGAGGATGCGCTATTGCCCATGGTGTGCGATGTGTGTTTTTACGGGTGGGAAAAGTCGGGGGTGTTGGCGGCTATTCGGCTTTGCAATTGCTGAGGGAAGCGTTCTGTCGGTTTTGGCTAGTGGGCAATGTTGGTTGGTTTGGTACGGCACAGAGACTGGCGTGGATGCAAGGGCTCTTGCTAGACTGGTAATGAGCACGGAAGTGGGGAAGGATAAAGTTGGCCCGAGCCCACAGAAGGTGGCTTTTTTTTTGACTAACGCCATATCAGCAGTATTGACTTCGCTTTATTTTTTTCTTTGTTCAGACGATTGGGGGTTTGGACGTCTGGGCACCGAAATTAGGCTACGTAATTGTAGGGGAGGGGGATTGCTTCGCTCTGCCTTGGCCGGCCTATTGCTTATTTGGCTCCAGGTATATAGAGCACGCCCTCAAATGGTGCCCGGTCTCCTGGCGCAGAAGCGCAGCGAGATGCTAGTATGGATTGATCTATATATCTATCGATCTATCTATTTGTTTATATATATATATATATATACATAGACATGGATATTTAGTAAGTCAAAAATGTAGAAAGAGTAGATATAGACTAAGCAGATATAGTAATATGGATATAGCTATAGATGTACGCGTTTCTTCTCAAAAGATTTTTATTGGTCGACGGGTCTGTGAAGCGCGAGGTGGGCCATGGAGGAAGGAAAACGGTTCCTCATGGGCCAGGATGTTTCCCATATAACTATGCTTCTTGCCCTTTTTTTTGGGATATTGTTTTTTCCTGTTTGTTCCCACCAGCTAGCCAAAATATGCATATGCATATGCATATAATTATATATATATTTAATAGAGGATGTAAAATGAAAAAAAAAAAACACAAACGTTCTCAATAGTTAAGTATAGGGGTATACTCGGATATCATTTTTGGTTGTGGCCAGGGTTTTCGGAGAGGATAGTGGGGGAGCGCTTAAGAGACGAGGCGCGCGCCACGTGCCGGACTTGAGACTGTGGCGCCTCACCTCCGCGCGGCGTCGTATTGGCGCGCACACGCTCCTACAACATCTTCGCGCACCTCGTACAACATGTGCCAGACTCAAGGTAAACACTGAGGGGGGAGGGAAATATGGACACGCGACCCCGAGAAGAACGCGACTTTACCGAATTCTACCAGGGTCTCGATGAGATGGATCAGCTCGACACATTTGTGGTCCCGTCGTTGGGCATTGGGGCTCTGCATGTGGTGAACAGAACCAGCACCAAGTCTCGGGGCAACCTGGCTCAGCTGTGCACGTTAAACACGGTCTTGAACGAGCTTAGCTCCAGTATGAAAGATGTACGACGCGGAGTCCATCCAGGGAAGATCAGCAAAACCCTCATGGCCTACGGATACAGAGCAGGCGCCCGGCCAAGGACAACCAACAGTGCTTGTTATACACGGTTCCTGCCAGCCGTCCCATCACGGCTTCTACTGGTTTACGACATGGACGAGCAGGACACTCTCTACTTGGACTGGCTTAATCTGCAACACAGCGCCACCAAACTCAGCCCCGAGATCTTCGAGATTGCCATGAGTGTCTTAGAGTCCGAGTGGCACAAGCTCGAGATGCGCATGATCGCGCTGGTAGGACCAGGGCACGACAGTAGAGACGACCTCAAAATGGATGCCAACTTCGACAAATACGGCAGCGACGATGGCACCGGCGGCGTTGACTCACTCTCGGATCAGAGATGCGCTGTGTGCAATGACCTGGAATGCGATAACACAAACTCCATCGTGTACTGCGACGGGTGTAACATCGCCGTGCACCAGGAATGTTACGGCGTGGCGTTTATTCCCGAAGGCCTGTGGTTCTGTCGACGGTGCATGGTTAATCGTGGGTCTTCGGTCTCATGCACATTCTGTCCAAGCAAGACTGGCGCCTTCAAACAACTAGATAATGGCATGTGGAGCCACGTGGTGTGCGCCTTGTGGATCCGCGAGGTTTACTTCGCCAACCCAGTATACCTAGAACCGATCGAGGGCGTCGCATCTATTCCACGAAACCGATGGACATTAGTTTGCTACATCTGCAAACAGAAAACCGGCGCATGTATCCAGTGTGTTAACAGAAAATGCACCCAGGCGTACCACGTGACATGTGCCAAAAGAGCTGGTCTTTATATGGTCATGGAAAAGGGTGTGCTGGGTGCAATTGCATCCAACGATACTCTCAAGTCGTTCTGCGACAGGCACTCGCCTAGCCATGTCGACAAGGAGATTGCCCTCGCGGGGATTCTCAAAACAAGACAGTTCTACAAAGATGCTCACTCATTGAGCCGAAGAAATGATAGATTGGCTTCTGAGCGGAAGCTAGCTAATAGAGTCAACCGCTTTAAATGGAAGACGGAGAACGGCACGCCTATTGCTCCACAAGTATTTGTGGATGTACTTGTTGACACAATGAAGTCTTTGAAAGTTGGTAAGGACGGTACCGATAGAGTGTTACGCGGCTTGCTACCTGACACGTTTAAAAATGGAAATAAAGAAAATGAGATTACTGCCGTGAGTGCAGCCTTGTGCAGATACTGGTGTTTAAAGAGAGAAGCTAAAAAGGGGGCACCTTTAGTGAGAATTCGCACCTCGGAACAGGACATTACCACAACTGAGCCCGCACACCTTGTAGGTCCAACAATTTTTGAAAACGCCGATCATGATCAGATGGGGGACAAGGAAGAAGAAAAACAAATTCTGGAAAAAATAGACTTTGGATACAGCCTTGAACAAGACTTACAGAAATTAATACGCCTAAACTCCATGGTTGTGGAAAGACAAAAGTTAATTTCTTCAAGGGATGACGAGTTGTTCAGGATGACCGATACTGCATATTTCCCATTCCAGACAATGGCGCTACATATGCTTCTGAAAATGTGCCATCTCCTTCAAATACATCAAGAATTTAAGAAGGACACCAAAATACGCGAACGTCATTTTCTTGAGCAAGTAACGTTTAAAATTACCAAGGGCATGATTTGGTCTGTACCTGAAATTGACAAGGAAATTAAGCAATATTTTGAGGAGTGGAGATATGCTTACACGCCGGCAAGCATTGCCAAGGCCCTGCGTTACTGGGAGGAAATAGCATTGCAGGAATTGGCGAGCGTTGAAACTGGTGTCTCTGATCCAATTCCGTTTTCGGATATAGACGGCATGGAATTTTCACTCAAGGAATACGACCCCAAGCGCATACTCGAGGATGAAAACTTAAGTGAAGTTGAAGAAGATCCCTTCATGAAAATTTCCAATCGTGAGATCTTTAGGAAATTAGTGTCTAAATAAACATCTTGAGTTGAATATCTTTGATACTTTTTGAATAGCAACATACATTAGAGACGAAATACCCGCACACATTACCGGGCACCTAACGCGTCTGTATGCGTAAGGCTTAACCTGTTTCAATTTGCGAAAAAAATAATATTTCGGGATGCACAAAAATTCGGCTACAAGGGCTTCTCCACTTAAGTCATACCACTTTCGGTTGGGAATTCCACGGCTTGGGATAGCACTTATATGTTTATGCACTTACTAAGCATCACTGACTTTACCGACATGTACATATATTGCTAATTATGAGCCCTGCGTCCTATACGCGGCATCAGATTGCTATGCAAAGTCTCGGATAGAATCTATGTCATATTGTGCCGGGTTGAAAAGACGTGCATGCGCGCCTTTCTGTTGATTTTTCCGTATACATACTGCATGTGCATGAATATTGCATCACGGATAGTATCCCTAAGCTTAATTGGACAACCGTCATAATTCCGAAAAGCTAAGCAACGGAAAAGTCGCAGCTAAGAAATAAATATAACGGAGATAAGCTGTCATGTCTCATTTCAGTAGCACATCTCCGGATGCTCATATCTTCTTAAAGTGTTCATGCTAGGTGTGCACACCCGAGCAGTAAGTCACAGCCTACAAAGTACGATAAAAAACTGAATAACTGTGGCTGTGTTTTTTGAAACAATGGTCAAAAAAGAATCGAAAAGTTTATCACGATACATACGCACATGTTGATTCTCTTGCTGTGATCTTCATTGCTGCTCTCTCCGGAATGTCTTGGTTCTGCTCAAAATTCCAGTTTGAAGTTGTCTAGTTTTGTATACGCGCCCCCCTCGCCTCCGCCTGGCGGCTTGTTTTTTTATTTGCTCATCCCTTTTTGACGGTCTCGTGTGCATGTCGCGAGTATCATACATGCCGCACAATGACTATATACCGAACTTGCGCAGGTACCGTTGAGGTATTATCCAGGATTATCCTACTGGTGCCCCTCTCTTCGGGCAGTTCATGCGTCTCGGAGCTTACTCCATGAGAGGACGCATGCTCATGATTCTCCCGATGACATGGTAATCAGCTGACATGCAGTGACCGGACAGAATACATTAAAGCTATGCATCCCCGTGGTCTTACTTATTTTTCAACGCCTCCATCAGAGATCCTTTCATACATCAAACAAGTCCATTTTCCTCGAAAGTTTCCATAAATTTCTGAAATCTTGACCGCGAAAACAGATTTTAACATTAACATTTATTCTTTACTGACGTGCTCCTCTCACCTTCTCTGCGCTGAGCCCTCTCAATAACCTTTTCGACGAAAAGGACCCCTTTCTCCTGCCGATTGCGAGATACACACCTGCATATATATTACCTCTGCTGCTGGCCCCACTTTGTAGAAGGTCTCGATCGTCTAATTCGATTGGCTCGTTTCATCCAAATCGTGTCAGTTGACGACGTACTTTCATTTCCGTTACTGTTGCATTCGGTTTTTAACAAAATTCTTGATTGCTACATAAACAAACTTTACCCCTCGCATGCTTGAGAAGTACATTTCCCCATTTTTAACATATATACCCGAAACATTGCTTGCCTACTTCACAACCAAATATCAGTTGCTATTTTGTGGGGAATACAATAAGTTTATTTGGCTCAGAACCCACTTGATAATAATCCATTCTTGAACACCAATACCCAATTGAGGCGGATCTCCTTGTCTGTCATTCTCAATGAAAGACTACAATGCTAAGCCTAGTCGCGCAAGAAGCCATCCTATGATTGTTGATGTGGCTGTTGACCCGCAAGGAAAAACCTTATACCGCGTACATGAAAATCTGGTTCAAGAACATACCCCTCTTTCGTCTAATGTGAGCGAGTCGTCTCGTTTCTTGTTGGATTCGTTAGATAATTTGCATAGTCCTGCTGGTTCGGTTTCAAGTACTAATCTGCCTTGTACAGATGATCACCAAAAACATACAGAGACGTACACGACGCATGGTTTATTAGACCTGAATTCCAGAATATCGAGTGAGCCCAAATTAAGTAAATTCATCTCAGCGCCACAGGATGATATTTGGTCTAGCGACGTTGAGGCGGCATTTGAGGAGGCTCTTGCCATTGTACCAAAATGTGGTCTCACTAAAATAAAAATAGCCGGAAAATGTTGCGGCCGCAATGAGCTCATTGCTGATTATATTTCGGCAAAAACGGGTAAGTTTCGTTCGCGTAAGCAGGTTTCCAGTCATATTCAGGTTGTCAAGAATATGAAACTGAGAGACAGGCTCATACGACTCATTAACGATGGACCCGAGTTCAACAGCCCCGAAGAAGCTGAAAAAAATATGAAGCGCTTCGAGGATGTGTTTTCTGAAATAAATATCAACAAGTCGCTTGGTATCAATTCCACAAGTAAGACCGAGCTTCTGGGTTCGGGTGGCCTGCTCCGACGCCGTTCAGCTGAACAACTTACTATGCCCCCCAAGCGCAAGAAACTGCCAGTTCTGTTTATATGTGTGAGAAACATCAACTTCACCATTGACGCTGGAGCTGGAGGTGGCACCCCAGTACCTTTGACTAGACAAGAAGAAACACCCATGAAGTTTTTAAGCCTTAAAGAAAATGCCAACATTACATCTAGATTTCCAGGACTTGATGAGTTTTCTAACACAAATGTTTCCATTGTTCACAATATGGTGAAAGTTCTAAACCCACTGTATTTAGTATCCAAGCATACTATTGACACTGGATTGAAAACAAACTTCAGTGTTGACATACCTGATTTATGCGATAATCTTTCTTGTTTCACGACGGTCTATTCTTTTGGCGATGAAGTTTTGAAAGTAAACGAAAAAGACTTCCAAACCGGTACTGACCAGCCCTTTCTTGTGAAATTTTGGAAATGTTTCTTTTTGCAACTATTTGACTTGCCAACTTCTCTCAATACTGCGTTGAGAGGTATCACCATAAAGCAAGTTATTTATGATAATTCGATGCCCATTTCAAGCATCCTACCTAAGAGCAAAATATTAGCAGTATTGATCTGGGAATTTTCCAATGTCTTAGACGCCAGAGAAGCCATATCTTCTTCTTCGAGATTATTTCTCCCACCAACGCTTGGTTATGCGACCATGACATCAAACAATTCTAATTATTCAACAAGACCTCCTCATTTGTCATTCAGCTCGCCCCAACTTTCGCTTGATTCGTCATCTCGTCAGTTTTCGTTTATCCCAACCACCAATTCTCTGTCCCTTAAAGACCTCTCGCGGAATCAAAATTACGAATTACCTCCTGACCTAGCACGTAATCACGATACAACTGCCGTTTCTCAATTTTCGTTTCCGGGAATGCCACTTTCTTCAGAGTGGTACGATCAGTCACACTCTTTCTATCCCACGGCTTCCGGTATTGCAAGTTCCCCTCAAACTTCGGTTATCGATGGAAATTCCATTAGATTTTATGGTCAGGACGAATAAAGGTATTTTGAGAAATCAACCATACTAAGGAACCTGTTAACATTTAATTATATAATTTAATAACTGATGTATTATGTCAAAGTTACTCATCTTTTCAAATGGTACAAAAACCTTTGTTAAAGAGATCTGGATAATTCATGTTCTGATATCTAAATCCACAACTTCTACCTTTCTAGGGGGATTGAATTGCAAAATACCCCAACATTTCCTCAGTACTTCTCATAGCCGACTTCTTCGAGTCTTTCTGCTTTACCCAAAACTTCCTCCTCCATGTTGTTCATATACAGGGACATAGCTTCCAACCACTTGTAGTCACAGGCCCCCAAAATACGAATGGCCAAAAGAGCAGCATTTGTGCTGTTATTAATAGCAACAGTAGCAACCGGAATTCCTCGTGGCATCTGTACAATAGAATGCAAAGAGTCTACACCATCAAGCGTAGACCCTTTCACTGGTACTCCAATGACAGGCAACGGGGTCATAGCAGCTACCATTCCAGGCAAGTGTGCAGCTCCTCCAGCTCCCGCAATGATAGCTTTGATGCCTCTCGAAGCAGCCTCGATGGCAAACTTCGACATGCGGTGAGGGGTACGATGAGCTGAAACAATTGTTAACTCAAATGGGACACCAAATTTTTTCAATATGCCAGCACCAACAGCCATCACTGGCAAGTCTGAGTCTGATCCCATGATAATAGATACCAATGGTTTCTCTTTGGTGTCGTTGTTTGAAGCAGGCAGCTTTGGTGCATCACCCATGATGTACCTGAGTTTTGCCTCTGCCTCTGCCATGGAAGAGCCAATGACATTAATATGTCCCATTTTTCTCTTTGGCTTGCTTTCCTTGCCATACAAATATACTGAAGCATTGGGGGTCTCAAGGGCACGACGACAAATAGATAACTCTGCGTCCTTTGTTGATTTATCACCCAAGACATTCAACATAATGGCGTTCGTATTTGTGGTTGTCAATGTTGAAAAGTTCTTTGGCATAGGTAAACCAGCAACGGCACGGACATGTGCCTCGAATTGCGTGGTAACACAAGCATCGATTGTGTAATGACCTGAATTATGAGGACGAGGTGCAATCTCGTTGATCAAGAGCTCATGGTTGGGCAACAAAAACATTTCGACACCGAAAATACCGCAGCCTGGGAATGACTTGACGGCATTTTGGGCTAAGAGTGAAGCCTTCTTCTGCAAAGTGTCTGAAATTCTGGCAGGAGCATAGACTAAATGACAAATGTTGTCTTGATGAATGGTTTCCACTGTAGGATACGCAAATACCTCGCCCTCAAGTGTTCTTACAACCATAACAGCCAATTCCTTGGTAAAAGGACACCACTTTTCCGCATACAAAGGTCTATTTTGCAAAAACTCCAATGCTTCCGGAATGGATTCCTTATTTTTGACCACGAAGTTACCCCTACCATCATAAGCCAATGTTCTGGCCTTCAACATAAAAGGGAAGCCAATCGTAGTGCCTATCTTTTCTAAGGTCTCCACAGAGTTGAGTTTCACTTCGTGCGACTCCACCACGGCGACATCATGCTCTTGCAAATGGAGTTTTTGCAAATATTTATCTTGAATCAAACGAATGGTTTCTGGAAGAGGGTAGATTGGAACGTTTAAAGAGGATGAGACAGCCTTCAAGGCGTCCACATCTACATGCTCTATCTCAATAGTCAACACATCACACTTTTCAGCAAGTTTAGTGATTGAGTCGAAATCAGTGAACGAACCATCGATGTGCTTATCCAAGGCGTTAATTTGTTTAGCTGGAGATCCTGGTTGGTCCAAGATAACAGTCTTGATATTGAGTCTATGAGCGGCTTCAACCAACATACGGCCAAGCTGGCCACCGCCAAGGACACCAATAGTTTTGGAATCCATATCGAAGTTTTTGTGCTGATATATACGTAAGGTTAAAGAGCAAGCTGAATGTGAGAAAATCTATGTGGTTCATCGCTATCGCGATCGCGAACCGAGTCAGCTTCTGTACGCAGGTGCAATAATCGGTGAGATGAGAATCCATTCATTTAACCACACTCAAGGGGTGTCAATACAGTCGATTCAAGATTCGATATGTCGTTTGAGAATTTTTGCTAAAAAATAACAACTGGCTATTTCTAATTTGTGATTTACTATATTTTGGCAGTAGGACATGTTCCTTAAAACCACTCACTGTGGTGGACCAAAATGGCATCCTTAAAATATCCTTTACTGTACAGAAACCAAGCTCTGGGGTGAATAATCGAGAAGATGGAACTGAACTTAGACGCTGATTATGTTGAAGATTTGCTCGGATTGCCATATTAGATGAAAGCATTCAGCGTCTACATCTTAGAGCGGCCAGACATTCCTTAAGCTGCGACCGGAAAAGATGACCACCGCAATGTAACGCTTAAAACTTGAGTTTTTTGTTTCTGTGTTTCTTGGCCTTTATCTTTTTCTTTGTAGAGATCTTCATGTCGGCAGTGATGCGAGTCTTATTGGCATTGTCATCAGGCACATCGTCAACAGGCATATCCTCGGCGAGCTTCTGCTCGTTTTGTTTCCGCAAGTTCAACTTTGTCTTCTCAGCCAAGCGGGAATTTCTGTCATCGACAAACTTGGCAAATTCCCCTTTCCGTTTCAAACTTTTGGCCCGCAACTTGGGCTTGGATCTCAATGATTTGGCCATCTTTGTTGAGAAACTGCTAGTACTTGGGTTTTTTCCTTCATCTCATCGCGCGCCCCTTGGTCCATATCTGTTTACTGTGCCCCCACATTATGGACAGTCCAATATAGGGACCATCATAAAGCAAGCACCAGAAGTCCCACATATGAAAAAAAAATTGGTTAATGAGGTACGCATCGCACCTTCAAGAATATTTTTAGTTTCAAGTGCAGCATTGAAAAAAAAAGGAGGTTGTAATCAGAGTTGGCCCCTAGGTTCTGAAAAAGTTGAAATCATAAACGGTGTTACTCGGTGCTTCTCAAAACAATTCATAAATGAAAAGAGGAATATATATAAAGTGAACACGGACTAGTTTTAAGTAAACCAGAGACATAATTTATAATCAAGCTTGTCCCTTGCTGCACGCGTAACTTATCTAGATACGTATATGTACTTTGAAGCGGCGCAGCTGCGAAACGCTAACTAATCATTTGGCAACGACGTCATTTGGGGTTCGATGCCCGATAATGTGAACTAGGAAAGATAAAAAAAGACGTCAATAAATTTAATCCTCAGTGATGCCTACTTAATGAAAAGTATAAAAAGAAAAAATGGTCGCAACATCGTGAATATATTGCTAAGTGATGTTTGCTGTTCATTATTTACTATGGTCTGTCATTTGCAATGAAAGAAATGATCACGTGCACTCACAAAGGGCTACACCCCTGAGACATTTCTGTACGGAATTGCACGGTTCAGCACCAGTACACCACGGGCAGTATTGTCGTAATGGGATTTTTAGAGACTTCACCTTGTTACCTGCATGTAGTCATCCTTGCGAGTATGCGCACGTTTCTCATAAGAGATGAAAATTTTCCTCCTTCTCTCTTCTTGTATATCAGAGCAAAATGTATGTATCGATGTCGACTCAAAAGTGCCAGCGCATGTGACCAAAATGTATCGACGCCGACATTACCCATCATGTGAATCATCCTAGCACAGAACTCGTGATGCTCTGGGAGATTTGTCTTGGGCATGCGGAAAGTCAACATTTTTTTTTATCTCCACCACCTTGAGCTCAGTCTCTCCTGGAATGGGTCTTCATGCGCATGCCATCATGATAATGTTATCCCGTAAAATTAAACGCTCAATACTAACATTGTTTCAGGGCTAATCTTAGAACTCAAAAAAGACTCGCCGCCAGCGTCGTTGGTGTCGGTAAGAGAAAAATTTGGTTGGACCCAAATGAGACCACCGAATTGGCCCTGGCCAACTCTCGTGCTGCCATCAGAAAGTTGGTCAAGAACGGTACCATTGTGAAGAAGCAGGACACCACCCACTCTAGATCTAGAGCCAGAGCTTATGCCGAGTCCAAGAGAAACGGTAGACACATGGGTTACGGTAAGAGAAAGGGTACCAAGGACGCTCGTATGCCTTCTCAGGTTGTCTGGATGAGAAGATTGAGAGTCTTGAGAAGATTGTTGGCCAAGTACAGAGACGCTGGCAAGATTGACAAGTCTTTGTACCACAGCTTGTACTTGTCTGCCAAGGGTAACACTTTCAAGCACAAGAGAGCCTTAGTTGAGCACATCATTCAGGCCAAGGCTGAGGCTGCTCGTGAGAAGTCCTTGAAGGAGGAGGCCGAGGCCAGAAGAACTAAGAACAGAGCTGCTAGAGAGAGAAGACAGCAGAGAGTCGAGGAGAAGAGACAAGCTTTCTTGAACGACGCTTAAATCTATTCCCTTACATAGCTAACTCTGTACTTTACTACATTGTGGTGACCCCATTAATAAATCGTTTGACGCTATTTTTTTCAAGCTGAATTATATCTCTACTCATCTTTCTTTAAAGAATATGTATATTCGTACGTATGGGATCGAATCGGGTAAAATCTATCAAAGATGTTTTCCCGGGACAAGGCAAAATAAAACGCTAAAAGCGGCAGTGAGCAACAACACAAGAAATAGAACCCACGCGGCGCGTTTCATAAGAAGTTTGTGTATAAACACATCATCAATCTTAATGAATGTATGGGAAGGAATGTACGACTCGCTCCTTGCAACAAAAGCCAAGAGAGGATCGATTCTGTAGATGGATGTCATGAGGCCGTAAAAGGTACAAAAAAATGTGAAGATGACAACACACCTGTATCTTTTTTTTTCATTTAAAAAAATCAAGCTGAAGCCTATCCAAAAGGATATGAAAGACATGATAAATCCAAAGATCACTCTCGCGTTGACGGATCGGTTGATATTTTTGATGGCAATGAAATTCAAGAAGTTTGGAAGATGTTCGTTTTCGAGGCGTCCAAATACATACATCTTGACCCCATCAAAGACGCTGGGATCATCTCTTCCGTCTACTTTGATGGCCTTAACAATCTGATCATTGAGTCGAGGAGATATGTCTAAAGACTTCTCAGAATCTTCCACAAAATATTTTAGCAAAAGATTATGAGATGACTCTCTGAGATTTTTTCTTGAAATAAACAGACTTGACACAGGTGCTTCTTTAATAAGCTTCTCTAGTAAAGAAGGGTTGAGTGATGAATGACGTTGTGGCCTTCGAGGACGATTTCCTTGGGAAAGCACATCGGGCGGCTGAAACTCACCATGGTGTATCTGCGATACTTGTGGTGACTGTGAGGGATCTTCCAAGAGAAGAGAATGGTGAGAGATAAGTCTTTCAGATGATGCATAGTATGAAGCTCTCTCCATTGTTGGTGAAGGATAAGCCATGACTTCCTCATCATTATAAGCCTCAATCAATTCCTTTAGTTTAGGATCCACTGTGTCCAAATTAATGTCGCCTCGAAGAAATTGTGAGAGTCTGTTGGAATCATTATCTTCTAGTATATGGTCATTGAGAATGAGTTCCAAGAGCACTGACAGAGAAAGCGATTTATATTTGCTTCTATCTGATAGAGGAAGAGAGTCTCTGTTTTGATTTGGGGATGAGTTGAACGGGTTATTGCTGCCCAAACCATTGTTTCCTAACCCGTTGCTGTGAAACGACTGGCGGACAAGAGATTCCCGCAAGCCTTGTACGTAGTGCTTGCACAAATTAAGATGATTGATGAGGTCGAACCAGAAATCTAAATAGTCCGCATTGTTTTCCACGTTTTTCATATAGAGATAAAAGTTGTACAAGCTAATTGGTGATTTTGTTTTGTTGGAAAGGATTTCACCCAACGTAGGTAAGCGGCCCAACTGAATGTTATGATTTGTTAAATTCAAGTTGGACAAGTTGGCCAAGTAATGGGCATTGGGGTTATTCAGCTGAAACTTCTCGGTCATTGTTCAAGACTTTCAAGACCTGCTTATGGGAAAAGATAGTGGTGGAAAATTGTTGTGATACTGCTGGGCTCGTCTGTTTCAGATGTTAACGAAAACACTGGATATGTATTTCTTTTTTGAATACAGGAGAGATGAACGTTTATGTTTTTTTCTCTTTTTTTTTGACATGCAGTCAGCTACAAAAAATGAAACAGTATTGTGTATATCCTCCTCTGTCTTGTTGGTTACAAAGGACAGAACATCCGTTTTTTTACTGGGCTTGGGGAGGTAGTTTTATCTGCGTGTGAGCGTTAAGGGCTGATCACGTGCGTGTTGCTGTCGCGGTTATGGAAAGAAACAGAATCCAAGGCCAACTCTTCAATTTAAAAGGATCACCACTATGGTTTCTAGGGTGGGCAGCTTCTGAGATCATAAACATAGACATTTATGTGAAAAACATATGGAGTAAATCTGTTTTTTTTTTGTTATTAGAGTTTTTATCTTTGATGTTTCAAGCAGCATGCGCAGCCTGTGGTTTCATGTCCTGCAAGATGGAGCTTGAGCTTCTCACTAGGGAATGTTTTTTTTCTCCTCATTTCAAATCACATGATATAAAAAGCTTTTGAAACACAGCAAGTTTCTATTTTCCCTTTTTAATTCACAAGTTGTCCATTCTCAGAAATCTTTACGGGACTCGGAAATGGCATCGATATGTCCAAAAAATTGACATGGATACCGTTGTTGGCGACGAAATCATTCATCAACATGTATCTAATTAAGACGGCAGAAAGCATCGTATTCACTAACCGTATGTTTCTTGTTTGTCTCACCCAGAAATAATTTATAGATTTGTTTTGATGGGGGAAACCCCTTGTTCATTCCTGGTTTTACGCCATAAAAATTTCCCGGATGAAAATAAAGATTTTTATTGGACTTTAAAGTGTGAAAAAAATTGCAACATCTTACCGAGATAAAAGCATAATGGCACTATAGTATAACCGATCTCAAAATATAGCCGGAATCTAATCTGTCAAGCATTTATTTTTCTGTATATACATTCGCCATATCGGCATAACATTTTGATGCTGTATCAGTATGCAGTATCGTTCACAATAGATGTGATATCTCACCTTTGTTAAACTAAAATTAAACCTTTCAATATAACACTTGGAGTTAAGAGGAAAGTCTCATCGGTAATTGGGACTTGAGGATCTCTAAGAAGCTCATAATTATTAAAAAAATGTGTGGAGGGTTAGTTGGCTTATTTTATTCAGGAATTTCTATTGTAATGTAAAATTTGTCATAGCTTTGCAGATTTGAGAAGGACGTGCGAATGGTTTGGGTTTTACAGAATTGTTTTATAAATTAGAATCTTTTCTTAAAAAATGAATATGCTTTATCTATAAATTAACCTCTTACAATTTTTTTTGATTGAGCCGTTTATTTGGCGCTTCACAAAGTTTGACTGTAACTACATAAAGAAACTTGTGAGAGGCTTCCTCATATGTGAAATGCTTTTCAAAATCTGACTCATTTACGAGCGGTACTAAGGCGAATGTGACGCATCCTCAAGAATTAAAAAAAAAAAAGAAAAACAACAGCAATTATATGCAGCTTTATAGCGAGATACATTGAGCCTTTCTATTTGGCCTTGTTCACTGGTGTGCTTTTGCAAAAAATAGCCTTGATGTATTCATCGCAAAAGCATGTTCAAAAGTTAGCTGAGGCTCACTGTTTTGGTTCCCGTTCTACCGGCATCCTTGACTTTCGGAGGAGCAGTGGTTTTACAGCCATGTGATTTTCACTTGACCATGCACATTGTAAAAAAATGCTTCGAAGATACTCTAGTTTTTTTTCGCTAAAGTAAAAGAAGACTTCAAAAGATCAGTTATTTCTCGCCTGCTCTTACTACTCACATAATTTTTATACATCACCGTCATGAGGGTGGATGCGGAGGATTTCCGCTTTAGTGTGTGATTCCTGCAACAATACGGCGTTTTTCACGGGTATTTTTCGGCGTGGCTCCAACTTTTGTTTTTAAGGGTTGAAGCCCCGAAATATATACAGGAATTAAACTGCACTTGAGCTCAACATATGCCAACAGCATATTTTCTTATCTTGAGAATATGCCATCGCCGAGAGACGCGAGATCAAATATTTCCTAGGATGCTGTTTTTTTGGCTTCCTAACATACCTCATGTGACCACAAGAAAAAATGTACATAGACTCTCATAGCTGTCACCGAATCAATAAGGTCGCAGAAAAAGAACATATGCAATTTGATCAGCTCTTTCAAAAGTCAGATACAGATTTCCAACTGTCAATTACGACATGCAGGTGTTCATGCACCACTCGTTCCCCAAATTCCGATAAAAACTTTTAGTGATCCCCCGATCAACATTTGCTTTGGTGTTGGTCAGCACATCTTTTGCATTTAATATTTCGATTCATTCGACGTGGTTCTCCACAAATTAGCGTACTATATTACTTTACCGAAGAAGGATTGCATGAAAAGGCGTTCTAGCTTATGACTGTTTGTGAGTTTTATTTGTTCACTGTGTAAAACCGCCCAAAATTTGACCCTCAATACTCCATTGTCCTTGCATCGCAAAATTGTAAAATCCTTTGTTTGGCTGAAGAAAACATGCTGCTCATTCTGATTACAAAGATCGGGATCTATGCTCACGATGAAAACTGGCTTATGAACAAACATCTAATTATGTTTAATTCTGTTATCAGTGTTTTGTTTAAAAGATACTTTCCTGCAACTGATGACATGTCTACTACGTTGAAGAGTATTTTCCCTAAAATCAACCAGTGCGATGTTTCTGATTTATCTAACTCCTTCAAAGGTTTGGCCATGGCATGTGCTGCTGATGACTTAGAACTTTCGCTCAACGAGGAAAATGGCCAAATCGAGATTTTCGATAGCTTTGATCCGACAAATCCACAGCAATTTCACTATGATCAGATGAGAATTGGTAATGGAAAAAATTCATTGAATTCAGTTCATTTTCCCGGTTTTAATAAGTCCCCTGTCTCTGAATTAAGCTTGTCTTACCAATCTTCACAGTTTGGGATTGAGGATTACTCTCCAAACCTGTATTCATCAGTTCAATCACAAGGTGTAGGTCTTTCATTTAATCACTCCCACCACAGCCTTGCAAATCCAGAATTACCTGTCATGAAGCACACCAGTAATATCTCTCCAGAATTGGAAATAGACCTTGGAGGCTCACACCAGAGTTATTTTGACATCATGTCTCGCGGTTTTCAAATGGACACTCATTTCACAGATTTCAAACATAATTCTCTTCAAGATGTGCCAAGTGACGGCTCTTCAATTGAGTCATCAAACTCTCCATTGGATGAAATGTTTTTCCCAAGACAATCAACGGTGTATCCCGATGAAAGCGTCAGACCAACAGAGTCTAAAAAGAGGAAGCTAGAAGATACAGATATCACGAATTTGGAGTATATGAAAGACTTTCCCGAATATCAAAACCAAAAGAAAACAAAAAAGCAGTCTTTAAGTCAATTTGGGCTTCCTCAAACGCAAGAGGTCTCAACACCGGGAATGTTTTTCCTGTCACTAAATTCAGATTTGCCGCTTGTATCTGAAGTCAACACTGTCAAAGTAGAAGAAAAAGAAATGAATAAGGCCAGATATACATGTGATGAGTGTGATGCTACCTTCAAAGTCAAATCTTATTTAACTCGTCATCTTAGAAAGCACAACAACGCCAAAGCGTTTGTTTGTCCGTTTTACCGAGAGGACGATTCGGAATATTGTGGAACCGGGAAACCAGGAACAAAATGTCACATGACAGGGGGCTTTTCTCGCAAGGATACATACAAAACTCACTTGAAAGCTTTGCACTTCATTTATCCACCTCGCACGAAGTCTAGTGAAAGAGGCACCAAGGGAGGACGCTGTGCAGGGTGCTTTGAGTACTTTGAGAGTAATTCTAGCTGGTTCAAGTTTCACATAGAGAGTGGCTCATGTAAAGGTTTTGCAAATAGGTCTCATGTCCATGTCAAACAAGAATTGCAAAACTAATACAATTGCATTTTGATGACAGCCTACAATTCAATTCATTTGATGGTGTTGACACCAACATACTCTTTTACTAGGTGAAATCTTATTTACAAAATGAAACGCTTGTTATAATATTACACTACTTTTTTCGTGTTTAGTGATACATTGTGCCGTTATTACTCAGTGAATGAGTATTACTCGCAGAGAGCTAAATAAATCATCAATTTGTGTCCGAGGCGAATAAAGGGAATTGTGACACATTCGAGCAAGTATTAATATAGAGCACCTGCACTATCCTACCCTAGAATTTTGCGATATGAAGAAACCCGGGAAAATAAAAGTGGTCTTTTCGTAGTCTGGAAAGAGTGACACCCTCACTGTCAAGGTCCCGGTTTTGTTATTTAATACCTTATACCTATAGAACCCCATTCTATCGCGGAAAAAAACTGTCCAGTATTGCAAGTGGGGAGTGGAAAAGCGAACTCGCATAAAAAAATAACCAATGCGGATAGCGGACAAAGGCGGCTGACACAAAATTGTGAATTAGCTCAGGTGTAGAGAAGGCATCATGACGACTTAATCAAATGGCATACGGACACACGTCAATTGAAAGTTGATAGCCACACTACATACGGCAGGTTTGGCAATACCAAGAACGCGTTGCGTCATATCCGTGACCATGTGCATGGAACAGTACAACTAGCAACTTTATTTGAATTGGCTTTGTTCTCTGATTATACGTAGCGAAGGAGCCGCTTCAGAATGTCACATGATATTGTGATCTGGAAGTTAGCGACCTCTTGACAAACATTGACAGAGCCGCTGGAGCATGGCAAGTCCCACTGACAGATACAAATCGATACACCCGTACAATGAAGACACTGATGAAGTTGGTAGCTGAGAACAAGCTTTACCCCCTTCAATTGATTGTATATGTATAAGCTTATTTCATATCGCTGCTTTTCATTGCCGAACCAATATAGTCTTGCAAATATTGGTTCTCATTGGAAAGACGATCCGCGATTGTCACCTGGGCTCTTACATTCAGTAGCAACAATGAAATATCATCCTTTAGTCGAAGAATTTCCTGCACTTTCGCCTGATGTTCCTCTTTAGTCATGATTCTGAGCAATGTTTTGAATGGATTTGCAAGCAAAAGGACAGTTTTCCCAGGGACAGTTGGTGGATATGGAAAGCGAAGCTTGTTTTCTCTAACTTCCGTGCGTGGTGGTGCGCACTTGGCATAGAGGATAAGCCAGCACATCAGGAAAAGTCGGAAAAAAAAATTTAAACTCCCGCGACCCCACCACGTGCTGCGTCGCCTTCAAAAAAATCTAAACACTAGTTTTTTCGGTTTAGTCTTGAAAATTCTTAACACACATACCTGATAAAGCACATATATTTTTATTGTCACAAAATGTCGACAGCTTTAGACAAGTCCTTGGACGACATCATCTCGTCCTCCAGAAAATCAAGAAAAGTTGCCAACAACAAGAAGAAGGTTGCTGGCAAAGGTGTTGGTAAGGCTCAGAAAAAAGCTGTTGTGGTCCCCAAAAAGACACCACAGCCT
Organism: Metschnikowia krissii; assembly: GCA_030561945.1. Taxonomy (NCBI): domain Eukaryota; kingdom Fungi; phylum Ascomycota; class Pichiomycetes; order Serinales; family Metschnikowiaceae; genus Metschnikowia; species Metschnikowia krissii. The sequence continues at coordinate 6,150 of JAKTYP010000065.1, read as the reverse complement.
GCTGTCGCCAAGTCTGCTGAAGCACGAACTGCACGTGTCTCTGACATCGATCTTACCTATGCTACCAAAGTCGTTGCTCATGGTCTTCCAAAGGACTTGAGACAAGAGAACATCAAGGTATGTTAGTTTCCATGTGGTGGAAACCGATGCTTTCCATTTCTTTCTGTCGGTATTAGTACATGTCCTTTAGCATTTCCCGTGGGCGGGGAACGCATATGACAACTTAACCGGGTTGCTCACAAAAAGACGTTCGTCATTATTATGGGTTTAGCTTTTTGGGAGATCTTATAAGAGGAGGGGTTTGATCATCGGGGAGAACTTCAACATTGGTGGCGTGTGAAGAAATTCACGCTGTGGCACACGCAACATTACCATGAAAGCTTTTCAACCCTTTGGTCCTTGAAAATATACTGCATATGTCATAATCACTTTCGCCTCTTTGAATATGACTATGATGCTTTCACGGTCCTGGGATAAAGCCACTGGGTCCATGATGCTTTGCAGATTCATGATTTTGGAGCACAATAGTATTTTAAGTTTAGACATGCTACATCTGACCCTGCTTTTTCAGACATCTGCAAAGTGTTCACTGGTCGAAACGATCAGACTTTTTTTTGTGTATGCTGATGTGCCCATGCTACTGGTTTTATGGTTTTTATTCATAGAGTTGAAACAGATGAGATGACACGTGGAATAAGAAAGGACACATTGAATTTTCTCATCAGATATAAACCGATGTCAATATCTCTCTGAAGAACTTTGAGAGAAAAAAAAAGTTAAACCCGCTTCGAGCATTGGTCTATAAGGAAACCAAAACTAACAATTTAGGACTTTTTTCAATCTCAAATTGGCGGTGTGCAATTTGTTCAGATGACTTACAATGAGAAAGGTGTTTTCAAGGGGGTTGCAACCATCGTTTTTAAGTCATCTAAAAATGCCGTCAAAGCTATTGAAAAGTACAACAACGCGCCAATTGACGGAGGCGCAAGCAAGTTGAAATTGGAGTTGGTGATCGACCCAACCAAGAAGCCATTGACGGCAAGAATCACCGCCAATTCCACCCCAGTGGAGCAGCTGACAGACCAGAGAAAGAAGCAACTCCAAGAAAAGAAAAAGCTCATTCAAAAGAAGAGAAAGGAGTTGGCTCAGGCGAAGGCTGTCAAGGCAGCTAAGCCAGAGAAGAAAGCTAAGGCCAAGCAATCCAAGCCAGAGCCCAAGACTGCGGAGCAGTTGGATCAGGAGATGGCAGACTACTTTAACAACTAATCATCAAGGAATACTTTGTAGCGTATGTAATCTTCAAATATAAGATGCATTTAAATAAGATGGAGTTTTCACGCCAACTACTCGGTGCCAACTTGTATTGTTAGTAAGTCGTGGCGGGGAAATAATGAAGATGAAAAAAAAACGCGTGGTTTTTAACCGGTGGCGGACGCCCGTATGTACCTCTTGGGATATTGTTACTTGTCAAAATAAATGAACACATACTCAACTCTTCTCTATTCTATTCTTGAACCTGGGAGTCTTTGCTAAGACGCTATATTTTAAAAAGGACGTTTTAATCTTGTTTCATAAGGAGAAAGTAAATACTACTGTTGTCTCTGATTCCTAAATCGGTAATTCTCTCAAGGCTTGGTTAACTTTCAGTTTCACACCGAACCCCTTGGTGAAAATTAACTTGTTGCGTCAATTCTTTTGCAATGCCCAATATTGACTATATCATATCAAGCGAGTTCCACGTGGACAAAGGCCCCTCTCTTGTTCATCAATATCCCTCGGAAATTCCAGGCTTACTGGGCCTTCCATTTTTCGCTGAGCTCTTAATTCCGGATCAAATTCACAAGAGGGAAGATGACTATACATTGTTCCTCTTGCACCGCAATTGTCGAACAGGTAACTTCGAGTATAAATTCAACCCTCAAGATAGCGAGACGGAGCCCTATTTTGTCTATACTATTGTGAACAATGTTGCCGACAGCTCGGTGAAAAGAGGTTCCAACATAAAGGCTTTAAGTTTGATCACCAAGTTAGTGTATTTTAAACACTTCAAACCATTAATTATAATTGGGTTAGATAGATGTTTTACCAATAATGATGCAAACGAATTGAAAAAGCTCTTCAATGCTATCAACTGCAAAAATTTGCAGGTCAGTCACTCGAATCACCTGATAAAAAAGCTCCTTATAACATCAATCCTTGATTTACCTTTGGACGAAAAACTTTACTTGGATGAGAACTTCCGTAACAGATTGTTGGGAATCAAATATATACAAGATGACTTATTTATCCGGAGGGACTTGAGTTTTAACACAATCATATCCTATAACAATATGAAAATACCATTGAAACTCCCTATTTTCTTATTGCCAGATACAATCGGAGACTATATGAATCCAACAGACCTCAACTTTAAGCCCAATCTTCTCAGATTCCTAGATGCCACTATCGCCACGAATTACCATAACAATGAGCTCACTATATACGGCCATGCCACACCACCTATCATTGTGTTAATCAATGCAATGTTGACCGGAAAAAGAATTTTGTTCATGAGTTATGAAAACTCTGCCGGGTTCATCATTGACCACATCTTACTAGCTTTGAAACTAATTACCGGGGGAGGTATTCTTACCGGTCTACTCACCCATTACAACATATTTCCGATGATAGATGTTTCCAAAATCAGTCTCTTGAGCGAGTGTGAGTCATACATGGCTGGGACTATCAATCCGTTTTTCAAGTCAAACGATAAATTATGGGATTTGCTTGTTGACCTCGACAAGAATGAGTTTCATGTCTCTTCACAAATAATGGAGCCTGAATTCTCGCGTCATTCGATTATAGGCGAAGACGCCAAATTTCTTTCCAACATTCAGCTTTCACTTTACAACTATAATGATGATCTCACCACCTTGCAGCTTATTATTAGGAGACACATCAATGAGATTGTACGTATTTTACTTTTCTCGAAAAACTATAACCCAGCGTTTTCCCAACAAAATCTGGCAACATTATTGATGGATGGCGTAGGTTATTATTGGCACAGTGATACGACGAAGCTCCTTGAGATTACGTGTTATCAGTCCATTGCGTCCAAATTTCAAGCACTCCTTTACGCTGGGAAGTTTGGGTACAGTCTCAGCTTGCCAAACTTGTCCAACGAATTAGATCTCATGGTGGATTTGCAACACTATTTGCAAAAGCTTAGCAACGTCACAAGTACCTCTGTTGGTGGTGGCAAGGTGAACGAAAGAGAGATTTGGTTTAATATACTCAAATATTTGATAAGCGGCAAGTCATTAGAGACCTTCATGTTGATGACGTATTTAATACCGCCACATACATCAACCAGTTTTCAAAGCTCGGCTCGTCATGGTGGTGGAATAACGATATTCGATAAAAATAAGGGTATGGAGTTGTTATTCATTAATCTATTCAACGCGGACAATCACATCAAGTCCAACATTATTATGATAATGCAAGAGCTACAAGACAATTTCCTCTGTGGATGGTGCTTAAAACAGTTTTTAAAGTCTAATCTCGTTTATCAACTTGCATTTGAAGATCTTACTACGGGGAGAGACCAGCAAATGTGAGATTAAAGAAAGAGCGTTTAATTTCTTTCTAATGATTATTTATTATGTACAAGGCTGATTGAAAAAAAAAACAGAATCGTAATGAGGAGAGAAGCATGAAACAAGGACAAACTGTATTTTTCTAATCATCGTCATTCGCAAACTTCGACTTGATCACATTCCACATGCTCAAGCGGTCACCTTTGGTACGTGTCAGGTAAGCCACACCGGCGCCAACATACTGCGACTCTCTTTGAGAGCTTTCGTAGTTAAGGTTTGGATTGTTTTTTGGAAAGCCGGGTCTTGTGCCTTTGTTCATAAACTCAGAGTCGGAGTCAGCGTCCAAGCTGGCGTCGCTTTCCTTGCTATGTCTTTTTTCCTTTGCCACAGCTATGTGCTTTTTCCCAATAATAGTAAGGCCAATAGCTACTGCCGAAAAGCCGGCCAATTTAGTAAGAAGTCCTTTTCTTGTTTCCATGTTTGATTGAGGTTAAAGTGCTTGACTGACGTGCGTGTAGACTTGAGTGATGCAACCAATGCGGAGGCCTCGATGCAGAAATACACGGAGACTCTGGAGACTGGAGAAGCTGGGTGCGCATCGGGGCTTTCCAGTTTTGGAAATATATGCTATACAGTCAAATACGTTATTTTCAACCACAAAAAAACACAAAAAAAAAACAAACACTTAAATAATGATAATCCTGCAAATCGTTGGAAGATTTTGCCGTGATATAGAATGCTCATGGATGTACTGAAAATAAAGTCTTCCGGTTCCCATACTGTTCGGCTCTACGGTCTGTCCCCAAAAAAGAGAAACCTTTCATATTGTACTATATTAGAGGGTCGTGTGGCCACTATCTCAATAGCGGTCCATCACCAGATCAATTCCATCACCACAAGACTAGTCCACGGAAATTCCGCACCCCCCCACCCACTTGAAAATAAGATAAATAGCGTTCTATGAAAGTAAAATATGGCAAAATTGTTTTTTTTCCTCTCTCTTTTTTTCTCCTAAGGTGACTTCGTGTGCCGAGGATAACAGGAGATAATCTATACGCAGGCTTATTTCGATACAACGCGCGGTCTCAAAAACACTTCATACTGGGCCCGTCTTCTCGAACATTTGCAAGCTTTCAACAGCCCACGCAAATATTTTCTACAGCCCTTCCCCCATAAAGAACATATCCAAAAATGGGGTTTTTCAGCAAAGTCAAATTCTACTTCAAGTCGTTTGTGTTCGGCTCGTTACTTCTAGTGTGCGCCTTTTATGGTGTGGTTGCCAGTGTTGTCTTGAGGATAGTGGGCAAGGAGGAATATGCTCAATATACAGTAGCACGAGTGTTCCATTTTCTCTTCTCGAAATTGTTGGGAGTGAGTGTGGTGATCAACAACGAGCATTTGTTGGAAAGCCCTGCGGTTGTAGTTTCAAACCACCAGACTGCGATGGACATTTTAGTGTTGGGCAAGTTGTTTCAACCCGGGTTCACGGTGACGGCAAAGAAATCATTGCGGTACATTCCCTTTTTGGGCTGGTTCATGATGGCTTCAAAGACGTTTTTCTTGGACCGGTCCAAAGGCGAACAGGCGCGCAAGGTCTTGGATGATGCTCTTTCTGTGCTCAAGAAGCAGAAGCGCTCGATCTTTATGTTCCCCGAGGGCACGCGCTCTGCGACCAAAAAGCTCGAAATGCTTCCATTCAAGAAGGGCGCGTTCCACTTGGCGAAACAGGCGAAAATCCCCGTGATCCCGGTGGCGGTTTCCAACTACAGCACGATCTTTAATGCGGAAGACAAGGTCTTCAACCAAGGAGAGATCATAATTGAGGTGTTGGAGCCCAGGTGCACCGAAAAAGTCGAAACGAACGAAGACGTGACCAAATTGGCTGATGAGGTCAGGGAGGCGATGCTTAAGAAGATCGAGGCGTTGGGGTTTGCGTCGACCAAGACACCCAAGGCCAAGGCCAACGCCGCCCCGAGCGGCGAAGCCGAGAGCGCCGAAAATGCGTCCGATGTGAGCGTGGAGATGGTGGACGAGACACGGCCATTGATGGCGAGGGACTAGAGACCTATCCACGAAGTGTGCGGACGATTGATGAAGTAGACACGTAGACCAGCAAAAACCAGCAATGCCACTAAAGGCCACTAGAATCCAGGCGCGGCACCTTGCATGGGACCACGCCGCGGAGACACTGCTGGGGAGCCTTGTAAATAAAATATTCCGTCTTTTATTGACGTAGGCCAGCCGGGCCACGAAGCACACTGCCCAACTCTAGCGTTCCTGTTTGGAGCGACACCCACGCGTGGCGATTCCGTTTCTGACAGGTTGTAGGAACATGGCCTGAAGGAGCCCACTCCCCACCCCCCGAAACGGCCACGGCCAACCTACGAAACTTCCACCCTCTCAAAATAGTAATACGAACAACAACACTACTACTACTACTACTTCTACTACTACTACTACTAGTAATAGTAATAGTAATAGTAATAGTAATAGTAATAGTAATAGTAATAGTAATAGTAATAGTAATAGTAATAGTAATAGTAATAGTAATAGTAATAGTAATAGTAATAGTAAT
>JAKTYP010000064.1:317580-377962 GCA_030561945.1 Metschnikowia krissii | reverse complement strand
CCTCAACATTCTTTTTTATGCACATCACCATCAGGTACCTTCACCATTGGGCGCCATCAGCACCGATGATATGAAACGCCAATGACCAAAACTCGAGGCAACGAGAGCGATATATGTATATATATATATATATATATATATATATTTATGTGTGTGTATGCCCGTTTCTGGTTGTTAACTTAGAGTGTGCTCGAACGTTCTGAGCATCTAAACCCCGGCTGTCCATGAGGAAGCCCACCCGAATTTTTCATCAGGTGCACCCGCTATGTTGTTCTTACATTTGCTACATTCAGCTTTTTTCTGCATTTATCTCCTGGTCATATCGACGTACGTGAACAAAGCATAATATCTGGACGTACGATGTTTCAAGTCATCTTTTTAGTTACTGCCACGCACCGCGATGGGCGTGTGCCCTAAACGTCTTCTGTCTCCAGGCCAGAGCCGACTGCGATCACACAGCCCGTCATACGACCTGCGCCTTCGGGTACAGCCCCGAAAATACAGCCCCGAAAATACGTCCCGCAGAAACACCCAGCCTCCCCACAAAACAGTGGCTGCCGATCCAAAATCATAAACATACCAATTGAATTCTTGCATGCTCTACGGCGCCGGAAGATAAGAGACATGGCCCCGCCGCTCCACCTCCGCGCGCCCGGCCCTACGCTCCGTCAGGCCGCGCACGGACCTATGACCTAGGCCAGGCCCTCGGCCAGGGCCTGGCTTCCCCGCGCAATTGAGCATGCACAGGAGCTCAGGACCGCAGGACCTCCGGATCATGACGGAACGCAAGTCAAAAGGCAGAAAAAAAAACCCTGCCCGAACGATCAACCAACAACCAACCGCCAACAGCCACGTGAACTATCACCATCATATTTGACACCCAAATCAGACCAAGCTGCACCTTTCTTCTAAAACTTTTCTACACTGCACCATGTCCATGTACCTTTCGGAGAATGAGTCACAGTCCGAGTTTGAGCGCTTGGAGTCGACGTTGCCCGACCCCCTTCGCCGAAGCGCGTCGGCCTTGTTTGACAAGTTGTACCTGAGCTCGATCCGGTCAGAGTCGCCACTGTCAAGAGTACGTGCTAATCAGGAGGCCCTGAATACATTGGCCGGCGGTATTTCAAAGGACCAACACAACCGCTTGCTCTCAAGGCTCTCGCGGTCTGAGCACGGACGCGAGGCCTCACCGATCCCCGTGCCGCGCCCTTCTTTTAACGAGGATATCCACAAGCCAGCAATGAACACAAAGCAGTCGTCCACAGGTGTTTTGTGGGTCACGGAGCGCGCCGGCGAGTACGGCTTCCAGGGCAATGGCGACAAGGACTGGGCTAACTTGGGTCAGGGCGCCCCTGAACATGGTGACACCGTTCCAGGATCGTTCAAACGTCCCACGTCCATCCCGGTGACCGATTTGAGCAAGGAATATGCACCCACCGCGGGGATCAAGGAGTTGCGCGAAGCTGTGGCCACGTACTACAACGCAACGTACCGCCAGAACTCACCCTCTAAGTATACATACAAGAATGTGTGCATTGTGCCTGGTGGCCGCGCGGGCTTGACCAGGATTGCGTCCATTATCAGCGACTGCTACTTGTCGTTTTTCTTGCCCGACTACACCGCCTACGCAGAGATGCTCTCGTTGTTCAAGAACTTCTCCCCGATCCCCGTGCCCTTACACGAGGCTAACAACTACGAGATGCACTTGGACACCATTGCCTTGGAGTTGCAGCGTGGTGTGTCTGCGTTCCTCACGTCAAATCCCCGCAACCCCACAGGCAGGTGCATGTCCCGCGACCAGTTGCGCCGCCTCCATGACATGTGCAGAAAAAAGTGCCTCTTGATCATGGACGAATTCTACTCGCACTACTATTACGATGAAGGCTGCAACGGTGACTCTATCTCTTCGGCGCTGTACGTAAAAGACGTCAACAAAGACCCAGTGCTTATCTTGAACGGGCTCACCAAAGCATTCCGGCTTCCCGGCTGGCGTATCTGCTGGATCGTTGGGCCCGAAGAGTACATCAGTGCATTGAGCTCTGCCGGCTCGTTCTTAGATGGAGGCTCCAACGCCCCCTTCCAGTACGCAGCCGTTGAATTCTTGAACCCATTGAACGTGCGTAGAGAGATGAAGGCGCTTCAGATGCACTTCAAGATGAAACGCGACTACGTAATTGGACGCTTGAGTAAAATGGGGTTCGCCTTCACCGAAAAAAACACCCCCAACTCCACGTTTTACCTCTGGCTCAACCTTTCACACCTTCCGGGCAAACTTAGCAACTGCCTTGGATTTTTTCACGAGTTACTCCACGAGAAGGTCATCGTTGTTCCCGGATTTTTCTTTTTAATCAACCCGCAGAACTTGTCGCGTCTTGAGGATGTTATCTGGTACAACTTTGTGAGAATCAGTTACGGGCCCGAGATGTCGCACTTGGAGAATGGCATGGACGGCATTGAGAGAGTATTGAGCAGATTCGAGTGCTTGCCCTACTAAATGTTTCTAGCGGGAACCCGCCCAGAAACAAAAAAAGGTACAATTAAATTATGATTGGTACACACACGTTCTGGCCATGGCGTCCGAAAATAATGGAAGTACCCCTCTCATCGCCCACTCCATAAGCAGCGCAGCCCGCCGTATTGAATGTTCCTTTGGAAAGCCAGCAACTGGACAGTTGTTGGCAATGGCAAACTAGCCATGGCTCTCTCTTAAAACTCCTCGTGAAATAAAGAAAAGAAAAAAGAAAACACTCAAAAAATAAGTAATCCTAAAACAACAATAATTGTAATATTAATCAAAGTAGGTAGAAACGATCTGTCTGTGTTGCATGCAGTAACGCCTCGTTGGAGCGCAAGGAAACGCATCGAATCCGGGGAAATCGTTTTCTCTCTCTCGCTCTCTTCATCACGTGAGCATCCACTTTGCTCCCACTCTTGTTACATCACAACTATTCCATCACCAGTGCCCGAATCCCTATCTTCGATCCGCATCCCTTTTATCCCATACACCAATGCTGGATATCCCCGATGCAGAATTAACACACATTGTTGTAAGCGCCACCAATGAGCCCGCCCATTTCAACCATTTCCTGGCCCTCACCAGCATAGTACTCTTCATTCTGTACCTTCTCTGGACCATCAGCAACTACGTACTTGTGACTTTGCCCACGTGCCTCGTGGCACTTCTTCAAAAACAGTTTCTGGTAACGATGTCGTTGCTGCTGATAGCCGTGCTGGGGTGCGTGCTCGTGTCGGTCACATACTATGTAGTGAGGCAACGGTACTTGCGCAAGTACTCTGCCGACACCACGCCACCTAAGAAAGAGCAGCCGGCAAAGTACGGTCAGGGTGTCGACTATGTGGCCGGTGCAAAAAAGAAGCGCGGAACGGACCGCTCGAAAAATTACTTGGACGAGTTTCTTAGTGCCATCAAGGTCTTTGGTTATTTGGAGCGGCCGGTGTTCCACGAGCTCACCAAGAACATGACCACGCAGAAATTGGCCGGCGACGAGATCTTGTGCTTAGATGAGGGTGTCGGGTTCTCCATTGTCGTTGAGGGTATCGTGCAAGTATACACGAAAATGGACGACGGCGCCGGGGCTGACTTTGACCGCGGTGACGACGAGTATGAAAAGGAAGACATATTGCGCGTGGGCACCCACCGCTATCACCTCTTGAATGAAGTCAAAAGTGGCTCCTCGCTCCTGTCTCTCCTTAGCACTGTGGATCTCTTTAAATCAGATGTCCTGGGCGCAGATGCACGCAAACTCTCGGCTATGGCTGCTGAGTTTCCTGGAAGTGTATTCCCATTGAACGTGCTGGGCGAGCGCGGCTTTAATCCGCTGCCCCCCATGCACCGGCTGCCATCTTTTCACACGGGCCCGGACGAGCTCAAGGAGCCCGCCAGCCCGGTAGCTGACACCGCCCTATCTCGCCTGGAGAGCTTAACCCAGGAGGCACTTCCTGCCATCATCGCACGCCCAAAGCCCGGCCCAGAACTGACCGCCACTATCGCAATTATCCCGTGCCTGGCCTTTCAGCGTGTCTATTACAAGTTCCCAAAAGCAACCTCGCACATTGTCACTATGGTGCTCACGCGTCTCTACAAAGTCACGCTTAGTGCTGTGCACAATTACTTGGGGCTCACACAAGAAGTGATGGAAAGTGAGAGCGCGTTGAACACCATCGCAGCTGAGTGCAAGCTCCCCAGTTACCTCGCCGAGGGCGTGCTCGAGAGCATGCGCAACCGCCGCGACCAGAGCCCGGCCATGCTGCTGTCGCTGATGCGTGTCATGCCAAAACTGACCAAAAAGGCACACAAGCACGTGCGCGAGAAATCATCGCGCTACGTGATTCTTGCCTCGCGGTACAAGGCGTCGCACCCGGGTGACTTGCTTTCGGCTGTGCCGCTCTCGCGGCGGCCTGATTATAGTCACACGAGCCTGAACTCCGCAACGGGAGATACCACTGCAGCTTCTCCCATGCGGCCCCCATTGCAAGGAAGCTTGTACGGTAAGCCATACGCTTCCGCGATTTCTGCTCTTCCATCCTCAAGTGATGTTCCCGAACGTTACTTCTCCGATGAGCGTGAGGAAACAGAGGAGCTGTCGTTGCGTACAGCAATCGTGGAAAACCTCTTCAAGTTGCTTGGCATCGATGAAGACCAGTTTGGGCCTGGGTTTCAGGGCATTCACAGCGAACACACGTCCGCTAGCTCCAGCTTGATTGCTCTCTCATCCGCGACACAGGAATCGTCCATCCCGATAAACTTTGAACGCTGCCTCTACGATTCTCTTCCGGCACGCTCGCGCCCGACGGCATTGCCTCGCTTGGGTTTATCGGGCATCAGCTCGCCAACAGAAAAATTGTACACCACTTTCCATCAACATACGGGGAAGCTGACTGCGAGCTCTTTCTCTGGAAACTCACAGACTGGAAATGTTCCGGAAAAGCCTACATTGGGGCAAAGCCTAGAGCCAAGTTTCTCTATGGTCAAAAATGCATTCAGCAAAAACATTGAGGTGAAGTACTATGCGCCAGGTACCACTGTCGTAGCACAAAACTCGTTCGATACAGGTCTTTTCTATGTGATACACGGCCGTTTGGACGTCTCCACATGCCATAAAAGTGAAGACGGTTCTATGGCGACGTCCATGAATAAGCGACTCTACAGCGTACACCCTGGTGGCTTGGCAGGTTATTTGAGCACTGTCGTCGGATTTCGCTCATTGGTCTCAGTCACGAGCTCTGCTGAAGAAGGTGTGGTCGTTGCGCACATCTCTAAAAAAGATTTCCTGACACTCTTGGACAAGTACTATTTCTTGCAGCTTCCTGTGGCTTCGAAGCTTAAAAGTTTGTTGCCAAGTCTTATAAAAACCATTGACTTTGCCCTTGAATGGTGTCATATCCCTGCTGGCGGAGTATTGGCGACCCAAGGTGACTTAGCAAACGGGTTTCACATCGTTCTCAGTGGCCGTTTTAGGGTCATTAGAGATAACAATAAAAAGGTCGACTCGGGTATATACCATCACAGTCACAGCCTAGTTGATGAAGCTAACGCGCCACAAATTGGTGATAAGGAGGAAAGTTATGAAGTACTTGGTGAATATGGCCATGGACAGTCCATCGGTGAGGTTGAGGTTTTGACTGCAACGAGAAGAACTAACTCGTTGATTGCTGTACGGGACTCAGAAACAGCACGAATTCCTAGAACCTTGTTCGAGATGCTCTCGTCAATAAACCCGACTATCATGGTACAGGTTTCAAGAATTGTTGCCAATCGCGTGCTCAAAAGTAATGATAGAGAAAACTTTGCCACGCTTGCCACTTCTAGTCACTCCAGAGCGTCAGATTTCAACAAGGAATATAAGACAATTACAATTCTTCCTTGCGTCAGCGGTCTTCCAGTGAGAGAGTTTGCCGACCGCTTGACTCTGGCGTTACGTGCCATAGGCCGAAATGTTATTGCATTAGATCGAGCTTCCACTTTGACTCATTTAGGAAGACATGCCTTTGATGAGCGCCTTTCACATTTAAAGCTTTCTGGATATTTTGCGTATCTCGAAGAAAAATATGAAACTGTGGTATACGTCTGCGATACACCTTTGAAGTCGAAATGGACATCAACTTGTATTTCTCAAGGTGACTGCATCTTACTTTTAGCAGATGCTGAAGATGACGAATGCGCTACGAATATTGGTGACTTTGAAAGATTGTTAATTAAACTCAAGACAACGGCGAAAACGGATTTGTGCCTTATTCATTCGGATAAATCAGTTATTCCGGGCTCGACAAGTATTTGGTTACAGAATAGAATTTGGGTCCAAGACCATCATCACATTGAAATGTCAATTTCAAGAGAGCGTGTGGTAAGCAAAATGAAAAAGAAGAATAATTTGCTTTTGGAATTGGCTATGAAAATTAGCAGCAAAGCAAATCCAAACATCAAGCACAAACTCGAAAACGTTAGATCACGTGCTATAGCCTCCTGGATGAAACTTAATAACCGGGTCAACAAAAAAAATAAAGTTTCTGTGGCACATAAGAATGATTTTATGCGCTTGGCTAGAATTCTCTCGAATGAAGCTGTTGGTCTTGTTCTCGGCGGGGGAGGATCGCGTGGCATCTCCCATGTGGGTGTTGTAACTGCCCTCGAAAAGCATGGCATACCAGTTGATATTATTGGAGGCACTTCCATTGGGTCTTTTGTGGGGGGACTATATGCGAAAGAAAATAATATTGTCTCGATTTATGGAATGTCAAAAAAATTTTCGAGTCGAGTGGGTTCTATTTGGAGAAACATATTCGATCTCACATATCCTGTGACTTCTTATATTACAGGTTACGAGTTCAATAGAGGAATTTCCAAAGTGTTTGGGTATCACGAAATAGAAGATTTCTGGATCAAGTACTTTTGCAACTCGACAAACATTACAATGTCCAAGATGGAAGTTCACGAAAGGGGATATGCTTGGAGATTTATTAGGGCCTCAATGTCACTAGCTGGTCTTCTTCCGCCAATCACTTACAATGGATCAATGTTGTTAGATGGTGGCTATCTTGATAACCTTCCTGTCCTTGAAATGAAAAACCGTGGCGCCAAATATATTATTGCAGTTGATGTGGGATCGGTCGATGATCGAACACCCATGAACTATGGAGATACATTATCTGGGTTCTGGGTTCTATTCAACAGAATCAATCCCTTTTCAAAACACCCAAATGTTCCCAACATGATGGACATTCAACTAAGGTTAGCTTACGTTGCAAGCGTTTATGCATTAGAGATTGCAAAAAAGACTCCGGGTGTTATTTATCTCCGACCTCCGATCGATGACTATGCCACGCTTGACTTCTTGAAGTTTGATGAAATTTACAACGTCGGTCTAGTTTATGCTGATGAAATTTTATCACGCTGGAAAGCAGAAGAAAAGTTTCCCTCAATTGCAGGTATGAACAAGAAAAATCAAGACGAATTTCTTGGTGGCCGTCCGATATATAGAAGAAATTCTTTATAGTGAAATGATTTGTGGTTCTCATGACGTGGGATAGTTTCGTTATTCTAACGTTTCTTTCATTTGCATTATCTATAAAACCGCAACTTCACGGTAACCAACTCCTAGAGATTTTCTCTGGGATCTCCTCAGTAGATGAAAGAGACCGGTAAAATGTCTCTACTATAGGATGTGCCCTCACACGTTCTTTCCTAAAATTCAAAACCTGGAGCCCTTCTCGAGATACAGCTCTGGAAAGGGCAACATATGCTTGGCCATTTTCGAAAATTCTTGATAAATCAACTCTGACTTTTTGTAACGTTTGTCCCTGTGACTTATGGATTGACAATGCCCAGGCAAGCATGAGAGGAAACTGCACACGAGATACCAAAATCTCTCCGGTCTTATCATCAACTATGTCCCAACGTTCGGGTTCCATCAAATGGTCTCTTGTAGTCACTCCATCAGGGCATATGAAACGCACTAATGGATACTTCTCCCCTTTGGAAGTTTTTTGTAACTCTTTAATAAAGCTCAATTTTCGTGCCCTGTTCTCGTGTATAATTGGCAAAAAGGATGAGCCATCACCAAAAATGTCAGATGAAGGTTGCGAGCATTGTTCAACTTTTACGCTCTCCAACTCAGCTTTTTCACCGGAATTATTGACAGGATCAATTTTTTTTTCCTCCAAGAGAAACTTCTCAGCCAAAAAATTGAATACGCTATCAGATCCTTCATCTGATGAGCGAAATTTGCGCAAGTTCTCAGCGAATTCCTCAGTGAATTCCTTGAGGTTCAAGTCCGGCTTTTCCTTGTTTATTTTCTCACACAAGTATGTGTCTCTGTCAACAAATTTAATGATTTTTCCCAACGAACCATTTACAAGGGTGTCATCGATGTTCTTGATGCACATAACCTGGGCATTTTCTTTGAGAATCAACTCACGCGGTGCCAAAAAATTATTAAGCATTTGTACTCTTATCGCGGGTGGAAGAGAGCCTCCATCGCTAGCTACATAATGCTTGACCTCGGAGTTAATTCTTTGTAGCTTCAGGTTGTTTGCCTTGTCTACTTCTGCCCTTGTTGCATATAATTCAGTGGGCACGATACCCTCAGGACATTCCAAAGGCCGCATAAGACGACGAAACTCAGCTTCCGCTTTGGGGGTCACAATTCCGTGTCTCATGTCATTGAGCATATCGATGAATTCTTGGTCGCCTTTCTGGCGAAATACTTCTTTCAAGACAATACAATGATTCAAAACCTCTTCCCAGGCCTTAGACTCAAATGCGAAAACAGCTTCGTCTTTAAGCAGAGTACCATCGGACATAACTTCGTTTTTGCTCACTGGCGGAAGCTGATAAAAGTCGCCACAAATAATGATCTGAATCCCACCAAAAGGCAAGTTCTTGCGGCGGATTCTGCGGGCGATCTGGTCTAAGTTATGGAACAACCTTCCATCTATCATCGAAATCTCATCTATGATA
Organism: Metschnikowia krissii; assembly: GCA_030561945.1. Lineage (NCBI taxonomy): Eukaryota > Fungi > Ascomycota > Pichiomycetes > Serinales > Metschnikowiaceae > Metschnikowia > Metschnikowia krissii. Next base: position 368,985 of record JAKTYP010000064.1, on the reverse strand, counting down.
AGAACTTTGGTATAGTTCCATCTCAAGAAAGCTTTTCGGTTTTTCTTGACAGTCTTGACTAAAGAATCAAGAGTACCTTTTCCCAAGCCGATCCCTGCAAAACTGTGCAAAGTAATTCCACCTATATTACATGCAGCTAGTCCAGTTGAAGCTGTGACTGCCACTGCCGCAGGACCCCTGATTTTCTTGAGCTCTTTGATAATAGATTTAAGGAGGAACGACTTTCCGGTTCCTGCAGAGCCGGTAAAAAAAATGGACTTTCCTTTCTTAGCCAACTCAAGAACATGACTCTGTTCACGTGACGGACATATTGCCGTGACTGTTTTTTTTGTCATCTTTGGCGGCACCTTGTGTTCGTTCCTGTAACTTTCGCTGCTAGAGGCATTAAGATTTGGTTTCTGAGTTGCCAATTGGATTACGGGATTAGCGTTTCGGACTGGGATTGCTACTCGCGGTATTCCAGGCACAGCTGTGGTAGAAAACTGACGAAATTGCATCTGAGACTCGTAGGACTGGAATTTCATGGGCGAGCTATAGCAAGGTCGTTTCACTGCTGGACTCAGCAGGATATTGGGAGGCGAGATCCCCATGGACAGATGAATCGAATTAAGCAGTACATCGTGCAATTCAGGTGCTGTGGTCTTCGTTTGTTCGAGAGCACTGACAGTTTTTTTAGCTGGAAGAGGCTTCTCGTTTGAGCTGAGAGGGCCATCATTTGGCTCCAGTTTACACGAGAGATACAGTTCCTGTGAACTGAAGTCCGACCATGTGTCGGGAATAATAATATTCAGTATCACAGTCTCATTTTTGGACTCGACTTTGACAGGAGGGCAGTGCACTTGAGGCTCTATCTTCAGTCGGGAGTTCTGAGCCAGCAGAACCAAAGGAAGAAGGGGCTGTTTTGGCAGTGCATACGATAGTATTGGGGGAAGAGTCTCCGGTTCAGCTTTCACGGGGTTTTCCACTGGCATAGATGGTTTAATGTGTGTTTTAGTCGGAGGACAAAACGTCAAGAGCTCCTCCAAATCATCGGAGTCGAACGGGTCGTCACTGCCCGAATGCACATCAACAGCGACATTGCACGCATTTTCAGAGGTGTCAGAGTTACCAAATGATGAGAAATCAAGCTGTTGTACCAAATTGAGAGTCTCAGGTGAGGTTTCCATAAGAGGAAAACGAAGCCTGTTTTCAGCAGGGGCCATAGCAAGGTGTGTGTGGGGACGAAGTTTTAGACCAGGCCTCGACACTAGATTGACACAGCCGGGTAGTGCTCGCGAAAGCATAGAGGATCACGGGGATTCACTAGGTAAGGGTGTGCTCCGGGAATGTCGTTTTTTATAGTCCTGATGGATATGTGCTTGGTAGGTTCTGTAGGGCAGCATGAGGTCGCGCATACGTGATGCTATGGTGTCGCAAAACTTGGTAAAGCATGACTAGTGGTGATATTCGATTCTTATTTTGTTGTTTTTTTTTCTATTTTTTTTTAAAATGAATAAGCTGCCTTGTATATAAATAATTGGAAATCAATAACACAAGTAGGAAAACAATGGGGCTTCGAAACTTGTAACCTTGTGATTATGATGAAAAGCAGAAGATGATGTCTTTTATGCAAGCGCATATATACCTTATCCGTAGGTCCAAAAGGATCGACCTAGTGCTTTTCTTAACTTTTTCTTAAAGCGAACGTTATAGATATAAAGAGATTTTTACAAAAATGAAATTAACACCAGGCCTTGTGCCTGACACGGCTCCGTAAATAGTCCGCGTGTTCCTAATTGAAAGCAGCAAAGCTTCTGTAATAGACGATATATTAGGGTATGTTAGTCTTTCTTCACGCTGACATTTCAAATGATATCATGAAAGCATCAAAAATTTTCTAATGAGATTTTCCGCACTTAATATCTCTTTCTTTCCGAATTTCTCCGTAAATACACCTTCACCAGTGCTAGTTCTTGATTCTGTTTTCCATCACACTCTTCTTGACTTAAGGCCGCAATCGAAAAACTGTACACTCTTGTTTTCCCCTGCAGAATGATATTGGGCCTTTTCCCCAGACTATTCACGTGCTTACGCTCTTTTGCCCACGAATCTTATTATTTGGTTAATATAACTACAGTCCCCTGAGCTTTCAGTTCAGTCCTTCTCAAAGCACAATCGCCAAATCCATTTTGCAGGGCAACGGGTGTGATAGTGTATGAAAATATTGCATTTGTCAAGAAATAAAAAGAATAGGCAAAAAAATCAATTTAATGTTGAATTCTGTGGCTGAATTCCTAACAGAATTATGTTAATTCGCACTTTTTTCCTTTAAAAACAAAATATGAATAACTAGTTTTGTTATTTAAAAAACAGTCTCACGTATTTTTTTATCGTAAAAAGGGCTCAACTGATTAATTATACTTAGAAACGAAGACTGTATAAAATTTCTTCCTATTTTTATCATTTTGTCTAATTATTCCCGGCCATGGTCTTGTTACAATTGATCATTAACCATGTTATTAATAGCGAATCAATTCACCTCCTCAAAAATTGTGACAAAATACAATTTCTGTAAGATTTTGAGATATGTATTTCGATACAAACACTTCACAAGTACTCTGGGGCTTTTACAAACTAGGCGAAATTGATGTTCAGCACCTCCCAGACCACCTGATTTCACAATACTTCGCGAGCAGCCAATGCGCACCGTTATGCTATTGACCGTGTCAGAAGTATATCAGATACAGGCTACAAGAGTACGAACTGGTCAATCCGATTTTTAGTGAATACCCACATAATCCATCAAGGTTTCTTCTTGAGAACCTCACTGAAAAACACCAATAAAAAAGAAAAAAATGACCAGTATTTCTGCTCTTACCTCTGCAGATGCCCGTCTTTTGGTCCTGGTTTCAAGAGCCATGGTTAACCACCCAAGAGACCTTACACGGTTAGTGTCTTCGCTTATACCCACCTCAAAATCACCGGAGATTTTGTTTACGAGTTCGTCGAACATTCTTAGGCTTCTCTTGACATTTACGAGTCCAGTTGCAGCAGAAGCGCACGAGATCTCTGACCTCGCCAGTGCAATTCTTTATGCCGAACAAAATACCGACATTTCCGACAACGATCTCCTAGAAGATATCGAGGGCTTATATCAATGGGTTTGCAGCGAGTTTGATGTCCGAGTCGACGGTCCAGAAGATGCAATCATCCAAATTGCTAAAGATTTACTGGTCTACTTAGCCACCAATGCCCACCTGCTTTCTTTCACAATGAATGGTGATGGTAATACTTCTCCAAAAGCGATACTCTTTGTGTTTGCAAAATCTAGATGCCTTCAGATGGCGCATTACTACGAGAATGTTGATTCAGTGGCCCAGTCATTCGTGAGCTTACGAAACTATGGACCGTTCGAAGCATGGTACCATGGCGTTATACAAACATACAGCTACTTTCATCGAAACTATGCTGTTCCCCAAAACATCTGTTCTCCACAATTAGAGTATTTGTCTTTGGACAACTATTCTGCGATGTTCAGCTTTCTTGCTGTCCCTCTAGAAGAGAATGGAAACGATGGATTAGCATCGAAGCTATCTGCTCCCACCTATCTAAAGCACGTCATTCTCCCGTTAGCCGTGTACAATGAAAATGACTTGAGCCTCGTGTGCACGTGGATGTCTGGTAATCATTCTGCGTGTGATTCTCTTTCTGAGTTCGAGTTTTGGGATGAGGTTCTTAGAACAATTTTCAGTTTTCGAAATCACGACGGGAGAGCGTTCACTGCAAATAGCTACGATCACATTGTCCGTCTATACATCTCCGCATGTTTGTTTTTTGGGACCTATAGAGGTGAGACCTTGAGGCCATTTGTTCAAGCAAAGATCCAGACACAAATAAGGGATACACTCGCATACTTAGGGCAAATTCTTGGGAAAACTGAAACTTGCAATTACGTTTCGACGTTGCTTGAGTTTCCTGCCTATGCGAGATTTGAAGACTTTGTTGCATCACCTCCTGAATTTATACGTCCGATGCTCAAAAGCGATTTGGATGCATGTGTGAACCATGTTCTCCTGATTTTCTCCACATGTTGCTCTTTGCATTCTCTAAATCAGTTAACTGTTAGAAAGTATTTCCACTTGAAATCACAGGCTACGCTGGGCAAGAAATGGTTTCGCAAAGAAGTCATGCAAATCATCTCAGGTGCCGATCATCTGAATTACGATCAGATCATGAATAAGTTGACTTTGTTTTCCGAAGCTTTTCTCACGGACAACTCCGACACAGAGAAAGAGCTCGACCGTCTTGTATTTGAGAATTTTATCCAGACAGAGCAGCTCGAGAAGGCAATAAAATACCTACACGCGCTTTCTACTGAGCGCAAGATTGACTCCGAGTTGGCATTCCGAGTGGTTTATCGCAAGTTTTGGGAATTATATGAAAGCGCGTCGAATCTAGACGATAGGATCGGCAGATTGAAGATTGCCACAAGTTGCTTAGAAATTCTCGAATCCCTTTCCGAAAAAGATGAATTATCCATGGAAAATCGAACATCCGTGGTGAGAATCAAGCACTTGTTGAAAGCCATGCATAGTCTCAAGAATTTTAAGTTGGTTATTGTAAAAAACCAACCCGTGACGCCGAAGCAGGTTTTGGATAAGGTTCTATCGGCAAGCACTGAGGAAAAATATCCGCAATTTGCAATCATTGCCACGGTATTAGAACAGAACCCGAAATCATATCTAGCACACGAGAAATTGTACAAGATTGTGAATGATTTAGCGATCTATGCTGACTTGGACATGAGTATGGTGAGTTTCCCGAGGATTCAGTCTGCATGCGTGGAGTCAGCATTGATTGATGGTAATTTCGACTTTGCTTATAAACAAACCAAGGCTTTGATCACACACTGCATCGACTCGAATAACACAGAAAGTTTCGGCGATATCTGGCTCATGTTCTACCAGGTAGGAAAGTATATCCTGCCGAAGTGGTTTGGAGACTACGATACCAAGGTCCAAAAAGAAAAAATTAGCATTTTGTTCAAGCAACGTGAGATACTAGCTCTAGCAATCAAGTATACAAAGCCAAATGCATTTAGCGCAGATAATAGCAGGCTTCTTGTTGGGCAATTCAGGCACGTGAACCTGGAGATTAAGAAATGGCACCAGGAGGCTGATTCACATCGTAGCGAAGATGTGCAAAACGCCTTCCATTCTACCCAGAAGCAGATACAGGATAACTTAACTGGTTTAATCAATGAGGCGTCACATACTCAAAAACAAGCCAGCGAAAAAATTTCGAATCTTTTTGTTTCTGGTTTGGGCTGGGCCATTGGTGCCAGACGATGATCGGGCAGATGCACGGATGCGACCAGGGCCATTGATGAGACTGCACCGTGTTCTACAATAGAAGACACCACCGGTCATCAAAGCTCTCTAATCTGGACAGCTTGTGTTATTAGACGGAGTGATAAACACTAGAAAAAATATAGTTATGAATCAACAGCAAATCATCGATGTTGCCGTCGCAAGCTATTTGAAAACAAATGATAATACATCTAGGCAATACTTGAAACTTCGACAGGAGTTGCTGGAACTCACGCAGCTTGTGCAGAGAGAAATTGTGGAATCTGGAGTAGTGACACCGGAAACCAGACTAAAGCTCGAGAAAGTCAAGTTTGAGTATGCTAAGATGAGGTTGGTCTATCAAGCATATATAGACAATATCGTTGATGACTTGAAAAGCGGGAGTTCTGCGGACGGCCAGATTGCCGGGAAGTTGGACGAACGGTTTAATGAACTTCTGGAAAAAAAGAAATTACTGGACGAGGGAACTTTTCGTTTGCGGAAGGAACATAAGCCCGTGGTGGAGAAAATGCGGCTTCTAGCGTCGAATTTTGAAACTGGAATTGGGCTGCGGCCAAGCGGCGGGCGGACAGAATTGAGCGAGAGGAGAGTTTTCACGAAGGAGGGTAGTGGTCCTAATGTACAGAGTGTACTTTTGGATCATGCCTCTGCAGTGTTCACCAAAGCCGAGCTTGAAGAACAGTTTGTGGATGTGGAAGAAAAATTGGCGGTATTGAAAACCGTTGATGAGATCAGCAACGATGACGGGTCTGGAAAAAGTATGTCTCCTGAAAAAGCCCCATCGATTGAATTAAACACATATCTCAACGAGCTTTTACAAAGCGGAAGAGCTTACACGCGTATGGACGAGAACACGTACCATTACGACGTGACGAAATCTAACAGTGGAGACTTGGGAGGTTTCAAAAGTATTGTTGGCGACTATGAAAACGCTAATGCGCTTTTGTCGAAGGAAATTCAAGGTTTAGTGGCCCGGGGCACTGAGGCCAAAGAAAGATGGATTCGCAACGCTCAGAAAGTCGAGATGATCCACGCGTTGCTTCACGAGGATATGGACATCGTCGAAGAGTAAAAAAGGAAAGAAAATGAGGAATGAGAAAGCAAAAACCAACAGAAAAAAGCCAAAAAGCTACGGGCATCTTGATGCATGACGCATTATTTGACAAACCTTTATTCTTTTATGATACACGGAAGAACGACTAAACATAGCGCTATGATCACTCGACGGGACTAATCAAAATGACAGAGTCGCCTCTGACAAAAACCATCTCCGACTTCTTGACGACAACGTCGTCGGCGGACTCGCCGTAGATGTATTCTTCGGCATCGCTCAACACCATGTTGCAGTGTGAGTCATACCCTTGCAACGTGCCTTTCATTTCGCGGGCACCCCTCAACTTGACAAGCACAGCCTCATCAAGTTGGTAGCGGATGAGGTCGAGCGGTTCTTCCTGCTTGGGTGTAGTTTCTGTGGCGGACATGTTGTATACTGGTGGGGTAACTTGGCGCAGGGTGCCCGAGACATGCTGAGGTGGTGTATTACATGCAGGTAACAACAATAGCCATGCTGGCGAAAGTCCCACAGCAACCACAGACAATAGTCGTAAATCTTACATATGTGCTCGTCTGATTAAATACAGCGGCAGAGATAAAAGCACACAAACTGTCTAGTTGTGTGTGTACAAAAGTACGCTTTTCATATGACTCTTGGTCATGGGGCTAGGCATGTGCACGTGACCGCGCCCGAGCTAGGGCAGCCGAAAATTTTCTGAACATCTCCAGTTGTAGATTCCGGTACCATAAGATACGAGCACCACCACGTACCATGTCCCGGGAGTTCCGCAGAACATTTTCGGCAGCCAGCACGCTACTCGCAAGGACCAAGGCGCTCAAATTTGAGGCTGGAAAGAACCTCAAATTGAGAGAACCCATTGCACCCACACATAAGAACTTCGAGGTTTCCCCCGACCATCCATTATGGCAGTTTTTCCCGGAAGTAGATGGAAAAAGAACGGCCTACCGTGAGGCATCAGATCTCCCCCTGGAGTCGCGTGCGTGGACAATGGCCGAGTTGCGCAAGAAGTCGTTCGAGGACTTGCACACGATCTGGTACAAGACTCTCAAAGAGAGAAACATTCTTGCGAGGGAGACGCGTTTGGGAGAGAGCATGGGCTTGAACACCGCACAGACTCTGGATGCCATCGATGCCAAGTTGGTGTTGACGCAGAAGCACATTAAACAGACGCTTTTGGAAAGACAGGTGGCGTTCGAAAGAACACAGCTTCTTGTGGACGAACAGCAGCAGTATCTCCAGGACTTCAAGACCAAGTACGTGGATGCCGACGAGTCGCAGATATCCACATACAATGATAAGCTTGTGCGTTTACGGTATGCTTTGTTTGGCATTGAGCCTAACATTCTTGAGCAGAACCTTGACGAAGATTTGAGCGTGAAGTTCGTCGAAGGAATTTCGTACGTGGCGAGCTTGAAGCTTGAACGTTTCATGAAGACGTCTCCCGATGCGGTTGATTTGCCGTTGCTTGGAGTAATGGAGGAGTTGCCCTTCTTGATACGAGACGTCGAGGACGCTATCGACGAGGTGAACGAGTTGCGCGAGTCCAGAAGCAGCGTTGTGCTTGACAAGATCGACGTGTTCCCTTTCTTGCGAAACGCCATCAAGTCTCTCAGGGCCGCAGCCGAGGCTGAGGCCGATGAGATTGTGTCTGCCGGGAAGCAGTGAGCAGGTGAGCTAGTATGTTTCAGATGTGAGGAAAAACGGACATCCAAAGTAGTGACATGTTGTGCTGGCCTCCGGAAGCGGGTGTTTTCTTGTAAATAATGGCGATTCTGGACGTCGTCTCTGGCAACGGCCCAGCTAGCATGTATGCAATAAATAAGATAAAAGCCTCGGGCCCGACTCGTTTTGCAAGCTTGAATGTGCGGATGTCTGCCAGAACTGGAACATATCCTTTTGGACTCTTGCATTCACGAATGAAGAAAGTACATGTGCCATGGTTCCGTTGAATGTACGGGAACATGCACCATGCTTGTTCGCAGCTATGGCATGCTAGTGTCACTCGGGACGGCAGTGAACAAAAAAAGGAAAGAAAGAAAAAAAGAAGAAAAAAACAGATACAAAAAGACAAATATTCGTAGGAGTTATTCCGAGCACGTGTTGTTACTACGTGCTTGGATCTGGTGCTGGAAAATACAATACACGAACATCGGCAGGGTTAATACATTTATGTTGCGGGATTCGCCCGAATGCGGAACAGCCATGAGCCACGCCGAAATCAGAACTAGAAATATATAGCAGAAATGTACGAGAAGTACAGACGAGGATCCAACAGCCAGGAATGAAGGCAGAGTAAAGCCCATAAAAATACCACCTGCACCATTCTGTGAGCTTTATAACAAGAGGCGCATATATGATATTACTGCCATTGATAATTTACGTATGGAGCCTGCTTGATGGAAAGTCTCTACCCCCGCTTCCCAATGAAAAAAACAAAAAAGGGCTCATAGACGCCTATAAGAGAAATAAGTCTCAGAAGTATAGATCCATTGAATAAAGTACTATTCTTTCTTATTCTTTTTTTTTGTTCTTTCCTTCGGCAGTCCCGGATGGGGGTTTGTCTTCAGACCGCTGGAGTCATACTTCCGCGTTGATGGGAGCTAATAAAGGCCAGTGCACACCAATCGCAGTGCGCTGTACTACCTAATCTTTCACGCTTGCATTTTGAGATTACACGAAAAAAGCACAGACAAGATGGGCAATAGAATCAACGGTTTTCTCGGGGGCGTAGTGTTGACTGGCTTTGTAACGGTCTCGACAGGAGCGGCGCTCCAGCGGGCCGGGGCCACTAACTCGGCGCAGATCCGCCAGTGTGACGATTTCATCAACAACCGGATTCTTACGGACAGTTATTGGCGCGAGCACGCGGTGCCCGTCAACAGGCGGGTTTTCCTGACACACCGGCCGCTGATTATGGAGACATGCAAGGACATTTGGAACGAAGAAATCATCAAGATGGTCAACAGGGTGTACTCGATCAACTGGACCAGGATGGGGTTCGAGGCTGACCGGCGTATGGGCAAGTTGGTGGACCGGGTGTTACAGGAGACCACTGACAAGTGATGTGTGTATTGGGAAAACGAAATATAAGCCTGGAAACAGCGGGGCCGGGGTTGCCGCGGGCACATGCGCCCGTCGCTCCACACGTAGAAGAGATGCCGGACAGGGAGCTCAGACTCAGGTCTAGCTGGCACTAGAGTCATCCCTAGATTCCTAAGACTTTTTGACAGAGTCCAAAGATTTATTCGAAGATTCCACAGACTCATCCGTAGAATCCAGACAAGAGCTATTGAGTTTGGACGCAGGATTGTGGGCAGGCAGCAGCAGCAGCAGCGTCCTGAAGGATGCCCGGATATCCAGGTAAATGAAGAGCATTGCAATGGGTGAAAACACCAGGAAGAGAAACGAGACGAGAATCTGGAGACCGCCCCAGCAGCGTGGAGACACGCCGAGCACCGAAGAGGCAAGCACCCAGCCAATGAGGTCGGTGTAGATAGAGTCATAGCCCTTGGCAAGACCGGCCAAGACAATATCGCAGCACTGTAAGGAGGGGATGGCGGCGCTGGGGCCTTCGATCTTCTTTGTGATGGCGGGCTTTGTCCTCTGCTCCTCCGCGTAGCCCTCGCTCGCGAAGTTGCCCGGAAATACGCACGACACGCGATAGTTATACAGCACCAACTCCTGGCGCAAGATGACCGCGAGCGCCAGAAGCGCGGCCTTGCTGGGCGCGTACTGGCCGTATCCAATGAAAGGAAACGATGCCACCGTCGACGAAAACAACACCACATGACGGCGCTTGAATGCCGCAGGCTCCGTGTGTTGATATGCGCTGAGAACAGCCCGGTGGCCCGCATGCACGGTGTTGACTGCCGTGAGGTAGTTTGTGGCCATGCCCGCAGCCAATTCCGCGCCCGTCAAATCGCCAAAGAGCTTGGGCACCGACAGTCCTGCGCAGCAGAACACAAAGTCAGGGTCTGTGTGTTCTATTTCCAACAACTCGTACCACATGCGCTCACACGCATCGTAGTTTACTGCGTCACACACACGATACGAGACCGTGGGGCCACGGCCATTGTCATCATCATGGGCATCATCATGAGCATTATCAACACCGCCACTTGCAGGGCCACCCAGCGCCACCGCAGTCTTTGGAGAAGAGGCCCGAATTCGTGCCACCTGTTGCCGGAGCTTTGTCTCGGTGCGGGCGACCAAAATCACAGAACATCCTTTTTCGTAGAGCCGCAACGCAAGGTCGGCGCCGAGGCCTTGCGACGCACCCACAATCAACGCCGTTTTACCTGATGGCTCAAAATGTGACCGTGAAAACCACATCGAAAAAGGTCGTATGTGTATGCGTTGGTGTGTAGTTTGGGTGCGTTTATAGAACGTACGTGAAGTAACAGTTGGTAACAATATGGTACCATCTGGTGTTGGAGAGGATAATGTGCACGGCGCGCGCGGCATGGGCTAGTATGGGCTCTGTGGGTCAGTGGGCATCGTAATTACATTTATTTATTAATTTTTAATTTATTTGATTTTACTTGATTTGATTTGTTTTTTTTTGTTTTTTTTGAGCATGTCTAGACTGGTTTCTAGTGTATATACCGTTTGAAGAATGTATTGTGGACTAAGGCCTAGGGTCTGGGGCTAGGGGCCTCGGGTCTGGGACCGCAATGTAAGGTAAATAGAACCCGTTGTCCCTGACATGTTCGAATTAGCAAAACAAATCAGGAAAAGAAACAAAAGGAAAAGAAAAGAAAATAAAATAAAAAGAAAACAGGACGAGAAAAGACATGTCTACGGGCTTATGCACACATTCACTACTGGATATGTGTGTTGGCTAGAAAAGGCAAACTAGAGATCGCCAGAGCAGGTGTTGCAGATAGTGTATGGCGTATCCATAGTCCATGCATTTGGAATTGCATCTCTCACTCAGGCCCGGTGATCACGTAGGCCCGCGCGAGTTCTGCATATTACGGTCCGCCCCCATTATAGACACGAAAAAAAAACTACACCTTCCTGGCGCCCCCCAGTTTACTTATCTATAATGTCTGGACGCCAAGGTGGAAAAGCTAAGCCGTTGAAGGCGGCAAAAAAGAAGAACCAGGACTACGATGAGGACGACATGGCGTTCTTAGCTAAGCAAAAAGCCGATGCCGCCGCGAAAAAAGCTATGGCTGACAAAGCCAAGAAGGGCGGGCCGATGGTTGGCGGCGGGATTAAGAAGAGCGGCAAGAAGTAGCTGTGTCGTGGAATATACAACCTTTCGAATCGTATGAAAACGTAGCTCTCCGAAAAACAAGCGGCATCATTTGAATATGGGCCGTTTTGGGGGAGGCTGTCCATCCTTTTGGATTGTTTCATGTAAACAGAATGGATAGCGGGGGAGAAGGGGAGCTAAGCAAAAAGCGGATGCTCAACACCAGGTATTTGGTGTTTTTTTTTAAAGAAAAAGCCCCGGATAACAAAAAAAGCGACCTCGGTGAGGGTCGAACTCACGATCTTAAGATTAACAGTCTTACGCCTTAACCAACTTGGCCACGAAGTCTTATCTGACAATTAGAATAACAATATTATAAAATATCATACACACAATAAGTTAGAGCCGCTGGTCTTACCCATAAATTCTTTATACTTTTTTTTATTATCACAGTAATACCTCAAGAAAAGAGAGGGTATGGCGCATAATCAAGGTATCAAGAAGCCAGTGCTGTATATCGATGCATATGCTTCTCTTTAGTTATGCCCCGACGTGGATTGCAGATATAAGGCAGGGTCCCGGCCTCACTGGTTTAGGAATTTTTTAATTCGTGTGGCCAACAAATACGAACCGCTGTGCACAAGAGAAAGCCCAATCCTGGAATATACAAAGAGCTGTCTGTCAGGCCAAACATGTAGATTCTGGAGTGATGTCAAACATCTTTAATATAACAATGTCCTGCGCCAATACAGAAACAACGCGCGCCCCATCGCCGTTTTTGTCGTCATGTATATCTACTGATTATTTCCTATATAAACTAGAGGACAAAAACACCCTGTCTGATCTTCCTGCACGTCACTTTCCAAAACACTAACTAAATAAAACGGAACATTAAAAAACCAGAAAAAAACCCAGAAAACCCGCCCGAGCTAGTACTTGACGGAATAAACAATACGCCTATCCATGCTGCCCAATACTGCACTATCAGGCCTTCCCTGGCCATTCCAACCTGGCCATGCTGCGGGCTAATAGGAGACCGACACAGCAGATGTGCGCGCGCACGACCACGAAAATATTTCGGTCCCAGTGTCTCAGCAAGAACAAGTCCTTCCACTGACTAGCCAGCAGCGTCAACATGCCCGCCCTCAAAAAATTCGACGCAAACGTGGTGCGCCACGTGAAGCTGATGAACAAAAACTTGTGTGCTAACTTGCTCCGCCACGACTACATCGTCACTGGGCGCACAAAGGCCAAACGGGCACAGGCTGAGATCGAGACATTTTTGGCTAAGGCCTTGCACCAAAACAGAGAGCATGCAGCCATGCCGCTCGCAGAGAGAACCGCGCACGTGCTGGCGCTCGGGTTCTTGCAGCCCGCCGACAAGGCGGAGCTTGCGCTGAAAGTTCTCGGTGAGTTGAGCGAACGTTATGCGAAGCGCGGACACGGGTTCACACGGATCATCAAGTTAGAAAGCCGCTTGGGCACGGACAAGGCGCCGATGTCAGTATTGGAGTTGGTTGACTCGGACTTCGAGATCAAGTTCTGGTATACGGCCAAGATCGTGGCGCGCTTAGAGCTCCAGAAGTTGGAGATCGACGGGATCACGCGCCATAACGTCAACAGCTTGATCCGGTACCGCCCCGACGGACAAGCGCGTTTCCGTGCAGCCGTCGAAGAGTGCAAGGTGTGTTTCTTCAGCTATGACCCGGAGACCGATTCCATCACAGACCCGGCCGTGCGGGCCAACTTGGAGAATAGGCCCTCCGACCACTACGTCGAGCAGGCCCTGCACTTTGCCTTGTCCAAGAAGTACCTGGTGAAGCCTCGGCGCCAGCGCCAGGAAGTCACTGTGCCTCCATCTCCGTTTGTGGCCCAGGCTCCATAAGCCGCATGTACATAGTAATAATACCAACCTCACGCGATGAGTACATATCGGCGCCCTAGCGGTGCTGTATCTGGATATCCGACTGGCCGTCTCTGATCAAAGCTCAGTGGCTGCGGGGTGTATGTCGCTGGCCGGGCGCCTTCTGCGTAGGGATGGACAGAAGATCGATGGCATGTTTCACGTACTTGGATGTGGGCCCATTGGCGCGGGCCCGCCTGGATGCAATCTCTATCATTCCCTTTATACATACATAGAGCGAGTGATTTATACCTGCAACCGCCTTTGTTCTTTAATAGGTTCCACTTTTGGGTGATGCGTTATTAGGCGAGTCGCTTCATTTCATAGCGCGGCGCGGCGGTTCCCCATGAAGAAGTAATTGAGCATCGACTAATTTGCTGGATCCAAAGATCTGCTGGACTGTATTTATGTTCCGAAAACGAAGCAGAAATACATTTGTACTACCAGAAGTCCACTCGTTTTTGCTCAAAAAAAAAGAGATGGGGGGGGAGTTTCCGATACCGATCTGGCGTGCCATACGAGATGGTTCGCCAAATAAATCGGTTGCACGCAGTCGCCAAACCAGAACCAAATTGGAAGCAAAGCAGATACAGCGAAGCAGATATATCAAAAGTAAAAAAAAAAAGAAATAGAAAACAAATACAAGGCCTCGACCTATGAAATGTGTTTTCCGAACCTCTTGTCCCTCTGATATCCTTCCATGCATCACTATCGACCCCCAATCGTATAAGCCCATGGCCCTGTGGCCAGTATCCAGTCACGTGCGCCCTGCTCAAACAACACCGCGCGCGGCCCTAGGGTAAATGAACGCGAGCCAACGAAATGGCCTATTCACCACCCCGGACTTTTACGTCGCCAATTTCGATCTTGCTTCCACCGACCGTATAGTACCTGGAAAACCGGCAGTTATCTCGATTTCTCTCATAATAAGAAAGAGAGCACCTGTCCAGAAATTCCTGGCCTCGTTCGCCCCTACAAGCCACTGTCCAATCACCCCCACGTGCCAGCCACGTGACCAGAGCCTCCCAGCCTCACTTCCCAACTTCACCTCACCTTTACCCTCCACCTTCATCCTCCACCTTTACCCTCTACCTTTACCCCGGACCCTTCTAGCGCAGCACACGACGCAAAAAATCTCCCAGCACTCATCGTCATGGGTATTCTCACCGCACAAGACAAGGAGAAAATCAAGCGGGCGGTGCCCAAAGCATCGAATAAGATCATCGACGCGACGGTCGCACAGCTTTACGTGGCGTACCCCGACCACACGCAGTGGACGCCCACCGGGCTCATGGGCGCGGTGGCGCTCGTGGATGACCTCGTGGGCCACACATTTTTCCTCAAGCTCGTCGACATCACCGGGGCCCGCGGTGTCGTCTGGGACCAGGAGCTCTACGTCGACTTCCAGTACCACCAGGACCGCACGTTTTTCCACACATTCGAGTTGGACGACTGCTTGGCGGGGCTTCTTTTCGAAGACACGCCCGATGCAGCACATTTCTTCAAGCGCGTGACCGCGCGCCACAAACATGCGTCCAAGCAAACCGCCGGCAACAAAAACGCCATTGCGTTGCAGGGCCGCATGAAGCCCGAGCAGCCGCGCCAGGGTGCTCGCGGCGAGTACGTCGACGAGGCCACGGGCGAGCGCTCTCGCCGCGCGCGTGGAGTCTTGTACTACGACGACCAGCCGCCACCAGAGTGGCGCCTGTTGTACGCTGAGCTCGCTGCCGCTGGCATCTCCGAGGATATGATCGCCGACAACCGCGCGTTCATCAAAGACTACATTGCTCAGCGTGGTGGTCCGCTCGTGGGGCTCGAGCCGCCCGTGCCCCGCCGCTTGGCCGTGTCGCGGGCCGCATCCACCGCGTCCAAACCCGCAAAGAAGACCAAGAAAGCCCCGCCCCCGCCGCCGCCGGGCCTGAACCTGAATATGGTCCATCGTCCAGTAAACCCAGAGCCTACCAGCCACCGCCGTGTGCTGTCCCCACCGCCGCCACCCTCGCCTCCGTCTGCTGCTCCGGCAGTCACGCCGTTCCGGCGCGCAGAGTCACCAGAACACAGCCGCCCAACCGCTTCTACGTCCGCATCGTCTCTGGAGCTGGACGAGCCCACGCCGCCGCAAGATGCCCGGCCCCGGTTCCGCGTACCGCCGCTCAATGCCCCGATCCCGCACGTGACTCACTCCGTGCCGCCTCCGGCACCTCCGGCGCCACAGTCCCAGGCACAACAGCAGCAGAGCCTGGCGTCCCGCGTTCCGCCACCGGTGCAAGTGGGCCCTGCGCCAATGCCGCTGCCAGGCACGGGTGTCCATAGACCAGGCCCGCCTCCACCGCCACGTGCGTCACGCGCCGTTCCGCCGCCTCCTCCGCGCACCGTGTACGCAGCACCTCCTCCAGGCGCTACTGGTCAGAGTTCTCGGCCGCCGCCTCCGCCCCCTCGCGCTACCGGAACTGCACCGCCACCTCCTCCTTCACGTGCCTCACGGCCAATGCCACCCCTGCCCGTGGCACAGCAGCAGCAGCAGCAGCCACCACAGCCACAGCCACAGCCACAGCCGTATATGCGGCCACCCCAGATCCACCAAGCGATGCCGCCGCAAATGCCGCTGCAGGGCAACCCTGCTTTCCCGGCACAACCAAACCTGCTGGCCAGTTTGGCACCGGCGACTGGTGGCCAGCTACCACCCCCACCTCCACCGCTTCCTCCAATAGTGTCCCAGCAGCCCAACGCGGCTCCGGCCCCACCGCCGCTTCCTCCAACAGTATTACAGCAGCCCAATGCGGCTCCGGCACCACCGCCGCTTCCTCCAACAGTATCACAGCAGTCAAATACTGGCGGTGCTCCTCCACCGCCTGGACCGCCGCCCGCTCTTGGAAATGCGAGTGTGGGGTCTGCGCCGGCTACGCCGTTGCCCACAGTGGACTCGTCGCGTGACGCGCTCTTGGCGTCTATCCGTAGCTCGGGGATCGGGGCGCTCAAGAAGACGGACAAGTCTCAACTCGAAAAGCCAAGCGTCTTGCTCCAGGAGGTTCGTGGTGAACCAGTGCCAGCAACGTCGAGTGGACTGCCGGCAGCGCCGGTGGGCCAGCCTGAGACTTTGGCGGACGCGCTTGCCAGTGCGCTCAACAAGCGGAAAAACAAGGTTGCCGATAGCGACGAAGACGATGACAATGAAGACTGGTGAGAGGAGCTACGATATATCGAGAGGACTTTTTGGAACAGTCGCGGGAGAAACAAAAACTCCCTACTCTCTTCTCACATACGCGGTGTCTTTGGAGACCACAACCGAATGCTGTGCGATTAGCCGCAGGAGCTATCGTAGCCTTGTGTTTGGATTTATGTCTTGTATTTTTTTAATACTGAGATGTTACATGTGACTGGATACATCAACAGAACCCACAACGTAACCCACAACAGAATGTAGCAATATAGTGTATCTACATTCGCGCCATGTTCCAGCTGCGAAATTCGCGCGCATCTGGGTCGCGCACGCCGCATTGCTTCATTGCCAGACTAAGCAGTCTCAAGTACCCTCTAGACACTATATTCAACGGAGTTTTCCCATGTCCGATAAAGTACTGGACGTTTTACAGGCACTTGAAGATGCACTCCAATTTTGGGCAATGCAGCTCGCGGCTGCAGACGGTGACTTGCTGAAAAACGTCCCCGCGGCCGCAGTGGCCGATCCTCTACAGGAGTTGGTGAAGATCATCAAGCTTATTCGAGCCCACACTACGAAGGTTGGGATCGTCTACGAGCCCTCCAAAGTTAAGACTCTGGGAGATGCACGTATCACGACGGTTTCAGACCTTTCCCGGTCGCTTGTGCTTTTCGTGTCGGCGTTGGCACAGCTTTCCCCGGAAACCATTTCTCACGTGTTCTACAGTGAAATCAAATCCGTGGCACACAGTCTAGTGGTGGCCGCAAGCGGCCTTGTAGAGGAGTTGAAGGGCTTGTATGCTGGTCCGCTGGTCCAGGAGGAGCAGTCGCCAAAGCGAGGCGAGACCATGGCCGACGCCAGGCTCGTATCTGTAGGTAAGATCTGGAATCTTTGCGACGATCTTACCACGGTTCTCTCGGGGGGAAAGTTGAAGGTGCTAGAGCGGAAAACAAAATTGCATCTTTCGCTTATCGAGGATGGCCTCGACGAATTTTCCGAGTGGGCTGACAACCCTGAGAATATGGATGACGACGACCCGTTTGGACTCAATGAGTTTTCGGACGAGGACAATAGCGATGACGAGACTGCCCCTCTGATTGCAAACGATCTGGGTGACGAGACAGAGCTGCTTGTTTCTCCTGCCAGAAAGGCGTTGGTGGCATACAGCAAACTCTGGCTCCAGAAGTTTAAGCTCGTCAAGCTTCTATTTCTTTCGATCAACAAGTCTCTTTCGACGCTCATTCTGGGAAAAATTATCGACCGCATTTTTGAGACAGAAGCGCTTGTGGCGAGGGAAGTCGACACCCTCATAGTGGAGCTCATGCTCAACCAGACGCTAGACGACGTAGTGGAGATGCATGCCAAGGGAATCGACAAGGCATGCTTTACTATAATCGCGATTTTAAGAGACTCAAACAAGAAGAGCGAGGCAAAGGTCAAATGGTGTGCTTCGTGGGAAGCAAAGTATAACGAGTTCCTGGTTGAAATGTACAAGTGATGTGGAAAATGGCTCGGAGTCACGTGTGATTGAGGTGACTCCGGCGTAATGTCCAAAAAATTACCTTTCAGATCAAGCATGAAAACTCCACAAGAAGGAATGAATGGTGAACTGGGCGATCCGTGCACACCTTATTCAACATCTTGCGACTTTTATGGTGGTACTTGGATCGTTTTGGTTATAGACACGAACATGACTCGGTGCAGTTAATGACGGACGTAGCATGAACAGCAAAGCTTGCCATCCATAAAATTTAATAGGTCATGAATAATCTCTCTCCCCGAGAGGGGAAGGGAGATTGTGCTCTTAAGAAGCAACGTGACATCTCGTGGATGCAGGACTAATTATATTTGGGAGATAACATCATTGGAGCCGATGTCATAAACTACAAGAGCAAGTATATAGAATGCAGTCTAGTTCGTTATTGGTACGAGTAGGATACGGGTAGTATGCACGAGACATTATATGGAGACAACTAGTGCACAGATGACATGAGGTATTTAGACTCACAACTTGTGACTGGCTAGCTTGTGTCTGGCGTCTCCCATGGATAGTTATTCAAGCAAGCCCAACGCCTTTGCGTGATGCTTCGCATGCATTTCGGCAAATGAGCTGATGAAGAAATACAGGTGGTCATAGCCGTCCACAATATGCAAGTCGATCTTTCCCTTGTAGTCGCTTTTCTTTGCGCCTTCGACCAAGTTCTCGGGCTGTAAAAACTTATCTCTTCTGTAGAAATCGTCCGCGGCACCCTGGTGTATCAAGATATCGGGCTGGTTCTCGTGGGTATATTGTTGGATCAAATGGACCGGGTCGTACTTTGCCCAGTCGTTTCTGTCGTTGCCCAAATGCGCGCTGAAGTTCTTCTCCCCCCATGCACAGTTCAGCGGATTGGCAATTGGCGCAAATGCACTTACACTTGTGTACTTCCCCGGGTTTTTCAAAAATCCGGCAAGGGCACCGTACCCACCCATCGAATGGCCGGTGATGGAGATTTTGCTGAAGTCAAGCCGAGGGTAGTGGGTCGCCAATTTCTGCAAGAGCTCTGTGTGTACATATGAGTACATGTTGTAGTGCTTCGACCAAGGTTCCTGTGTGGCATCCAAGTAAAAGCCTGCGCCCGTACCAAAGTCGTACGAGTCTTCTTCGCCCGGGAGGTTGGCTCCTCTAGGCGAGGTGTCGGGAAACACAAGTGCAAACCCGTACTTCGCCGCAAAGTAAGTGAGAAAAGACTTTTCAGTGGCATTGTTGGGTGTACACGTCAAGCCAGACAAGTACATCAAAACCGGGATTTTGTTGGATTGCGAAAGTGGCACGAAAACATTCACATCCATCTTCGTGTTGGTCGTGCTTGAGTCATGTGACAACTTGTACAACTGGCCATCATGGACAGCGATTTCTGCGTTAGTCGTGAAGGACATGATACGAGAGGAAAAAAGATAGATAGAAAGGTAAGTAAAGCAGATAGGGTAGGAATTGAGATGTATTCGGTATCCTATGGTGTGGGCAGCAAAAGAAAACAGGCCTAAAAAGTTAAGCTCTGTCGGTATCGTTAATATATCTTGCATGCTCGCGATAATTTGCGCAGGACAATATCGCCGTTTCGGGAAAGAAAGCGCGAGTCTAGATAACAGCAGGCGAAATACAGTAATCAATTCCGCATTACATCATGTTTGACGAGGGGAAGAAAAAGAGATACTATTCTAAACTGCGTTACCGCATTGCCTATCCAGGGAACGTCGCACATTATTTTGACTAATTTATTCTCGCCTACAATTATTGATTCTTCCTTCGGCTCTCGGGAATGAGAGACACATAAGAAGTCACATTACGGTTGTATTGAATAGTGCACAATTGGGCTAGTATTCACAGAGTATATTTAGGTAATTATTGAAAAGACACTTATGGTCAGCAATGCATTCGTTTGATGTACTGATTTGGCAGTTATTTGTCCAAAATAAACCATTAGAAATATACATAGAGAACGGACGTTGCCCGTCTCGGTATGATCTACCTAGAGCAAAAAATTTTCAGTAAGCACGAGACCAGCGTAAACCGCAAGCCTGGTACTCTCAGAAATTGCTGTTTCCAACTGTGGCAAGTGGTGCTCTTCTAAATGAGAGAGTATGTGCACATCACCACTGCAAAGATACCGTAGCCGAGCATCTGAAGTACCGCGTACTTACCACCAGATCTGGTTAGCGAGAACCCACCACTGGTAGTTGTGTTGGTGTCATCGCTTGCGTTGGTAGAACCCTCGGAGGTGAAGTTGATTCCCGGCGTGGAGTCATCGATCGTACCATCCCAGCAGTATTGTTCGAAGCATTGTGCACACTGGTCGCTCTGCTCAATTCCCTGGCGTTCCTGTTCACGTCTGATGATTGCACACGCTACGCAGGTCTTCCACTCACTATCAAGCGTTGAGTTGAGTCTGGATGCAGTTTCAAAGCCATTTTCGATCATGGAAAGCATTTCGGAGTTTGAGTATGAAAGCTGGAACGTTGACGTGTTCGACTCGAACGAGAATGGCCGGTTGGCGGTGTACACAATCAAGGGCGACTTATAGACGTCGTCCTCATCTGCGCCTTCTGGAAGCAACGAAGTGAGGTTTTTCGCGTTGCAACCGAAAAATGCTGGTCGGGACGTCAAGTTGAGGTTTCGGAACGAGTTGATGTCCGGAACGTACGGGAAAATCGTGCCGTTGCCTTGCTCCAAGAACTGTCTCTCGAATGAGGCCACCATGGACGCACCGTTGGGCCAGTTCTCAGCTGTGTCTGCAGAATTGTCGTATGCAAAGACCACATCCACATCCCTTGTAGGCTGGAGCAACGGGTACAATGGAATGTTCTGTAAATCCTCACCACCATCGACCAAGTAGAGGGTGTCGTTCTTCACAATGCTTTGTACACCCGCCTCAGTGAAATTTTCGAACGGGTTTGGCTTGTAAACGGCAATGTCATTCTCGTCCTGTGACAAATCCTCCAAGATATCGCTAATAAAGCTCTTGATAGCGCTGGACAAGGATGTGGTGTTAATCTGTAAGATGAACTGGTTGAACAACGAGGAAGACGTGCCCATCACAAAGCCGGCGTTGTCAAAGCCACCGATGCAAGTTCCATTGAGTGGCATACCGTCCGACACCTCAGTACCCAAATACTTGGTTTTGGTGAATGCGTAAAGAGAGGGGTCCCATGAGCCCATTTCAAACGGACTGAACTCGAATATTGTCGAGTTTCCGCTAATGATAAAGGTACCTGGTGTCCTACCGTCTGCCACCACTATCGGGAACGGCATTTCGTGATTGGCAAACTGCTCAATGTCCTGGATACCCGACCACAACGTGCTCTCGCCGTACTCGGATTCCTCAGTGAAGAATTGGTGCGACAACGCCCTGCCCCATGTGTCAGTCAAGGTGGTTTCAAAACCTGCTTCTTTCTTGGCCTTCACGTCCTCGTAGAGATCTTGGTAGTACTGGTACGCCTCCACAAGGTTCCAGCCGCCGATATTCACAACCGAGTTTTCCAAGTCCCAGATATCAATTTTGTTATCGATAATGTCCTGGATGCTGGTGAAGTTATTATTGGACACAGTTCCCACGAGCCAGTTGCCTCCAGAAAGACCTACCAAGTACGTCGACGCCTGAAGCAACCCGCCCAAGCCCGCGGCATATGCGCCGTTGGTTCTATTGTCGAGTGCAGCCAACTGACCCGCACCCGCTAACATCGCGCGGTAGCCGCCGCCCGAGAATGCGATACCTATTGTGAGAGACCGGTTGTTAGTGGTGTTACTAAGAAAGGACGCCGCGTCGAAATCATCCAAATCCGCTTCTCGGAGGAAAGTCTCGAGATACTCATCGGTGACTTTGTGTCTCTCTGTAACCCAGTCGTACTCTTCGTCCGAAAGAGTGTCGGCGATGCGTACCAATTGCCCGTCTGGGCAATCTATTTCGAATGGGGCGTACCCTGCTAAAGCAGAGGCGGCGCAGAACAACAAGCCAAGCCGCATTGAGCAGTTTTCTTTTTCTTTTTTTTTTTTAAATGTGCAAACTATCTGGAAAAAGAAGAAGAATACAAGTAAAATTGAAAAGTGGAAGGCAGAAAAAAAGGGTTGGTTGCTTATGAAGAAGAAACGCTCGAGGAAGAGCAAGGTATATATCGGCGTGAGGGTGCGGAGAGATGTACATTGTGCCGGATGCCGGGCGTCTCCGCATTAACGCGAAGGGGTTTGTCATGTATGCAATACCATATACTGAGATCCAACCCCGTTCCTCTTAGCTTCCATGATTGCTCTAGAGTTCGCTTGCTCGTCTCTGAGTCGACTTTCTCGTCGTACTGGATTTGAGCAGCACACATATTGCGAGTGTGGATGAGGGTGTGTTGGGATGTGACAATATGCCATGGAATAAATAAATTCGTAGAAAGAGGAAGAGAGAGGGGCGGGAAATTTGGATGCACAATGTAATAAGGTGTCTCTGGTGGTTTGTTAACTTTCGGCAGTTTCTAATTGGAAAATAGAACCTGTTCCATGATGATGCTCGGAAACATCGGACCGAATGCATATATGTACAGGGATACTTTTCTTTGCGCAGTCCAAATAGTGCTCCTGCGCTCTGGCCCATGCATATATCAAAAATTACCGGCAGAAACGTTCCAAGAACCTTCCGATCCCCGTGCAAGCATCTTGACAGCCGCCCCCTCAAAAACACCCGTTCTGGGAAAATTGAACCGTTCTATGGTTTTATGAAGAACATGCAGTTATGAGGCGAGTCTCAAATCGTATGGCCCTGAAACAAAGTTGTCCGCGGGCTTGGCTCACAAAGTTCGGGCGCAACAACCGCTCAGCCACCTGAAGCTGCATGGAAGCCCTTTGTAGTGTGACCGATAACATATATATATATGTATACGGGAGTACTGTGACCCCTCAACCCCCACATCCCGGCACTCTTTCATTTGTTTTCTGATTCTGGCTTTTCACACATTTTATATTTGAAGGAGTAATTTTTCGGAAAAGGGGACCCTCTTGATAATGCACATTCCTATAATAAATTACCTACGTATCTAATTACTAGTTTCTTGGAAGTGACGTTGAGTGGGAATACCTTATTAAAATGACTAATTTTGTGCTTCCCTGCGGTGGCGAAAATTGTGTTCCTTGCCCAACCATAAGCATTAGTTTGTCATCCTAAGGAGTTTCACAAAATTTCTTTGCTGGCCGCAAGGTATTCTCTACGGCAAGCTCTATAACGTACTTGGTACATGCGTACACGTCATGTTTAACTAGATTGAGATAAAAAGCTTCATCATAGCTTGGAACATCCGTACGAAGAGTCTACAAGACCAGAAATATGAGCAAGGACGATCTGGACTTGTCGTTAAATATTATGTTTTCACTTGTCCTGTTCGGATTCAGTATTTCTGTGGTTTGATATTGTCTGCAAAATAGTCTGGGACCAAAAAATATTGACGTGACTGCTCGATAATGTTCTTTGATGAGGCAGATCAATGTGTTGTTGCATCACTTTTCAAATACAAGAACCGGATACCATAATTGAGGATTTGAGTGATTGGCGGTCGAGGCAAGTCGGGTCAGGTTAGATCAATCCTTGAATAAATGTACTGCAATAGTCATCAGGAGTATTAACTCGACCTTCCAGGAACCAAGTATGAGCCAATACACTCGAGTCGTAATTGAAGTGAAAACTTGTACTTTCTAGATATGGGACAATATTACTTTGGTCCAGACTGTGTGCCAGTCACGACAGCTCCGGGAATTTTGCGGGCACTAGACAATCAAGGCACAACTGCCGCGATCATTGCCATTGGCCGTCCGCAATTTGCAGCGTCAGCACAAAACACGGAATTCCCTAAGGACTAATGATGTTGATGAGGCCCCTACAACCAACAGGCCTGCAAACTCAAAGGCCACCCTTCCCACGAGATACTCACACGGACATATGACTTTGTGAAAGTTACAAGAATCTGAGGATTTTCCCTGGGTCCATGGCATGCTGAAAGCTCGAGAAGGTGGAAAGCAGACAAGCACAGTAGAAGCGTGTCTCATATGAGACCAAGCTGGTGGGCACATCTGTAATTTTACGAAATGATCACCGGCGTTCTCCACACATTGAGCGTGCTTTTCACGTACATGCATGTTTGAAAAGCCATGCACAAGCCGTATATGAGTATTCACATGTTGAATAAATTTGAGGTAGTACGGCAAGTTTTAACGAACAGGATATTCGAGGTTAACAGTCATGAGAATCTAATAAATTTCCGCGTATGTCAGGAATATACAAGGAGTGGGCCACTAACAAATGTCCAAGGATTGATGTATGTCCGGTATTCGAGATTCTGGGAAATATATGAGTGAGGTATACGGCACGGCATGCCAGTATCAAGTACCTCAGCAATATACCCAGACTTTGCGGAGATACCAGTGTTTTACATATGAACCAAGACTCTAGTGTTTCCAGATACACAAGCTCTTTTGAATCCTGAAGATATCCCCGTAATGAGCTTGTCATACACACACTTACTTTTTCAAGTATACATCCGCCCTACATCACACAGCCCACGAGCAATAGTTGTAATAAAGCAAATGGAATAACGAGTTCACGCAAGACATCAAAAAGTTGAAAAAAGCAAAAGGAAAAAACAAGTCCCGCAAAACAAAAAAAAAAAAAAAAAAAAAAAAAAAAAGAATGAAACAAAGAAACTTACGGAAAGAAAATCTAATTCAAGACCACTCCAACCATCGCGATCATCTTTCAAGCCGTTGTGCCAAGGCACGTCCCATTGCCGTGATTGAGGAGTACGTTACTGCGTAGGAATTGGAAAGAAGACACAGGGTATTTCCCATGAAGCAGGCGACACTCACAACCACCAAATGTGCCTAAGACATGACCCCAATCAACAAAACAAGAAAAACATATAAGTGTGGGAACCAAGCAAGAATATATTTCAATGTACAAACACCATGGTATAAAACTACCCCCAACACACGGGCCCTGATGTTAATACTTCCAAATACCAAGGCTTGAACATATCCACATACTAAGAAAGCAATAAAGCAATAAACCGAAAGCCAAACACCCAAATATCAATACCACCCAGTATTCTCGTATGCAAACACCCAGACTCCATTCTGCCAAATATCCATGTATCCCAATACTTAAATATGAGAATACATAAACCTACTAATGAGCCAACATCCATATATCGAATCACCGCAATATAGTACTATCTATAAACCCCAAACTTCTTGTGCCGTAATCTCAATATATAAGTATGTGCGTATGCCAACACCCTAGTGCTTGAATATACCAATATTCAAGCACTGAGGTATGCGAACACCTTGAAACCGCAACACCCACATCTATCAGTAAATTAGTACCATAATATCAAAATCTTCAACTCCTGGATACCATAACATCCAAACACCAAGATATCAATATATCCAAGGAATAGCGTATATAAACACGACAAAAATCTACCACCCAACGATCCTAATACCCTAGAAAACTAAACTCTTCACACCCTAAGTTCCTAATCCCATGTGATGAAATGCTCTAGAATCCTAATATCCAAAGTGCGAATACTCCAGGTTCCTAATACCATGAATTCCTAAAACCATAAATTCCTAAAACCATAAATTTCTAATACTCTAAAATCCTGATATCCAAAATCCAAACACTCTAAAATCCTGATATCCCAAATCGAAATATCGAAAATCGTAACTCCCTAAGATACAAACTCCCGAAGATACAAACTCCCCCAGATACAAACTCCCTAAGATTCGGTTACACTAATATCCAGAAATTCTATCACCCTGGAATCCTCACACCCTAAGATCCAGTACATCCTAAGATCAGTACATATCCCAGCACCCTGAGATTCAATAAACCTAACACCCTAAGATCCTA
The DNA here is from genome assembly GCA_030561945.1 of Metschnikowia krissii. Taxonomy (NCBI): domain Eukaryota; kingdom Fungi; phylum Ascomycota; class Pichiomycetes; order Serinales; family Metschnikowiaceae; genus Metschnikowia; species Metschnikowia krissii. Next base: position 342,880 of record JAKTYP010000064.1, on the reverse strand, counting down.
AAATCGTAGCACCCTGAAATTCTAATATTCCCAGACCGCTCCCTGGGCCTGTGCCTGGGCGCGCGCCCGGCCTGCGCCCCGCCAAATGCGTGAGCAACGGGCGCCCACTAATTAGCCGGCCACGTCTGACTCCGCCGTGTGGCCCTTCCAAAATGCTCGAGGCCCAAGTACAGATGCTCAATGATGCTGGCCAGACGTCGGCTGCGTGGTTCCGCGCGCAGTCCGCTCGCCGGCAGGTGCTCTTGTGCGGTGGCGCTGTAGTCGGGGCGGCGGCGACCGCGATGGTGCTTGTGTTCCACCAGCGCTTGATATCAGCGATGGCAGGCGCAGCCGATGAGCTCCGCGCCGCTTCGTGGGGTGGCCCCGTGTTATTTTGCGCCGTGTTTCTTGTCGGCTTCCCGCCGCTCCTCGGCTTCTCGGCGCTCTCCATGCTCTGCGGCATGGTTTATGGGTTTCCAGGCGGCTGGCCGTTGTTGGCTGCCGCGTCCACGACAGGCTCGTTTGCGTCTTTCTTAGTGTACCGCCATTTTCTCCGTGCGCGTGCTGAGCGGCTCGTGGCCCGCAGCGAGCGGTTCCGGGCGTTCTCCGAAATCTTGCATGAGGACGCGTCCTTGTTGCTTCTCGTGCTCATCCGCCTCTGCCCGTTGCCATACTCTCTCTCCAACGGCGCGTTGGCCGCCGTGCCGAACCTCTCCGCGTCAACCTACTTGTGTGCGTCCGTCATCACCTCCCCGAAGATGCTCATGCACGTGTTCATTGGCCACTCCGTTAAGAACCTCGGCGACGCCGCCCGCCTGACGGCCGCGAAAGCGCTCGACATCTTCAGCATCGTGCTCACCGCTGCCGCCGTGTCGCTCGCGAGCTACTTGATCTACCGCCGCATGCACCAGAAGTTGGCCTCTTACCACGCCCGCACCGCTACTGCAATTGTAGGTGCTGATGTTGGTGCTGCTGCTGGTTCTGCTGGCACCACTGCAGACCCTTTGTTTGACGAGTTGGTATATGGTGCTTTTGCCGATGACCGTGCCCGAGGCAGCTCCTTCGAGTTGGATGCCGCGCGTTTCGACGATGACCCCTTCATCATTGCCGCCGCCGTCGATGACGACGACGACGACGACGACGACGACGGAAGTGGTGGTGGTAGTGGTGGCGGCGTGCAGGTGCCGCACATGAAGCGTCTGCCTATGACCCTGCCTAAGGCCCTGCTGAGGACACTGCCCGAGCCATTGGGAAAGTCTCACACGCGGTATAGGGACTACTGACGCTGCCCGCAGTCTACGGTGCTTCGCAGACACGCTCTTTCTGTATCTGGTTCTAGTCTATAAACAACATTCTCGTGCGCCTCTTCTCAACCTTGTCCTGTGCATGTAAGCCTGGGCCCGCAATCCCAGCAGTGAACTGGCTCGCATCCGCCTCGCACACCACCTGGTGGTTCACTAAAAAGTAGTCTGTGCTGATGGCAGTGCCGCATACTGTGCATGTGAGGCACACAGGGTGCCATTTCTGCTTTAATTCGTTCTCGATGCACTCACCCTCGATGCCCTGGTGGCACGTCTCGCAGAGCGTGTTATTGAGCATGTGGTAGTGCTGGTGGCAGAACGCGTGGTCGAGCAACACGTATGGCACCACGTCCTTCGCAAATGCAACGCTGCACCCAGAATATGAGCAAGTGAAGCAGCCTCGGTGCCACTGTCCGCTCAAGTCACCCGCACGCGAGTACACCGCTTTCTGTGCACCTTTGGCGTGCGCCGTAATCGCCGTCCCACACGCTCGACATGGGCCCGTGCCCGGCAGTACCTTCGGCAACGCCTCGCTGTTGCGGAATACGGGGAACTTCGGGTCCACCACAGACTTTGGGAACGCGTCAAACTCACGCGGTGTGGGGTTCTGTCCGAGAATGTCAATGTCGCTAGCATCATTTGTCAACGTGTGCTCAAATGATGCATCCGCCTCAGCATTGGTATCGATATCGGCTTCGTCCTTGGACGCACATTTGAAGTTGAGGTCCTTGAGCTCTTGCTCTACCAAATGGGTTTTGGGGCTGAGCGGCTTGATGGTTTCGGGGGTCTCAGAAAACAACTCGCTGTCGAAAGACTGCTTGAGCCTTGGAGTGTATGGCTCACGGTCGCTTTCCAACCAACGTCTCTTGCCTTCGCAATGGCTGCTGTTGTCATCTAGCTCTGTGAGGTTGTTATCCGGGTCTGTGCGAATTGCGTCTTGAATAGATCGTTCCTTGGTAATGCATGGCTCTTTTTTAGTCGAGCTGTCTTCTTCAGTCTGTTCCTGGCTCCCAACGCTGTAATTTTCTTCTTCAGACAAATCCGATTCATGAGAGACCCTTAATGTTGGAAGTGTGATCTTCTCCGAAGATCCTAACGCGGTGAAACACGAATCTTGGCTTTGTTTCTCGGCCACAAAACTAATTTGACTACCGGTCTTAATCTGCTCGAGCTGCCGCCGCAAATCCATTGCAACCTCATCATCCGTGTCTTCCTCATCGATGTTGCATTCTACACTTGGACCCGGCTGTTTTGATATGATCGAGCTGATGGTAGAGAAACGTGTCATAGAAGAGCGGGACTTTTCGTCTGTCCCGGAAATATGCAAGAAGTTTTCGTAGTCGGTAGACAGCTCCCCCTGGGTGCTTGTCCCAACACGATGAAAGGATTCCGTCAAGTCGCCTGTAGCCGGAACAAACAGCCCAGGGGGTGCTTGTACATTAATTGGCCCATTGGATGGCGTTCCACGGGGATCATACACTTTGCCCTGTTGAACGTCGTGGACCAAGCCAGCAAAGTCGAACTCCAAGTTATGTGCGGGGCACACTACAGGGCTTTGTGTGAGAGACGATTCCGTACTCAAGATCTCCGACGTGTTGACACTGACAGGCGAGGGTGGGTTGGTCTTGGTAGCGAGGTATTGGGACGAAGTGGCCGACGTGTTGGGAGTCAAGACACCGCTGGTGCGTGACTTGTCGAAGGGCAGGTCGGTGTCCGTAGACCCTTCTGTAGTTGTATGAAGGGACAGCTCGCCTTCTGAGAGGTGAAGTGTCAAATTCTTTTTGTTGCGGTAGTGCTGATCGTCTTGTGGCTGGTCCGCCCAATTGGTGGTCGACCGCATACGTGGGTTGACTATCTCGGGCTGAAACCGCTTGATCATCGGCCGGCAAGCGGTTATAGGCAATGCTGCGTGTGTGTCATGCTGGTGTAGTGGTTCATGCTGACGAGAATGCTCGTTCGGACGAGGCGGCACGGCAGAAGGCGGCGGGCTCGACGCCTGTAATGAGGTCTTAGTCAGTCGGAGGTGACTTGTGTATTCATTCTGGGTGTCCCCAAAGCCGAGCGGCGCGGTGTTACTCGGACTGATTAACGGTGATGAGGACAATGCAACGTCCGAGGATGATGATGCTGGGTTTTTCCGAAAATACCCGTAAGGGTACGCTGCGCTTGAAGGTGTAGACGAAGGCAGCGGTGACAGGTGTTTCAGAAAGAGCGATCTGTCGTCGCTGGGGGGCCTGAAGCCCAAGTTGACGTCGAAGCCTGCACGTTCATAGACGCCCTTGTAGCGGAGTTCTGACTTCAATGGAGGAAATGGCGAGTCAAGCGCCAGCGCGGGGCTCTGTCCGCTACGCATGCTTTTTGGTATTGGGGCGTGCTGGAAGTGCGTTAAGGTGTTTGGCATCTTGAAGTGCTTGGTTCTTTCCAACAAGGGATTTGATTATAGAATGAAAAGAAATATGGGATGGGAGATATGGAGGGAGGAAGTGTGTGTGTAAGCGAGAGTGAGAGTTGAAGAGATGCAAGGAACAGAAGAAAAGATCGAGGTTGGAAAGATTAGTCGTTTGCCCTGCGGAAAATGTGGGCCAATGTGACGGAGGGACGATGGAACGATATGCTGCAGCAGGCGGCGGTAGCGTCTATGCAGCGGGATGGGCCAGGTTATGTATAATGCAAGTGGCTTTTAAATACAGAACAAAAAGGCAAAAAGAGCCGGGGTTTATGGGTTCAATGAGAAATGCTAGAAAAAGACTTATAGCAAATTGACCTTGGCCGGAGAGCCCTCAAGAGAGGATGCTTTGTTGAAACGCCCCTAAGCAGCGACTCGCGCAGGGCAATGCAGGCTCGGTCGCGCTTGACGCGGGCGCGCAGGTGCAAACCATATCCAGACAACGTGCAGAGGAAACGCGCGTGGTACGCGCGGGCGTTATCCAGCTGTATGCTAGTGCTACATATAGATGCGTGGAAAAGGTAGGCGTGCCCTGCTGCAGCAGGACATCCAATGCACGTGGTGAATGAGGACGTGTGGGTGCCGCGACACAACCATGTCGCGCAAGGGCTCTGAAATTACAACCTGGCTTTGCTGTGATTCTTTGCCGTTTTCCAAGAACTTCAAGTCGATGATATTTTTTTTTTTGCAGCTGTTGATATCGTTGGTGTTTCTTCGTCTTGTAGGGCTTGCGATGGGGTCGAATTACAAGATGCCTCAGCTCGTATTCATGAATGGTATATGAAGGCGTTACCTCTCTGCGCTTAGACTTGGCCGTTTTAGATCATTCCCGCCACTGCCCAGAGTGAATTCGGCGGAACACGGTGCTTATCGGGCAAGATTCTTTGTCCCTTCATACGGCCGCCTTCTCTCCCTTATTTTTTCTGGGTATTGCCGAAAAAACTGTCTCATAAGTCATTTGGCCGTTGACGGCGCTTGATGAAGAAGGTAACAAAAAAAAAAAAAAAAGGGGGAGTGCAAATAAAACGTGTAAAAAAAACTGCACATGTTTTTGAGTGGGCCTGTCCGTGTAACCGAATGAGTCGGGGGCAGTGCGAAGGAACCTTCCAATTATAGCGCCTTGTCCGCGCCGCACCCGCCTCTTCTTTGGGCGTACAAACTAACATAGAGGTTCATATGCTGCGAGATGTCATTGTTTTTACTTAACCCGTTCCGTCGAAAGATCCCTCGTCGTATCTGAATGAGCGGCGTGAATGCATTCGAAAGAAAGTGAAAGAAGGAAAGGGACAAAGAAAATTCGGGGAACAAATCAGGAAAGAGACAGGAGAGAAGGGTAATGGGAGAAAATAAAGAAGACGTGAAGAAAGTTAGAGGTTCTTCAATGCATCTGAGTTCAGTTAAATGCATTTAAATGAGATAAACTGATAATAACCTGAAAAAAATTCAAAACCAACACGGGACTAAACATGCATTCGAGGACTGGATATTTCTACGGCCCGCTTACATGATGAGCTCCGCGGTCCTTTCCTTCACAACTGACGCATCCCAAAATAGATGAAGCATGGATCCATGAGACCATGGCGGTGCATATGTAGCTGACATGTGCTCGCACCCCAGCGCACCGCATTTAACCCGCACAATAGGGTGAGATATCATGATGATGCCATCATAATACCACAAGCAAATCATGACGAGGTTGGGGAGAATCCACGGCAATTCCAAAGACGTACCAATGGGATAACACGGCAAACTGTGATACATACAAATCTCGATGAAAACGACACCGTGTGTCTGCAGCGCGGACACGTCAGTAATCGTGCCGGGCCAAATTTTTCGTCTTGCTCAATACGATGCTAACACGTACTCATTTACCAATGAGTCTTGGAGATGACAAGGACACGCGAAGTGTATATGCAAAAGCCTTAATCGACCGGCTGTATGCATCCTAAGAACGATCCAAGAGATACAAACTATGAAAAAAAAAGGAGAAACAAAAACGAAAACAAAAACAAAAACAAAAAATCTAGCAGAGCGTTGCTTCGAACACGAGAGACCCATGCACAATAGACCGCTCGTCGTGAGCATTCTCGTGTCGGTGCGCACATGCTCGCAATATCCGAAAATGACATCGGCACAATGTATTTAAAATATCATGGCGGAATTGTGCACCCGTCAAAGGGCAGAAATAAATCTCAACAACGAGCGTCTGTGTGCCTCCTTTTTTTGATTGCCCTAACTAACGCCTAGGAATTTTAGAGGATACGCGACAATCAACCATGAGCGTGTATTTTATCACCAGCCAAGATTGCAGAATCCAAAAGAAAATATCTTCCGGAATCAGTGGCCGCCTCGCAAAGCTTACTAGGATATTTCAGCGAAACGATCTGCTTTTACAATCGGTCGTCCGTTATACTTTTATTAATTACATTACACCCATGCGGATTAGACGTAGCCGATTCTGTTGGCAACGTCCAAGGCATCGTGGTCAGCAGTCAATCTGATGTAGGCCTTCTTGGTACCGTTAGGTCTAATCATGGTGTTGACCTTCTCGACCTCAACCTCGTACAACTCCTTGACGGCAGCCTTGATCTGGTGCTTGTTGGACTTCAAGCTGACCTGGAACACCAAGGTGTTTCCATCCTCAACCTGCTTGATAGCGGTCTCGGAGGCAATAGGAGACTCAATCACCTTGAAAGCGTCCATTCTGTTGTAGTGAGGGACGGCCTTTCTGGCGTATCTGGGAGCCTTAGCCAACTTCAAAGTCTTTGGCAATCTGAAGGTGGTGTTGGTTCTCACCTTCACCGCCTTCTTAGAGTTAGTACCCTTCAAGGCAGATTTCTTAGCAGCAGCAGCCTTAGTGTCTAGTTTGGGTTAGTATAATTCGAAGGGCGATAAAATAGCGCAAAGTCACTTCTGCTTTCTGGCCTTCTACTCCTATAGTTTCCCGCGCCTTACAGCCCACGTCTCAATTCTAATGACTCATCTGCCATTTGGACTATCCGCCATTATCTCTATGTATTGCATAATACATAGTGGCATAGCTCCAAGATCCAGAATGATCAAACAAAAAAATCGCATATTATGGCTTTGGGATTTAAAACAGTGAATATAAAGGCACCTATGAAACAAAAGACCCTGTGCGAGCCAGGGGCGCCCTCATAAAAATGATGGTCAAAAATCAGGAAACGGGGGAGGAGTCTTCTAGAATACCATTTTTCAATATCGCTTTACGCAACATATGAGGATGGGTACTTTGCTTCGATGTGTGTACATACTTGGAGCCATTTTTAATCGTTGTCTTACAAAGGGGTGTTGTAATGGAGATGGGAGGTGGAAAAAATTCTACCCTCGCCCAGCCCGCAGAGCCTGTCCGCGGCGATGATGGAAATGGGGTTGTGCACACAGTCGTACTTTCGCGAGGGCTTGTGTCAGCCCCAAACACTGCGTGCACGTGATGCTAGTGACTTGCAATTATTGAGGCCTTCGTAGATGCAGGTCACTCCTGGCTAATATTAATGAAACACCGCTCTGGCTGGCCCCGGTCATCGATGGAATCTGGTTCATTTCATGGGTCGGATTCTGTGCCTAAGACTCCGGGCTCTAAATTTCTGGGGTTATGCACAAAGCTAAAGGTATATGTGTGGGCCGTAAATCCTGTATCCCAAGCACCTGAGGCTGACTCTGTAAAGATAAAGTAGGAACCCCAAATATGAGCACCATATGCGAATACCAACCCTGGGCCAGTGTGAAATGACGCATATTGATCTCAGCGTGCTTTTTTAGGCCAGTCTCCTTTTTCTGTAAGTAGTGCCGCCGTGTGTTGTAGGAGATCTCTCTTGAATAAATGGACGCAACGCGTATGCCCATCTGGCTCTTGTCTACGTTTTTTTGTACATAATGATTTATGTGGTGACAGCTTCCACTGTGAGCGCTATGTATTTAAAATATATCGAGATGGTCGTTTTGGAATGGTTCACCTCACGTCTTTCTGATGTTTTGCGTGTCCATCCATCGCCTATGCTTTAACTAGTTTGCTATCACAGGATTACTTCCACGTATGTAAGTGTTTGGCGGTGAGGCTGATTGTCACACGTACGAAGCAAAGATCGGGTTCTTTCTCTATGAGAACGAAGGTTTTTTTATTAAAATAGACGTATATGACATATTTGCCGTTGGAACCTAAATGCTGTGGGATCCTAGTAGAAAAAAACACGGAACCAAGTAGAAGCAGCAGACACCTAGATGGCAAGTCTATGAACATGAACCAAGGCTTCCTTGGCGCAATTATACCCCTACAGATGAGTCTGCCGTGGGCCAAAATGGCGTACTTTGCGCACTCCCTCCAATCTCTAGATTATATGCTATGTACACGGTGTCGGGACTACAAACGGCGCAACTTCTTAGAACGTACACCACCAAACTTCAACTTGGTGTTGTCAGTGACGCGAACGACGTGCGGACGGATGAAGGCGCCTTCTTTGCCCTGCAACGCGGACGAAAACGCCTCTCTGCCCTTGCCGAAATCTTTCAACACGATCTCAATCTTATCGTTGGGCGCAAGGAGGTTCTTTTCCTCGATAGCTTTAAACAAACGCGTGCTAACCTGATATGCCGCCTCGTACTCGGCACGGTTGCTTTTCCGGAAGCCCAACATGCCTGCGCTATAATGAAGTTTGATGTGGTGTGGCAACCTCAAGTAGTACAACACCTTCTCATTGTAGGATAAGTGCTCATTTTTCTTGAGAAAGTCCAAGTCCTCCACCACTGCCACGAACGAACACAACGTGTTGTGTCTGTGGAACGATGCATAAAGCTTCCACATCACCACCCGTTCGTTCTTCTTGGTGATTTCGAACGGTTTTACGGGCGACGCGGCCGGCTTATGAGCGATAGCAAGGTTTGCTGTGGACGTTCTGAGCCATCTTGCTGCCAATGACGATGTATTGAGAGAGACCGCTTGTTTGCGGAGCGTGTTAAGCCCAGAAAACATATTGATATTGGTCACTACCGTGCTCAGGTGGATTTTTTTCGTTTCTCGCTCGTGAGTAGCATATGGTGCACGGGTGTATGGGGGTTCTTTCCCCACGTCTCTTGGCCCACGTCTCTTGGGGAACACCATTGTGTATATTTCCGAGTGTGACTAGAAAAATCAGTTATTGGAACCAGAAATAGAGTTCCAGAAGAACTGCAGAGCAAGGTTGTTGTTGTTGTTTTTTTTTTTCATTTCGCTTTGTTGTTCATGCTTTGCTATTTGCGTTGTTGTTTTTAATTTGTTGTGCAGTGTGTACAGGTGTTTATTTTTTGGTGGAACATTGTAGACCACGGCAAAGCCAAACTCGTGAGCTGTAAAGGAAGCATGGCCCAAATGACACGCTCGATGTGAATGCTTATGGAGAAAATAATAAAGAGAGAAAACGGTGGCTGTGATTGGGAAAGGCTTCGGGCGAAATGAGAGGCGGGGTCTGTGCAGAAAGAATTGGCAAATGGACAAGTAGAACGTGAATTGAATGGGCCAAAAAATGGAAATGTATGGGAGAGATAGCAGTGGTGGTGGATATACTTTCTATTGACAGCGTGGCAGGCCGAACATAGAAAACATAAGCAGGAACAAAAATGCCCACGGGCCCCGATACATTGCTACGACCAGAAAATAAGAATGCAACATGCTCCAATAATAGTGTTTCGGTCATCCAACGTGTACATGTGCATGCATATATAAATTAATATATTAATATATTGCTTTAACCTTAGGAAGTACGGATCATACGTATCCTTCCCTGTTTGTATTGTCTCCTCCTGCACCCTAGTTGGATTGGCCCGAAAAAGCATACGAGCGGCCACACATGACCAGTTCCCTATTTGCGGTGTCTTATGATGTGAAAGCACGCGTACGGGTGGTCAGAACCGAGCCTCGTATAATTGGTCATGGTGGCGCCGCGGTCTGTTGAAGACACTGAGGAACACTGGAAGTATGGAGCCGAAATGGGCGCGGTGCAAAAAAAGTGAAAAATAAACTGAAGCAATGAAACAAAAAACTGACTCCCAGGCAGTCAGAAATAAAACAGAAATCTTCCGAGTGTCCTGGTGGCATCTTTTTTTTTTTCCTTTTTTTTTCTTTTTTGGTTTTTTGGTTGTTTTTTTTTTTTTCTTTTTTCTTCTCATGGAAAGAGAGCCCGATATTGGCCATGGGTATTTTTGAATGCTCGGCCCGTGCGGCGCCCATAATATACCGCAAGGTGCTTTTCTCGTCAGAGGCCACCTGGATATAGGCGTTTGGGCCTGCCGTAAGGCCAAGCCCATGGCCGAGGGGATACTCTGGGCCCGGCTCTATACACTGACCGTGTGCCATTACGTGCCCTTACTCTATATACACAAGACTGGGCAGGCATGTACAGAAAACAAACTGGTGCTGTGCGAGTGCGGCGTTCATTAACACGGCGTACCTGTAATCGTCTGCCCGAAACACATGTACCGGTAAGGCCGCCATTACACCGAACAAAAATGGATGGCGGAGGGAGACGAAGAGAAGAAAAGAGAAGAAGTAAAGAGAAGAAGTAAAGAGAAGAAGTAAAGGAGAAGAACCTAGTGGTCAACAAATTCCCACTTAATCTTAAACCAACCACCCAATAATAACCCAATCAAACCAAAAGCATAAAATCAAAGGTGCTTGGCAGGTCGTGCCTGCGCTAGGTTGGCCCCAAACACCCAGCGCAAATACCTCTCCCATACTGTATTTTATGGGCGCCGCACCACCTTATCCCAAAGTTAACGGTGCACATAGCCGGCCCTCTGGCCCCAACAACTCCACACGGTCTTTCCATAAGGTCCTCCGTTGACGCGTCCCCTTACACGCCTCTTATCCTCGCCGCCCGGCCAAGTCTGGCCCCCTCCAATACAAGAGATTTTCTTTTTTTTTCGTTCTTTCTTTCTTTCTTTCTTTCTTTCTTATTATTATTTTATTTCATTCTCTACTATTTTTTTTTGTCCGATTTTTTGGTCTTCCTACTCTCATCTGCCAATCCCCTCTCCTCGCCCATCTCCCATTTCTCAATTCCTGTCCATTTTGCATTTTGCATTTCGCATTTTGCATTTCGCATTTCGCATTTCGCATTTTCTTGTTTTCTCACTTTTTATTTTTGTTTTCCTGTCGGCAATCGCCCCATTCTTTCGAGTTGCGGCACGTGAGCGGCCAGCGCGCTCCACGACTCGCCTCGCGATACCAAATCAATTGTGCCAGGTTCCTTCTAACCCGGCTCCTTTTCTTATCACCCACCCATCCTAAACGGACCCCGCCACCTCACGCCGGACCCACAGCACGCAGCGCTGCACTCTGGAATAGATCACCCGGTAACCACTTATCTCACTGCCGGCTTTTGTCCTTAAGACCACGCGCCCAGACCTGTTTGTTTTTGCGGCTCGCTTTTCTGCCACCACGTTTAACCGCCCCTTTCTGTCTCTCTGTCTCTCTGTCACTCTGACAAACAACCACCTTGCTAAAAACGCAACCAACTGAAAACAAATACGCATATAGCGCCCGCATAGAAAAGAACCCTCGGGACTTCGCTGCGGCGCCAGAAATGACAGACCACTCGAATTTGGAAGAGTATGTGCTCGAAGAAGTTGTAGATAATGAGACGTCGCACAGCCTGCGTATGTTTGTAAAGGAATACAAGGAAATCGGCAAGGGCGCGTTTGGCACCGTTGTGGAGGCCGAGCTCGCACACTTTGACGAGCACGGACAGCCCCGTGCACACCGCCTTGGGCCCTTTGCCATAAAGCGTGTGTTGGCGCAAACAGAGTACAAGTGCCGCGAGTTGGAGATCTTGCGTGCCGTGCACCACCCCAACGTCGTGTGCTTGAAGTACTTCTTCGATAGGCGCAGCCGAATAGACGGCAAGGTCTACCAGAATTTGGTCATGGAGTGCTTGCCCCTGAACTTGCAGAGCGAGATCAAGTACTACCGCCACCTGAAGTATACTATCCCTTACCCGCATATGAAGGCATACACCTTCCAGCTTGCGCGCGCCATGCTTTACTTGCACGGCATGAACATCTCCCACCGCGACATCAAGCCGTCCAACATCTTGATCGACCCGGCAACCGTGCGCTTGAAGATCTGCGACTTCGGCTCCGCAAAGCAGTTGGAGCCTTCTCAGCCCTCCGTCAGCTACATCTGTTCTCGTTTCTACCGCGCGCCTGAGCTCATTGTCGGTTGTACGGTCTACACTACAAAAATAGACATCTGGGGTCTAGGCTGCGTCATCGCCGAGATGTTCTTGGGCAAGCCTATTTTCCAGGGCGTGTCCTCGGAGTTGCAGTTGAAAGAGATCTCAAAGTTGTTAGGCCCGCCCCCAAAAACCTTCTTCTTCAAGAGTAATCCCCAATACAGAGGTAACATGTTCTCTACAAAGCTCTTCTCAGGTACCATACAGGAACGCTTCGAACGTATTTTCTCCAACTCCCCGCCTGATGTTATCGACTTGTTGCTCAAGGTATTAGTCTACGATCCAGAGACAAGAGCCAGTGCAAAATCTATTATGCTCCACCCTTTTTTTGACGAGCTCAAACTGGACTCTTTCAAGGTCTACCCGCGCGGCGCCGTCGAGGCCATTAAGTTGAAGTTGCACGACTTAAGCGAATATGAGCTAAGTCTCATGGGGTCCTTGCGAGAAGAATTCTTGCGGCTGCCGCAGAATGCCACTTGAGTCCCCTATCCGCTTGGATTCAAGCTTATGGTGTTTGGTGAGTGTAAAGCCGAAAAGCCTACCCTAGCATCTGGTCTATCAAGGAGCATTCGTTTCGTGAAGATTGACATGCTATTTATAGAATGAATCTGGATGTATTATCGCGTGTATTGTAAAAGACCTGCGGGCTCCGTCGGTTCTGTCCTCCCGGTGACTACATAGAATTCTATATATGCTTCTCAGTGGAAAAGCCACATGCACAACGCCTGGTATGAACATGTCGTGAAAGTTATGCAGTCTAGTTCAAGGCCAAGCTATAGCTGTATTCGTCTTCAATGTTCTGAGACAACCACATGATGATGCAACTCAACATGATCGAGCCATTGCACACAATGTTGGACACGCCCATGCCCAATGTGGGGAAAGTATACAGCTTCATCAAAAACTTCAAAATAAAGACCATGAAAGAGCCCGCTAATCCACCAGCCAATAGAGAGAACCCGAAGAAAAGTATCACCCTGGCGGCCCAGGCGTTTCCGTTTCCGTCACCTAAAAACAGGTTCTGGCCCTCGGAAAACAAGTTCGATTTTTCAATCGAGTTGACAATTATCATACCAAGCATCGAGCATATGAAAGGAATCCAGTCCACAAACGTCACATGTACGATGCTGGCGTTCACGGTTTTTGAGTAAATGGCGGCATCCACCATAGACCAGAACCCAACGGCAAATAGCGCACCCGCGACATAGATCCCGATAGAGCGCAATTTTTGGGACTTGGGAAGGCGGAGCAGCGCCGCATTCAAACGGAATAAACTTCTGGGTTGTTCCATGTTGGATTAAAGGAGATGTATAGAGTATAGCTGGCGGACTGGCCATGCTGATAGAGGCGGACATTGATAGTGCGTATTGTGGTGCACGGGTGCGTAAACCCGAGATATGTGATGATCGACTCAGTCTTGTACAGCCCACAGCCAGGTGGCATTCTTTGCTGATTTGATGATGTCACAACGAGATCGGTGTATATGTGGCAATTGATTGCTTGATTTTTTGTAAAAAAAAATCAACCGTTTCTGCTGGTGTTTTTTATGAATTATGTGGGTGTCTCTGCTGGTGTTTCTTCGGGAGTTTCCCCTTGATTGTTATTCGTATTTGCATGATCCTTGTTCTCATTCATGCCCCCTATTGATTGATCCGCATTTTTAGTAACGTATTTTTCATTGAGCTCAAAAACTTCCACAGATCCCGAAAGGCTGCATGTGGCGAGAAAAGCGCCCCCATTGACAGTAGCCACGTCCAAAACTGTCTCGCCTGGTTGTAGCTGAAATACAATGGCCTTCGATTGCAAGTCCCAAAATAAAGTCCCGCAGGAATCGGAGCCTGACACCACAATGGGCAGGGCAGTTACCAGCACGAACGCAGAGCCGCTGTTGTATTTGTTGTTAATGGGTGCGCTTCCAGCCCCGAGATAAGTCTTCACCACCTTGTTTCTCATGTAATCCCACAAGCGGATCTTTCCGTCCAAACTCGAACTCAAGATGTACTTGCCATTCGGCGATACGGTGACCTTCGAGATCGGAAAGTTAACGACGTCGCTCGTGGATGCTGTGGCGGTGCCGTGGGAAGTACTATTGTAAATAAGCGTCTTCAAGCACTGGCCTGTCTCAGTGTCAAAGAGTCGCATTAAACCATCGTACGACGAGCTCATGATTACGGTGTCGTCAGGAGTTAAGCACACGGAACTCACTGGGTCAGAGTGCGCTGCGAGAGTCTTGAGACTATTTCCGGATGTGAGGTCCCATAGTACGATCGTCTCGTCGGCAGCTCCGCTTATAAGAATGTTTCCCTTAGAGTTGAACGTCAATGTGGTGATGTGGTAGGTGTGTTTCTTGAGAATGCGTATGCACTTGCCCCGAGCAATTGACCAGAGACGGATAGTCAAGTCGTCGGACCCCGAAGCGATGATGTCACTATTGATGGGCGAGAACGCAATGTCGGAAACCCCCTTTGCATGGCCCTTGAGCGTAGCCAACGGCGTGCCGTCTTTGAAATCGTAGCACTGGATTAGTCCTTGCGACGAGCAGGTCGCCAAGACCCGGGAATCCTTCGAGACTTTGACCGCGTTTATCAGATCGTCGGTTTTTGTTAAGAGCGTAAACTTGCGGACATATAGCTCATCGTATTTGAACGGCGGAGTTCCGCTAGGATCCGATTCTGAAGATTTGCTTCTCTTTTCTGCTGGCTCCTCCATTCTCTGTTGAACGAATGCAACCAAAATCGATGAAATTTGTAGTGGAGAGTTACGCGGACTATGTCGTCTTGGGGTCGCGTCTGCAGGCGCCAGCCTCAGCACTCAGATATAGGCACAATCTTGATACACTGTGCGGGCAACTTTTGGTGACGCTGCTTTGGCATCTGGTCTAGATTAATGTTTTTCAATGGGTCTAGATTTCTAGGCGTTTTCTATTTATACGTACCACGACGGGCGTTTTTGTTTTGTTTTGTTTTGTCTTGTTTTTTTTTCTGTTTTGTCTTGTCAGAGTATAGGATACGCATACAACGCGCGAGAAACTGGTGAGGCGAACACGAGATAGTTTTATCAGGCAATTATTAGTCAAGACTATCTGGAAACAGCAACAGTGTGCTTGCGGCTTTGTTTCTGGGTGAACTGTAGGCGCCGCCAGAGCATAGCATGGCACAATCAGCCCATCATATCACTTGACGGCAGAAGCTCGGTACTAACATCTCGTAGAAACAGACCGCAAGTGCCTTCGGAAGAATCAAGACGGTCGGATCCTATGCACAGATAGGTTATACACGGAAACTGAAGAAACACAAGGCCACAGGCGGTAGACATCACAGCCAACAAGCACAGCCACGCATTCCTGGTGCATGGTGATACCCGTCCCAGGGCCAAGTTTCCTATGGGCACTGCTTCATGAGTACAAACTGGTTTAGCTGAGCTGAGAGCGGGTATTTTTAGCGGCTTCATAAGACAGGGAAGACACCGTCGTTTATGAGCTTCTCGCGTCAAAATGACAGGAGACACCGAAAACACAAGCCCCGTCTCTTGTCCCACGAGAACCCGTGCTGAAAAAGGAGATGGATTTAACGGCAAACTCTCAGCGAAAATGTTGTCCCATTCTTTCTCTTTCTCTTTCTCTTTCTCTTTCTCTTTCTTCACCGCTCAGTCCTCGGGCATTTCGAGCTTATCGAGCCACGAGCCAAGAAGATTCCACTCGATCTCGTCCATTGCGGTGGGCGCAACGGGTCGTTTCTGCGCGTCCGCTGCTGCGGCCGACTGTAGGAAAGTTGAGGGAACAACTGCTCTCTGCAAGTGCTTATTGGTCTGTGTCGGCCTCGCGACCTCTTTCAACACATGCTTCAAGTACAAGCACGCCAAGATTGTGTTCTGAGCCGGCGCAGTGTCGGACGTCACGCGGACTGGCGTGAAGATCTCGAGAAGCGTTTCGTTGAGCGCCGCCACACGCGCTCGATGCTCTGTCGACAATGGGGTACGCAGTTCGAGCCGGGCACTTGCCCGGGAGAGCGCCTTGCGAAAGTCTGCTTTCATTGCCCTGTTACGGGGGCTGGGCAGCCGCGGCGCGCCACCACCGCTGTCGTCCAGGCCAGTAGTGGGTGCAAGGCTCTTGATGGTGCTGATGTCAAAGCGCACGAGGTCGGCCTCGGCTTCGGCGTCGGCGTCGGTGTCGGTGTCGTGCAGAGGGCCAACGCATGCGGGACCGCGGTGGCCCGAGTCCCAGCGGCGCCTTCGGGCAATGAGGCCCTGGAGGCGGCGGCGCGCAGAATCTGGCAGAGGCCTTCCGGCACGGATAAATTCATGCTGAAGAAGCAGCACGGCGGAAGGCCGGCGCTGCGGGTCGACGCTAAAGCATCGAGCAAGGAAGTCGCGGAGCGCCGGCAGCCATGTGGTCTGGAGGGACAAGCCGATGAGAGTAGCAAAGTCGGCGTCGGACTTACAGGAAGATATCTTACGTAGGGCCTGCATGGGCGAGTAGAGGTCCTGAAGCGGCGGCAGGCCGTGTCTGAGCTCGTAGACGCAGCAGCCGAGGGACCAGACATCTGCCTGGTAACTATGGCCGCCTGTGTTGTTGACGATGACCTCAGGGGCCATCCAGTAGGGCGTGCCGACGGTAGTATTGCGGCGTGAGAAGCTCAGATGCAACTGCGTGGACACGCCAAAGTCCACGAGCTTGACGGCGCCAGAGCGGGCCACCAACACGTTCTGGGTCTTCAAGTCGCGATGGATCTTGCCCTGCGCGTGGAGATACGCGAGCGCCGCAAGCACCTCGGCTGCAACGGCCAGAATCGTGTGCTCGTCACTGATGGGGCCGGGTGCCACGAGCTCATGGAGCGAGCCGCCGTCCACGTACTCCATCACCACCCAGAGCGTATGCCCATGCACAAAGCAGCCAAGGTACTGCGCTATCTGGGGAGAGCAGCACTCCAGAAGAATCTGGATCTCGCGCCCGGCCTCCAAGAAGTCGGCCAGCTCGTGTTCGAGGTCGATCTGCTTGACCGCAACCTCCTGGCGCGTGGCCCTTACCACGGCCCGGTACACCACGCCAAAGCCGCCCCGTCCCACTTCCTCGCACACGTCGAGCTGCTCGGCGCTGGTGATGCGTGTCATTATTCGGTTGGGATGCAGTGTTGAGTGTGTATTTCGATAGTTGGTGTCTGGTGGTTTGGGTCAGATGCTCCGGTGGTTCTAGCCGTCCCACTCAGTCAGATACCCCAGTTGTCGTGTTATCCCGACTTTTCCGATTTGTTCTTGCTTGCCGGCGTTGCTTTCAACCACTCGCGTGTTTCTGGAAAGACGGTCTTTTGCGGGGCACCTGGTCGTTGTCGGCAGAATTGTAGACATGTGGAAACATGGATGGGGGGCCGCGGCCCCATACCTAGCGCCAGGGCCAGGGCCGCAGCCAGGGACTGGCACCGCGCGCTCGCTCCCTGGTTTCGTCTCCACGCTCACCGCAACGACAATCATCTGCACACAGCTCTTTTCTAGATGATTGCGGGCAATTAAAAAAAAAAAAAAAATATCATAAAGTGTCTGCTGAAATCATAAAATTTGTATCCTTTGAGTTACGGTTCACTGGGCTGTGTGTGTATGTGTGTGTGCAAAAATAGTCCAGTGGTCTAAGGAACCAGCCTTAGAGCCAACGCCAGTTCTGCGGCGCCATATACCGTTGGCCCTGGCCCCAGGGCCTGGCGCGCAGTCTTTGACCTAGAACTACTACCTTCACCAACCTTCACCAACCTTCACCAACCTTCACCAACCTTCACCAACCTTCACCAACCTTCACCAACCTTCACCAACCTTCACCACCACCCCTAGCTAATGCTTCCGTGGGGTTCAGTCCCGCTCAGAGCCATGCGGTGCAATATGCTCACGTGCCGCCGCCCCGCCCCAACACACCCCGCGGCGCCCATATGGTGGGCATGGCGATCGCTCTCTTCTAGCACCCGTTGCCAGGGCCACGACAGCCTCAACGAGATCTTCCTCGCCAACACGCTCCGGTCCAACAAGCTGCAGCCCGAGAGCGAGTACATGCGATGCACGGTCTACGACCGGCATGGCAACATTGCCGTACATGGGCTCACAATGCGCAAGCTGGAGTTTATGAGACAGTACGGCATTGCGCCGCGAGACCTCCGTAAGATGATCCGCTCACACACTAACCACACTCCGGGCAGCAGCGGCACGCACATGGAGTTTGTGCCGCTGGTCGTCACGCGCAACAACTGCGTGCTTTTGAACTTGCTCAACATCCGTGCGCTCGTCATGTGCGACTCTTTGGTCATTTTCGACTACGCCCACGGTTCACGTTTCACCGAATCATACTCACACGGCTCGTTTCTCAAGGAGACGCTGAAGCGGCTCAAGCGCTCTCACCCGGATGCTGCGTCCTTGCCCTACGAGTTCCGCGCATTGGAAGCCATCTTGGTTGACGTCACCTCCAACCTCACCATCGAGCTCAACGTGCACCGCACCGTTTTGGGCAACATTTTGACAGGGCTCGACTCCTCCATCGAGCGCGTCAAGTTGCGCTACTTGCTTATCCAGCTGAAAAAACTTGCTCAGTTCCATCAGAAGGCAAAGCTCATCAACGACCTCCTCCAAAACCTCTTGGATAGCGATGATGACCTCAACTCCTTGTACTTAAGCGAGATCCGTCGCGGAACCATTCGCCATTCCCACCACCATCAGGAAATCGAGTTGCTCTTGGAGTCCTACTACACCACCATCAACGAGACCATTCAGTCTGTCGAGGAACTTGCCTCCCAAATCAAGACCTCCGAGGAGATCATCAAGTTCGTCCTCGACGCAAATAGAAATGACCTTATGCTCTTGGGCTTGAAGTTCTCCATCGGCTTGCTCTCCATGGGCATCACCTTGTACGTTGCTGCCTTGTACGGTATGAACCTCGAGAACTTTATTGAGGAAATCGACGGCGGCTTTGAATTTGTTGTCCTCGTTGGTTCTGGGGGATTGGCTCTCCTCTTTTTCTTTGGCACAAAGCTGCTCAACAGGCTTCAGAGGGTCGCCATGAGCAATGTTACCAGAGACCAGGCCTTCATGGACACCATCCGGAAAACCCCGTAGTGTTATTACATTGATCCGTACTCATGCTTCCAAGAGAATGTCCCGGTTGACTTCGCCCTCTTTCTGTTCTGCACCCGCCGCAATCTTGGTGGAGTAGTGAAAGTTGTTTTTTTTTTCATTGCTATGCATTCATTTTGTGCATGTTCAAGTGTACTTGACAAGCCCTTAGTCTCTGACTAAACCTTGTTCGAAGCAAGAATTGTCTACGGATATAACACGAAAACACCCGTTTCTTTCTCCTGCAAATGACAACCTCGAATTTGGTATTATATACTATATTTGGAGTACAACGGTTACGCTGGCGAAATCGCACCAAGCGTGCTGGTGCTACTGCTGAAAGTATACTTGAAACCAAAAAATGGTTTCCTTTCCTGTGCACGCTCCTGCCCGACATTATTATTTGGGGCTTTGAGTCACTCACACTCTTACCACGCATGTCTCCATCGGGTCTCTCACAAAAAGCCTAAAGATTTGTATTTGAAAACACTTGATACCGATTCTACTTTTTCGGATACAATGTTATGGGAGATAATGTTGGCGAGGGCCTAGGCGAAGTTCTCGTTCGAAATGGCCGTAACTCAAAGGTGTCTCCATTCACAATTCTTGGGCTCAAGTGAGCACGGTCACCAGCGCTTGTCTCTCGACTTGGGACTCCCAGTATGTCACCGGAACTTGTCTGTGAATTTCGCTTCTTAGTTATAGAGGAAGATCGTCCTCGAGGCTCTTGGATCTTGTGTATGCCAAGATTCTGTTTCTGCTGCTCCTGGCGCTGGAGAAAGTTTTCTTCACTTATGACAAGCGTCTGATAGAGTTTTTGCCGAGTTTGGACCACAAGCAAGTCTTCAAGAAGCATGTTGTATTGCTCAAGTGGTGGATGATATCCACTGGAATTCTTAGCTATAGAGGGCCGCATGAGAAGATGGAGAAACGGGATAGCCGCAATATCTTCAAACGCATTCAACTTGGATGCGAGCGCTTTAAAAGACAGCGTTTTGGGTGTTTGCAGGGAGTCCTTTATCTTGTCTTGCTTGTCTTCGTCATTAATAAGATCTAGGTCAAATATTTTTGCCACGTGCTCCATAATGTACACAAGAGATCCTAAGTTACTTCTTGGTATAGCGCCCAAAATCTTCAACGTGTTCGCTAATCTCTGAGTATTGTCTTTGTCGTCATCCTTGGTAACTTTGTAGTTTGAAACGAGTGAGTCGTATACTGTAGAGGGGATGACAGAGTCACTTATTTCAAGAAGCCAGTTTTTCAAAAAGTTCACCAGACGGAACACATCTTTATCCGCAATATATGCCGTAGCTTGCAGCATCAAAGACAGTTCTGCAGAATCAACAACGGAAATCTCTGCTTGAAAAGTCTGAAGTTTGCTGATCAAAGCGTCTTTCATGAGCCAGTACTGCTGGTAGTTGTTAGGTTGCGTCCATGCGTCTCTAAGATCTTGTTTGGAAAATCGGTCAATATATTTGATGGTCTCGTGCAAGAACACCGGCACCGAATTCAAGCTGAGAGGAATATGCGGCAGTGCATCACACATTTTGTACTGGAGCGGGATATCCTTGAACATGTTAAAGCCAAGCTTAATATTCTGAAAGTTTGTATTGAGCTGGGATGTGTCGACGTGTTTCTTTGAGGGGTTGCTTGGAATGAGAAGCGAGGGGAAGTAGATGCCGGTGCTGAATGTGTCCAAGGTCTTGGTATATTCTAACGAATAGTTTTCCGGGGTATTCAACTCGGCGACAAAGCGGGCACTAAACTTATTGAATTCTTCTGAAAAATTGGAGCTTGTTGCCAGGAGAATCTGCAGAAGCTTGGCAAGACCCTGGTAAACAAGCTCAATCTTAAGTTTTTCAAAGAGCTCCATATCCTGCGAGACCAGCAAAATCTTCATTTCGAGGAGATGTCTTTGTTTCTGTAGCGTCAAATATGCCTCATTATATTTTCCCTCGCACTCTTCCAAGTCCTCCTCGGAAAATCGGGATTTCGTAAGCGAATTCTGCATGGATTTCAATACGCCGTTGAATCGTCTGGAAGTAGAGCTTGTCATTGAGCTCCACCTTTCGTCTCTCTTTGGTAGCACAATCAAAGGCGTATCTTTTGGATTTGACAGCGAAGAGATACTGGGAGTGCTGTGCTTGGCGGCATCGATGGCCGTATCAGACCACTCGAACCACATGGCCTCGCTGCTGAACTTCCTGGCAAAAAATCCAGTGCCTACAAGGATCTTTGCGTCCAACATGACCTGGCCTAGCTTCTCGAGGTTGGATCTGGTGGGATTAAACCGATGAGGTTTTTCTCGCCGCATGACGTCACATAGCTGCTCGCTGGAGAAGATTTCGTTACGGTAGCCTGGTATTGGAATCTTGCGTTTGACCGTGGTGATGACGTTCACGAGCACCGAAACAAAGTTGAAAAACGCCCGGGCCTCTACAAACAGATAGTCGCTTGTGACCACCAACGGGAAAATAAGCGTGCCATTTTCTGCAGATGCACACTGGGAGTCGGAGTCAGGGGCAGACTCCAGAAAGTCTGGGTCGCCGTGCTCGTATATGGGACTTGGGAATTGTGCATCCTTGTCCTTCGGTATAAACTCTCCAAGGCGTGAGATTGTCAAATACTCTTCTTTTAGTGTCTCGACACGCTCGTACGTTAGCGTATACTCGTCAAGGAGCTCGCCCAAGTCGGTAATGTGAATCTTCACCTGCGGCTCGTAGTGCTTCAAGAACGCCGTGATTTTTGCCAACACAAGCTGGTCAATGTCCGATGCTGCTCTTTGATGAAGCCGCAGGTCGCTGCTTGTTCGCTCAACAAACTGGCGAAACACGTAATCCATATCGTATATCCGGGGCTCGATGTGCGGGCCTGGTCTCGATACTTGTCTGACACTACTGGCAACACGGCCTCCTCGGGGCCCGCGGGACGTGCGAAAGCTACTTTCCATGGGATATGATGATTCTGCGAGGTTAAAAAGCGTCTCGCCACTGGTGTGAAAATATTTCATGTAATTGAAGACAAACTTGCGTAGCTCATGGAGCTGGCCGAGCGAAAGCAGCAGTTGCCGCGAGAGCTTCTCAATCCCCGATACGTAATCGGGCGACCAGAACGAGCTTGAGTACCTGCGCATTTCTGCGATCCATTGAGACTGGTTTGGAGGGGCGTGCATTGTTCTGTCCTGTTTCAAGGTTCCGGATTTCAAGGTGCTAGCCTATCTCGGGTGTGCGTATACGTAGCATCGCGGGCTGCCGAACGCGCCTGGGCCCGCGGTCTAATAAAGCATGTTAATACAGGTATACAGCGGTATACTACACAACTACTCCTAAGGTGCGTCTTCTTGTACTGATTACTTATGTGCGTGGGTCCTTTGTGAGATTGGCCTTGTTGGATGTTTTTGGTAAACTAAGTGCTTTATCTGCCAGTTATCTTTGCTTTTCTTGGTCCTGTCCATTTTTTGTTGCTAGATGCCCGCTAGATAGGCCCCAGGTCCATGGCTTTATGTGATGTATTTTAAAACCAGAAATGTTAGAGCAGCCCCTGTCATATGGAGTGTACTCCCCTCGAAAATATCGCGGATATACCTTCCTCTCCCACCCGCTTCCCCTTGGTATTCAAAGCCAGGGGCTCACCCTCATAGAATGCACCACTGGGAATGATGCGTATGAAGTCCTGCTTTGCTGAGAATATGAAGGCGTGGAGCCCCCCTCTCTCCCATTCCAGTTCCAACACGTCAACATTGGTCAGAGCCCCGGAAAAGAGACACGTGGCAATCAAAAACTCAAACCCCTAAAAGACCTTCAGGGGACCTGCAGCTCATCATGCTGTAGTGTGAGAATGTGTCCGGAATTTGGGGGACCCCCAATACAGTCCTTGCTGTATTTGTATTTGATTGTTTTGGGTATTGTGTGTCGAGAGTATCGTAGTGTCTATTTACATGTTGCTTGATACTCATGTGCAAGACGCACTTTGGCTGTGGCCTCATGTAGAGCAAGTCACCATTAAACCATTCAAGACAGGTAGAATCATACAAGGTTCCCCGGTGCATATATGTTTCTTTGCTTCATCTCAAGCTCAGTGTGTCTTTCCAAGCCCATCTTGAGCTTCTTCATAGTGTTGATCTCGTGGCTAAGCCGCATTTGAGAATGGTTCTTCGTCTCGTAAGCTGCGATCCACTTTTCTGGCGCTCCCAGCTCACTCGATACGGCAAGTCCGATGCTGGCAGCCTTTTCGGTAGTATTCTCCCAGAACTTATCCTGGTTTCTAATTTTCTCTGTGACCTCCGTCCACGTGGCCTGTTCAGATTCCGATAAGGGTTCCCAGGGATACTTCAAGGCCAAGTGCGGGTTCTTGTTTCGGGCGTAAATTACTTTTGCCTCGAGGACATTGAGGTGGTTTTGGGACAATCTCTTGAATATCTTATAATTCTCGCTGAACACAGCGTTGGGAACACACATCATACTCCGCCAGACATTTTCAGCTGTGGGAGCATTCTCGTTGCTTGGAGCCACATCGTTCTTGTCGGCGTTCTTCGCAACGTCATCCTTCTCGGGGTTCACCCTCGGGAGATACTCGACGGTTTCCACTGGCAATCCAAGCATGGTCGTGGCGTCGTGATGCACGATTGCACGCACATACAAGCACACGGTCGCGATGTCGTAGTTCTCTGTGTTCTTGCAAAGCTCCATGACTACGCGGCTGTACACCTCAGGGACCACAAGCAGGACGCGGGGCGCGAGCCTCACGTACATACATAGGATGAGGAAGCCCTTGTGGGAGAAGTTGCTGTTGGCCTCGATAGCGTTGGCCATTGTTTTGAGGGACAACGCGTCGTAGGCTACCAGTGGTAAGAGGTCGAGGAAGACGCGGGCGAGCTGTTCGTTGGAGCGCAAGTGCTGGATGTGGTGGTAGAGGATCTTTTCTGTTAGCCTCGGTTCTGCGCGCCAGGCGGGTCTGCGGAGGTCCAGCTCCACGAAACGCACGACATCGTCGGAGCATGTGGTCGTTGAGCAAAAATCTGCGAGCACGCGGACGCACATGTTTGCCAGCACCGGGAGGCAAACGGCCAGCATCTTATGGAGAAAGGTCTCCTTGAGGAAGATATTGTCAATGCAGTCGTAAATGCGGTTCCAGGTGGCGAGGTCTGCGCAGAGGCCGAGGTTCTTGGCCAAGTGGAGGTAGTTTGTGGCGACTTTGTAGGTGCTGACGAGCGAGCGGCGGGAGCGGTGGATGCGGCAGATCTTAAGGAGCTGATTAACGGTATTCATGTTGGGCTGATGGCCGTCCTTGACCATGGTGAGCACAAGCTCGCGAGCAAAAGAGCTCTGGAACTTGTCGTAGCCAAAGTACTTTATGAGGCAGTTGTATGTCTCGGTGGAGCGGAACGGGCGGAACGCAGCATTGTCTACGCGGTGCGTGTAGAGGAGGATCTCGGCGATGATGCCGCTTATCAACAGTGACAGGTTGCGGTAGAGGAACCGGCAGTGGGTGAGAAGGTGCACGTAGTCGCGAAAGTTTTCTCTGGAGAGCGGCGTCGGCACAGGAGGCACCTCGTGAAAGTGAAAGCGGGGCACAGTCGGCGGCCGCGTGTCCCGGAAACGCAGCTCCTCGCGGTCAAGGACGCGCTCCAAGTGCTGCGGGCTTTCCACGGCCTCACAGTCCATGAGTTCCGGCGGCGTCAACTCCACCAACAACCGCACCATCTTGTCGAAGGCCTGCCGCTCCCCGAGGAACCGCTCAAACACCTGGCGCAGGTCCGTGCTGCTCTTTAGCGCGAGGTTTTGCTCCGCAAGGCGCTCATTGTACGGCAATTGCGGCCCGTGGATCTTCAACTGCGGCATCTCAAGCGGCTCGAGGAACCGCTGGAACCGCTTGCGTAAGAACCCTTGCAAAGACGGCCGCACAGCCACAAGATGCTGCTGCGGCACCCGTTCCCTCTCTCTAAGGCGCCTGTTCCGTGTCGGTGAAGACAGTGGCGAAGATAGCAGCGAGGATCGCAAATTTGTCAGAGATGGCGCCGGCAGCACCACGGGCGGTGTCGGCAGCACGCGCCGCCGCTGTTGCTGCTGGCGCACGGCGCGCGCAACCCGCGCCAACGCTTCTTGAAGAGTGCTCATGCGTATGTGCTGGGCGGGGTGCTGGGCGTTGTTGGCAGACGTGTGTGGCCTAGGCAGAGGCCGTTAAAGGCGAAGGCGTGCGTTCGCGGAGATGGGGTATTTCGGGGCCGGTTTTTTTTTTTTTTTTTTTTTTTTTTTTTTTTTTTTTTT